>CM027118.1:23538846-23968783 GCA_015476505.1 Urochloa ruziziensis
AAGAACGCGATCAAAAGGAAAGGAAGACAGCGGGTATAAAAAATGCCAAGGTGAGAAAGAATAGGGGGGCGGGATGGCGCCGAGGCGCAAAAGAACGGGGGGTGACGACTAAACGCGTCTACCCCCGTCGTCCGGGGCCACCTTTTGGCTCTGAATTGTGGGTCCTCTGTAAGGTTTAGGAGGGTAATTTTTTGGGTGAGAAACCGTTTCAATTGTGACTCTTTATAGTATAGATAAAACATAGGAGTACAAGACATTTTGGCTTTTTCATAAATCCAATTTATCTATTTTTATCAAATTTACGAAAAGTGTTAATAAAATTACTGTATCATGTTATTTTATTAAATCCACCATAAAATATATTTTAATTTTATAGTTATTTAAATAATAGACGTTAATGTGTTTAGCTATGAACTTAATTAAATTTGGAGAACTCTAAATTGTGACCAAATTAAAACAATTTACATTTTGAATTGAAGTAGAAAGAAATGACGGTCCATGAAATTATAAATGGGAGGCCGCTTGATGAGATGCTTACAAAAGAAACTGTGGAGCATAAGATATACAATGCACTTGTAATATGACATTGACATTTCATAAGGAGCTATAAATTCTCTCCATTCTAAAATATAAAACTTTCTAGTTTTGTTTACTTCTATAATTTTGACCAAATTTATATAAAAATACACAAATGCCTATAATATTAAATTCTTTTGGTAGATACACCATGCAATATATACTGGTTGCACATTTATTTGATACAATAAATATTTTTCTATAAATTTGATCAAATTTAGGGCCGGTTCGGTTGTATGGGTTTCATTCCACCCGGTTTAAAGTTAGATACAATAAGAAATTTATAATAGATAGAATAAAGGACCGGGATTTATTCCGGGTCGTGAACTATTTTACTCATGATAGGTATACCAAAAGATCGAGAATTAATCCACTAGTCGAGAGGTGTGGAACCAATCTGGGTCTTTTGTTGTATCTATTATGAGCAAATTGGTTCACGACCCGGAATAAATCCCGGTCCCTTGTTGTACCTATCATAAATTTCTTGCTATATCTACCAGGTTTCAAACCTGGTGGAAGGGATCCTTGTCAGTACAACCGAACGAGCCCTTAGATAAGTTTGATTTAGAACAAAACTGAAAAAACCTATACTTTTGAGTGGAGGGATTAATATGTAGTTCGAGAAGAGTTCACTTTAATTTCAAAAAAGAAGAGTCCATCTACTATACACCGAGTATAGTAGATGAACCCTTCTCAAACTCTATAATCCACCACTCTCTTGAAGTGGCACTGTGCCAAAGGCAAAGTTCCCATGACAATTGATGAGGCATGCATGTTCGTGCAACATTAGGAAGAACATGGGACGTCACTTAGAAAAACTATAGAATGAATACCTCTTCAGTATATTTCTACGAGAGTTGAAACACGTTCCAAATCTGATTGGAACAGTATTCCCGGAACGAGAAACATGTTCCGGATTATTTGAGTCAATATCACTAAAAAAATTAACAATAACCAAATTCCAGCTAGATATCATCCTATTTGGTTACTAAATTCGGGGGGGGGGGGGGGGGGGGGGGGGGTGGTTTCACGTCCAACGTTCCAGGGCATTAAATTCGGTTGCTACATCAATTATAAATGAAGCTTGCATGTCATATAGGCCCTTTTTATATGTTTCGCGAAATTTTTTTCGAGTATGTTCCCTCACATGCATGGCATATTAAATGTAGTCAAAAAAAATAACCTATTATATGGATGGAGTGTACTTCGCGAGACGAATCTAATGAGCCCAGTTAGGTCGTGATTAGACAATAAATTGCTACAGTAAACATGTGCTAATGACGGATTAATTAGACTCATTAGGTTCGTCTTGCGATGAACTGACATAATCTGTAATTAATTTTGTAATTAGTCTATATTTAATACTTCAAATGTGTGCCCGACATATGTAAATTTTTTTCGTGAAACATCTAAACGTGGCCATACCCCCTCCAAGGAAGGAATAATGCCAAAAACTCGGAGTATAGTAGATGTCTACCTTTCAAAGGAAAAAAGTTCCACCTCTACATTTATTTCCATTATCGACCATTAATTTTGGTGCACGCATAACTATCCTTGATCTTAACTGAATGTAGTCACAAACCACCTTGGATCACGCATACTCTCTCCCCCTAATCTAAGCCAACTCTGAACAGGTATGGATCTTAGCACAGTACACCGGCTCTTTTACAATAACCTAAAAAAAATTACAAAGAAGTTTAAAACTCATAATCATCTTTCTCGACGACTTCAGGGATCCGTTTGTCACCGCCGTCCAAACCGCTTCCCAATCGTCGCCGGACGCCAGAGCCAAACTCCACAAAGTAGAGGCCGCAGAGGAAGGCTTACAAAGCATCGGCCAACTCCGGCACCCACGACGCAACCTTCAAATCCAACGCCGACAGCCTGAGCAAAACTCCGATTTTCACCAGAGATCATATTCCTCAGGATTAAACAGGTCAGCAACATCATCACCTGAAGAAGACGACGACGCGCCAGCTCTGGACTCCAACACAGGTCTCCCCGCCCTCTCCATTGGCGTCGGAATAGATCACCACCGGAGAACGGAAAAAGCCGAGAGAAATTATTCCCCTGCAACGCCATCGCTTCTGTATCGCCGACGCCGCCAGAAACAAGAAGCCACATAGAAGCCGCGCTAGTAGTAAGCCCTAGATCTAGGACTCGATTAAGAACTCAATCTACTAAAGAATGGGTGGGTCCCTGGCCACCGGCTAAAGACCGGCAACGGAGGGAAACGGGACCAGGAGCAGTGGCGGCGGCAGCGACGCGCCCTACGCGTGGGAGGCGACGCAGCGACGAAAGGGGAAAACTAGCTGACCGTGTTGCAAAAAAATGTTGCTCGACTGCACCGTTGTGAAAATCGGATTAAGCCAACTCTCCTTCAGCACGTGACCCTAGTACACGCCTAATCGCCTACATGGCAAGCCATTCACTCTCCAAGGGTTCTCCATGAAACGTTGATTACTAGGTAGGGGGGCGCGCTAACGCCGCGCCAGATGAGTTTTTCTCTGTAAAAGATCATGGATAGTGATAGTATTATGCTGGCATGACTCGTAAGCAAACTCGATGGCAGTAAGGCAGATGTTCTCGACCATGAAGAGCATGGCGTGTGTGACATAGAGTGTGCACCTGAGAGGGCCTTCTGCCACTACGGCGCCAGAGGTAGTGGGAGCTGAGGACTGGAGCGGCGCGAAGTGATGTTGTTGGCTAGCTAGCCGACAAATTATAAAGAGAGGAGAGAGAGGAAAATTTGGAGTTAGGAATGGTTCGACGAACTCGTCTGAGAAGAAACGGTGGTCGCGGGTTTCACATGTGAGGCCGGTGAGCCTGGGGTGGACGGTATCTCCCTCCGAGGTAGAGGCACCACCTCTGATCCAAACTGAGACTCGAGAGAAGGGATAGAGGAGGCGAGTTGACACGTGATGCGAGAGATTGGGCGAGCAGTCGAGGAGCACAATATTTGTGACATATGAATTGAGTGAGTAGCTGAGGAGCACAATGTTTGTGTCACCTTTTCAACTTCGTGGGGGAGGCAATGATAGCTCTCTAATGTGCAAGGGGCACCACGATTTCATTTGCCAAGAATACAAAATATTAATACGTGGCGACTAAGCAATTGCGTAATAACGCAATGCTAGAAGCCTAGAACAACGTGGCAAGCGAGAACGCACTGACTCTCAGTGGGCTCGCTTTCTTTCGGCGACATGGATGTACCTATTTCTTCTGAAGACAATGCCAAGAAGCAACACGTAAAGCGCAACGTTGAAAGTTTGAAACCACGTGGCAGGCAAGGATGTACCAACTATATATGGCGACGTTTTTTATGACATAGGTGCCCTTTTTTTGCTAGAGACAAAATTAAAGTAGTACTCATATATGAGAAGTAAAAATAAAAGAAAACAAAAAGGAAAAAATAATAAAAACAAAAAATACAAAATATCCATACGTGGCGACTGAGCAATTGCGTAATAACGCAATGCTAGAAGCCTGGAACAACGTGGCAAGCGAGAACGCACTGACTCTCGGTGGACTCGTTTTCTTTCGGCGACATGGATGTACCTATTTCTTCTGAAGACAATGCCAAGAAGCAACACGTAAAGCGCAACGTTGAAAGTTTGAAACCACGTGGCAGGCAAGGATGCACCAACTATAGATGACGATGTTTTTTTTGACATAGATGTACTTATTTTTGCTAGAGACAATTAAAGTAGTACTCATATATGAAACGGAAAAAATAAAAGAAAAACAAAAATGAAAAGAATAAAAGAAAAACAAAAAACAAAAAAATATTTGCTACAGTGGCAAACCTCCCAGCGATATAGAGTTACTTATGGACAAGTTCTTTTTTCGAATAAGTACTGCCTTATGTATATTTGTAATGATTTTTTAAATATAAAATGAATACTCAAACATTGTGAGAAAAAGTTAATAGTAGTAAATATTTCGATGTGATAAGAGTATTGAAAGTCACACGATGAAAATTGCAAGTAGTGGATGGCATCTGAGGAGAAACGATGCGGTAGTGGCTCTCATTGGAAACTCTAGGAAAAATGGACATTGCGGAGTAGTGGATGGCACTTGAGTAGGGACGAAAGCGGATCGGATCGGAGCGGATAATACCTTTTTTACATCCTCATCCATATTTTTCTGTCGGATATGGAGCGGAGTGGATATCTTGCGGATGCGGTTACGGATGCGGATTTTTTCGGATGTCGGAAGTGGTGCGGAGTCGGAGCGGTTTCGGAACGGATGCGAATTAATATAATCGGATAATATGTACTTACATGTAGTTTTTACGTGACTAATAATTTCTAAATCAAACTATGATTTAGCAACGTAATATGAAAAATACTAATTTTTATGGTTCATGAACCATGACATAGTTTATGGGTGTCTCGTTATTTGAGCTGAGCTTGATTTGTAGCGTGGTGACATGATGAACTCATTAGATTAGTCGGATATCCTATTATAAGTCTCGGATAATCTGCGTTCAATTATCGGATAATCCATATCCGTCGGATTTTGTTTAAACCATATCCTACTCCACATCCACACACAATCGGATTAGTATTATCCAATCCGCACGGATATCAAAAATGCTTCTCCATATCCGTAAAATTTGGATTCGGAGCGAATCAGATGCGGAAATTATCCTCACCACTTTCACCCCTACACTTGAGGGGGGAAACCGGAAAAGTACAGTAGTAGCTCTCATTGGAAACTCTGGGAGAACAACACGAGACAAGTCATCACTCCCTCTGGCGAGAGAGAGTGAGAGAGACGGACTGGTCTGGTCATCCCCTTCTTTGGCCCGTGTTCCTCACCGCTCTTCTCTTCCAGTCTCCTCTCGCTTTATTGCACATCCCCCGCGAATTCCCAGACCCATCTCGACCAACCACCTCGTCCAGTCATCCCTTCCCCCCGCGCGATCCAGCCGAACCGCGCCACCGCCGACGCGCGCCAACCCTAACCACCGCCCGGATCTGGGAGCCGCCGGCGGCGCTCCCGCTCATGGTCCCCGGCGGCGGCCGGCGGCGCTGCTGAGATGCGAGGCGACGCGCCGCCGCCACCCATCGCCCCCTCATCGTCTTCCTCCTCTTCGACATCCCTCTTCGGCGGCGGCGGCGGCGGCGAGCAGCTGTTCGAGTCCGGGCCCAGCCCGCTCGTCTTCCTGCCCCTGCTCCTGATCCAGGGCGGCGGCATGGACCTCTCCCGCGTCGGCGAGAAGCTCCTCAGCTCAGTCCGCTCCGCTCGCTCCCTCGGCCTCATCCCCCCGATCCCCGCCGCGGCCCCTCCCCGCCCGGAGGTCATTCAAGCTCTGTCTCTCTCGTGCTGCGTCGGATCAATGAGGCAGAGGTTGCTCACATTTTTGTTGGACCTTATGTAGGTTCCAGAACGAGCTGCGGCGGCGGCAGCGGCTGCACGTGCGATCGCGGGGTTGCCACCTCACGAGAGGATCAACCTGCCGTCCAATTCGGAGGATTTGGTCTCCATCTATGGGAGCAACCCGCAGGGGGAGCCCGTGGAGGAGCTTGAGGAGGTGTTCTATGAGGAGGTGGGTGCTGCATTTGCATGGATGTCATTGTCTGCACCTGCTAGGATTGCTGTGTTTTGAGTATGAAATTTGAATCATTCGCAGGAGTTCGATCCAATAAATTACATTCTGCTAAGTATTCCAGAAGATGGCGGTGATGCCACCTATTTTGATAAGCAGGTTAGTGGGGGAAGCTTATGTTTTTTTTTCTCTAAGATACTATTGACAAAGCTTATCTACCATACTTTTGTGTGGCGTGTGCTTGCAAATGTGGACATAGCTGTGTTTGTAACTGTTCGGTGACGGTTTCAACATTGAGAGCTATGACATCTGTAGAAGAAACCGTCCCCTGTTGTCGTTTAGAGCGTTCTAGTTATCCATAATTGTAATTGGTAACAAATGTACAGCTCCACCTGAATGAACAGTTCTTGACCAAACTGCTGCGCTTTGTTTTGGTAATGCAATTTTCTTCTTTGCAGTCTACATTGAGATTAGCGCAGCTTGACAAGATTGCAGAACGATTATCACATCATGTTATGGGCCACCATGAAGAAATGGGTATGTTTCACACCAGAGTATATAAGAGGTTCATTTTTCGGTTACCTTTTCTCTGCATAGGATAGGATAGCTTTCAATTGCATGTTCTTCCTTTTTTGTTTTCAGCTCCTTCAACATGTTCGGGCTTTAATTCCCTTTAGCTATGAAATAATGAAGATATACATTGCTAATTTTGCCTCAGTTATGTTATAAAAAATGTGACCTTTGTTGACTTCCTTTTTAAGGACATTACAGATTACTGATATTTAGTTTTGGCCAGTGAAGGGGATGCAGTTAGTGATGGAACTAGAACAAGATTTAAAGGTTGCAAATGTCATATGCATGGTAATATCTTATTAAACTTCGTCCTTTCTGGCTTTGTTTGATACTTGTTGAATATCTAGGTCTCTAGGCCTTACAGTTAGATCAATATTTCAGAATGGACGAAGGCATATAACCTCTTCGAAGAATGAGGTGTCCAGGGATCTGGTTGTCAATGTAAAATCAAAGAAGAAACAAGCTTTGCTGGTAGGTGCTTGCTCTCGTATATTATGTTGATTTGAATCATGTACTTGAAAGCTTGGTGGTCATTCCCAAACCCTTCCTTGTAGACTACTAAACTACCGTCTTATTATGATTTATTGTCTTAAGGAGGAAAGTAGTAGTGAGTAGTGACACAGTAAATTCATATGTTTTTATCTTCCACTATCACTAGCTCTAGGTACATTGAATTGAAGATCTATAAATAAAAAGGTTTAGTTTTTGTGTAATGCAGGATGTTCTTCCTATTCTTACAGAGCTTCGTCATGCACTAGACATGCAGATGGAACTTGAAACTTTTGTTGAAAAAGAAAATTACTTTCAGGTGAGGTTAATTTAGCAGCTGTTATTTTTCCTTGCTTCATTAGTATACTTCTTTACTCCAAGGTGATATGAGCGGCTGTTCATTTTAATGCTACCATGATAAATTTCAAACCCAGAAGTCACATAGGAATACATGTTTGTTGACTTTTGACCTGAACAAGCATAGTACCTGTGTTTTCTATGTTATTAAATACCAATAATTATGTTGGGTCTCTAATGATATGTTATTGATATCTGTAGGCGTTTCAGTTATTGCCAGAGTATTTGCAAATTTTGGAGAATTATTCAGGGCTTTCTGCTGTACAAGAAATGGGACGAGGCATCGAGGTAGTATCTTTTTCTTTGCTCACCTTCTATAACGACTCTTCTGCTGTTGAGATGTTGATGTCCTTAAATCTGAAAGTGTAAGTTGTCTTAAGTCTATCCGAAAACCTGTTTTGGTACTAGTTAACTGCCTGTGTTTTGCCACGGAATATCCAACACATTGAATTTTACCATTAGCTAGTTAAGTACCCATGAAGTGCTATGGTAACAGTAATTATCCATATGTCAGTTTGTTGCCATTTAGTGCATAGATGCTAAATAAGAGAGAAGCTGGCTAACGGTATCGGTATCCAGTTGCAACTGAGATACTACCTCCTTCAAATGTGTGATGAACTAATTAGCCTTTCCTAAATATCATATATTTTAAAAAAGAGGGAGTAGCATTTAGGCCTGGTTCCACACAAGTTGCATCATGGATTTTTTTTCCCTGCAAATGCGAAAAGCTTTGTGCAACTATTTTTAAACAGCTTTTGTGCAAGTCTGATAGAGGTTTCATGCAAAGTAAGGGCAAAATATATATTGTTCTATCAAAGGCTAAAAAAAATAGTGAAACTAAAGTAAAAAAATAAACTGGCTGCCATTTCCTTGCCCATCTGACTCAGGTCCACTTATGCCCCTGCTTCAGTCCTCCTCACAAGTCACAATGTCACAATGCCACCTCCTTCCCTCCAGTTCTCTTTGTGTTTGCTCTGGCACAGGTAGCATTGCCGCCTCCATAGACCCTTTGCCGCTGATCAATTTTGCACCGGTGGCAGAAAAATCGATTGCCATCACCCGCATCTGTCAAGTGCTTTCGGTTTCTTCATATACTGCATCTGTTACCCAAGGCCGCCACTGCTTCATCACATCTGGTGATCCAGTAACTCAGCAGCAGTTCATGAGACATTGATACGCCCAACCCATCCTGCTGGCAACAAGACATCGAGCAACGCAGTTGGCGCCCTCAGTAAACAGATAAGCAACATAGCGGCCCTTGATAGTACTAGAATCCCATCGGAAGGGTAAATAGAGAAGCCATGGAAGCTGTGAAGTGGGGAATACAGGCATACAGCATTAGAAAGTTCTGCTTGCTGACTGCCTGGGCCCACCTGTTGGAGTGGTGCAATGGGTTCATGGGAGACATACCATCACCACCAACTTGTTTTTTATGAGTATAGATATATATATTCAAACAGAGAAAAATCTTCTGCACCCTAAATTTAGTCTAGTTATATCCTTTGTTCATTTTGTTGATCTGTTCATGTTTACCCTTGTGGTAATATTTCTGCTTGGACTACATTGCAGGCATGGTTAGCTCGGACAATCCAAAAATTGGACACCCATTTACTTGGTGTTTGTCAGATTTTTAATGAAGAAAGCTATCTTACTGTGAGTGTTCTCATGATCATTTTGTATGGGTTCTTGGATTGACATGGTAATTATTCTTTATGTAATTCGCTAGAATAACATTTTTTAACAGTTAATTTTGGATGTAGGTTGTTGATGCATATGCACTGATGGGTGATGTTAGTGGCATGGCTGAAAAGATGCAGAGTTTCTTCTTGCAGGAAGTACTCTCTCGGACACATTGTGTCCTGAAAGATATGTTGGAAGAGGTATTAGATTTGCTTTATTGGCATGCTCTGTCTTGTTTTACTTTTTCTTATGATTGCCCATACCAATATCTTGATATATTATGTTCTCAGTTTTCTAATTGCGAAGTAATTGCAGGAGGTTGGAAATAATACGCAGAAAAATAGGTGTGTATTCAGCCCCTTATCTGTGGTTATTTTGGTTGCATTCTAAATAGAACTATTATAGTGCTTTGGATGGTAGATATTGCATATAGAATACAAATACGGCTAGTGTTTTGTGAGACAGCTTCATAGTTGAATTTTATCAGTAGTGGACCTAGATCTTCTTTGCCTGTGCGCAAAATTATTTTGTTTTGTTTTTTTTCTCTCTCTAGAAGATTTGAAGTTTAGAATAGACACTGGAAGCAGGTCAGGAATAGATCCTGTCATACATCCCCAGTATAAAGCACTCGCTCGCATAACCAAACTTTCTTTCTTCCTGCAGGTTTACATATAGTGATCTTTGTGTTCAAGTTCCTGAGCCTAAACTTCGCCCATGCTTGTTAAAAACCCTTGAGAGTTTATTTTCATTGATGTGCTCATACTATGCTATTATGAGCTTCTCCCCAGACGATAAGGTAACATTTGTTGTTTTTCCGGTATTTTTATTGTTCAAATCTTCGCCAAATATCTCTGATTAACATATATGAACTGAGTGGCAGATACTTCGATGCTCGTCATGTCAAAATAAACCAATATGAGAAACTACAAAGTTTATTTTTATGCCTCATTGAACATATAAACTATGTAGTCACATTGGAAAGCAAAAGGAAGATAAGAATAATTAAACTAATCAGATACTTGCAGCTCACTATCTTTCTTATATCCCTCCGGTTCAAAATATATAATGTTTAGGACATCCACAAGGTTTATGATGTTACGAACTTTGACCAGCAATTTGTACAGAAAATATGACATTTCAAATTAAGATGATGATAAATTATGGATGTACTTTTCATGACGAACCTAGCAACATCTGTCTTACTAAGTGTAATTTATTATATATCGATGGTCAAAGCTTGAAAAGATGTCAAATGACATCAGTTTTAAACACTCCCTATGTGCGGTTTTGGATCTGGGCAAGTGTCCTATATTTTCTGTTGAATTATATGTTGAATGTATGGTGAATAATATTATGTTTTCAGTATGAAATAAATCTACATTAATTTCACCTGTCTTCGGATCAAATAATCTATACATATGTGTGCCTGATGCAATATATGCTTAGTCGGATTTTAAATATCCAGGTTTTTGTTGCTTCTATTCATGATTTATTTGTTTCCTCTTCAGAATATTGAGTCCAAGGCCCCAGAGCTAGCAGACAAGAATGGCATATCTCAGAATAATGATGAAACTTTAGTTGATTCAGGAGGGGGTCACTCAAGTGCAGCAGTCATTAATGATGGTTCTGCAGCTGAAAGAAGTGACAGAGCATCATCATCTGAGGTCAGCAATCCTGATGCTAGTACATCAGGAACTGATTCTCCATTCTATCAACTGAGGACAGATGCTACAAAACTTATTGCGCAAACATTTCAAAGAGGACGAAGAAATCTTTGGCAGCTGGCAACAAGTCGCTTATCTGTTCTATTATCCAGTTCAGCTGTTTGTTCAACTAGCATATATCAATTCCTGAAGAACTATGAAGATCTTGCCATTTTCATTTTGGCTGGTGAAGCATTTTGTGGGTTTGAAGCTAGTGAGTTCCGCCAGAAGTTGAAGACTGTCTGTTTGAACTACGTAGTGTCCTTTCACAGGCAAAATATATATGTACGTCAAATAGCTCATTATGTTTAAACTAACTGTAACTGTAGCCATAGCCATAACTTAAAAGCATATGCAGTGCATGAGGTGTTTGTAGTCTTTAGGAACATTTTCAGACTTCTTTTTTCTTCCATTGATATTGCAGGATTCATAGTGTCCCATTTGTTGTGGCTCGTTTTGATATGGCGTACATGTGCACTTATCTTTACACAAAGATTTTGCAGTTGATATGCACTCTAAGTCACTGCAATCACATTAGAAGAGTTTGCGATTGACATGTACATTCAATCAATAGATCCACATTATAATATGTAATAAAATACATAAGTAACGGTGTTAGTGTAGTTCTATATTTAATAAAAGGAGAACAAAAAGAACAATGCCTGTTTTCTGGTAATGCATGGGTTGCTCTACTCAGTATTGTGCTTACTCTAGACCTTTTGGACTTAACTGCAATTTTGAAATTGCAAACTGTTAGTGTTCTTATGCAGTGAGTCATTCTGCGTCTTTTGCATGTAGCATTTTTAACTTACCATGTTTTGTCATTCTTCTGGCAGGCACTTAAGATGGTACTGGAAAAGGAATCTTGGACAATAATGTCTGCTGAGGCTTCACAGATAATTACTTTAGCTGGCCTAACTGGTGACGGTGCTGCATTGTGCTCTCCTACCAGTAGAAGTTCCAAGTTGCCAATAAATTCTTACCATGGGAATTCAGCTGCACCCAATTCAGGAAAGCAAAAGCTCGGATTTGCTTCTTGGCTTAAGATTGAAAATCCATTTTCTTTTAAGCTAGAAAATGGCATTGCTGAATCCCCAAAATCCAATATGCTCTTTGACTCATCAGTTAGCAATACTCATGGCAATGGAAATAATTCATCTCTCGATGAAGAGAATGAAGACCTTCTAGCAGATTTCATTGATGAAGATAGTCAGTTGCCTAGTAGGATACCAAAAGCAAAAATTGCAAAAGGCAATTCTTCACATTGGAAAGATGGAGACATTTCATCGCAGACAGGCTCATCACTTTCTCTATTAAGGTATTACAAGCTTGTGTTAACTTAGGAATGTTTGTATGCATATATACTTCCGAGGCTAAATTGCCACTGGAATCAGGATGATGGACAAATACGCGAGGCTAATGCAAAAGCTGGAAATTGTCAATGTTGAGCTTTTTAAGGTTAGTTATGTCATTCAGCATCCGTAGGTTTGCCATGTAGTAAACTGCAAGCGGAAGAAGTTTGTGGAATATCTTTTGTTCATGCTTGACAACATTTCCAGGGTATCTCCCAACTGTTTGGCATCTTTTATCACTACATATATGAGACATTTGGGCATCAAGACAGGAGTCAAAGTGGCAAGCATTTACCAGATCATCAATCATGTAAGAATTTAGAGTTCTCCAACAAAAATTTCCCATGGACACATTTCATGACTATCACTGTGTATATATACATCATTATGCCTTTCTCAATTTCCCTTATTAATGATTCTTCTGTATTCAGCTCGGCTTAAAGCCGCTTTATCAAAAATAACACAAGACTCTGATCAGTGGTCAAAACCACAGAACGTTTCATTTTCACCTTCATCCCCTTTGTCAATGGATGTGATGCCTACTGCACCTCCCAGTTCAATGTTCACTTCCTATGGGTTAAAGGTAACTTGTGATTTTAATGATTACGGTTACATAATCATATGTAATTCCAACTTGTTTGTAGATTTAACATGTTTTTTTTTACATAGAACCGAGCTGTGACATTTAGTTATTTAATAATGCAATTTTTCCCTGTCATAGACAGAAGTGAAACTTTCTTTGCTTATTTGATATGAACTTGCCTCATTAGAGTTCAAGTTGCTAACTCATGTGGTCTTAACTCTAAAATTGAAAGATGTGCAATTAAGTCCACTGCATATATGTTTTCATCTGTTCTCACTATTTTCTTAATAATATTCGCAATTTACGGACCATTATTTGTTGTCTTGATTATGTTTACTGTTCCAAAGTAGGCATACAAATCAAATAATCTGATAGATATGCAGCTTTTAGGTTGTACATTTTCCACATTTTTGTGTGACCATTCTTCCTATTTAGGTTGAAATGTTCTGTTTAGTAATTAATTTCTATGTTGTGGCTTCCTTGCTGCCATAACTGAAGTGATCTAGAGGAGTTTAGAGTTTGGCTCGTCCAGGTCTTAGTGTGGATTATTCTTATGTAAGAGTACGGTCATGGAAACTTGCATCCCCCATACTGGTCCAAGGTGGGGAGATGTGTTATGTATTTGGACCTTTTTTCTCTCTTAATCAAAGATACACAGCTCTCCTGCGTGTTCGAGGGAAAAAAAAACTGAAGTGATGATATGACAGTACGAGCTTATTATGATTCTTTGGAGACAAATATTGCATGCCCATAAGCAAAGCGCATAGCTTTGCAGGTTGTTGTGATAGCAAAAATTTGGCATGCAATGTAGAAGGTGCTTTGGAAGTTACTATGCACATATGATAAATGTCTTCAGCAAATAGTCTGTGTAAAATAGAGAAGGGAAATTATCTAGATCTATATCTGGGGAGAAGTAACAAAGTAGGCACGAGATTTGGGTCCTTTAGACTTTATTTTTCTTTAAGCTATTTATGATAATATTCTTTATTCCTTGTAAAGCCATTGGACACGTAACACTGTTAATAAAACTCGACCTGCGAGGGGCAAGCCGCCCCCCGGGCATTTCATGTAAGAAGAAGGCCTTCTCACGCAGGCCGAGAAAATCCCCCAACCCCGGCTCCGCCCTGACACTAGGAAACGTAACCCGTGACACTCCTGCTTGGGCCACACACGGCCCTCAGGCTGACTTTGGCCGTCTCTTGACCAGCGCTTTGGCACACAGGACCGGCGAGGAGATTTTTTTTAACCCTCAGGCTGAAATTCGCCCCACCCGGGGTTCGAACTCAGGACCTGATCAAGCACCCTTTGGCATGTAACACTGTTAATGTAAACCTGAATTTTAACAGGCTGAACTGAAATTATATGTGATTCTGAATTCACCTCTCTGCTCGCTAGGGGTTTAAAGAAGGCATATCATACTTTTTTATTTACACTTGTCTGGAAAGATAGTTTCCTTATGTACATTAGTGCCTAGTTTGAGTGTCCTTGTTTTAAAAAGTGCATGCCAACTTATTTTTCCTTCAGGAGAGATGTGCAGCTGCTGAAACAGTATCGTTGGTTGCTCGAGTTTTGAACAGATCTAAAGCCCATCTACACTCGGTATTGTCTAAAAATAGTACTAATGCTGTTGAAGAGTTTTATAGGACACTGGTACGTCTCTTTTCTTTGGGAAGATTTGCAGCACTTCTTTTTCTTGTGGGATCCCAGTGAGCACCCTTTGGTAGTCTGTAAATTCAAAGGATGCAATATAATTTCAAACTTTGCCCTTCTTTGTGGTAGGTGGATTCTGTTCCTGATTTGACTGAGCACATTCACAGAATGAGTGCACGGATGCTTCTGCATATTGATGGGTATGTTAAATCATCCAGTCTTCTCTTCCTTTTCTATTTGGCCATATAAAATTTTGTGTGGGGTTTGCATCATATGGATGTGACACACTGTTTGGATTTAAATCAATAGTACTTTGCTCAGCTACTGCATCGATGCTTTGGATCACCTCACATAATTGAATCGTGCACTGAATGTGTTTTCAGGTATCCAGATAAGATTGCAAATGCTAAGTGGGAGGTGAAGGAACTTGGAATAGAGCACAACGGGTATGTGCCTTCTCAGTATGAACAATTCGGATATAGTTTGTTTCAGTATCAGTTTTTTTTTTCTTTTGCCTTTTTTCTTTTGCTACTGTTGTTATGCTTCCTTTGAACCTTCTTTTGGTCCCTTTCATGATCATTTGTATATTAATCCTATAGTAATTCACCGAGTCTAATCTTGGCAGCCTTGGTGTCCTTCGTTGTATGAATTATGATGACTGTAGGAAGCGATTTGTGCTCATTTCCTTCAGCAGTTGAAGTGCAGACCATCTTGCATGTCCCATTGAGTTTGTAAATAGTCCATCAATTTGCGTGCATCTGTCATTTAGTGATTCCTGTATATATCTCTCTATACTTGCAGAGAAAATTGCATCTGTTGTCCCTGTGCTAACAAATTCACAACCGCAGTATTCAGCACAGTATGATGTGACTGAATGCATTGAAAGTTCTGATAATACACAGGGACTAGGTGTGCCTCAGTATAGGAGACTTTAGGAAATTGATTGCTACTTATTTCATAACAAGAGCAAAGTTTGCAAGTACTGGTGTGGCTTTTTAGTTGTGCCACTGACTAGGTTTTTGTTATTTGCAGATATGTTGATTTGTTATTGGGCGAGTTCAAACATTACAAAACAAGATTGGACCATGGAGGAATTTCTAAGGAGGTTAGTCTGAAAGAAATAACTAATAGTTCTTTCTCTTTTGATTTTAATTCCCCTTTGTTTACTTCATCCTGGTGTTAATTAGTTTGAACTTAATGAGTTTGTTCTGCCTCATCATCTAGAAAAAGAATGTTCAGCTTTCTTACTTTTAATTATTTGGTGATGAATTTACTGACACCCAAAATGAATTAACTTGTGTACTTCCCAGCTCCAACACCTGTTGATGGAGTATGGCATAGAGAGCATAGCAGAAGTCTTAGTCGAAGGTCTCTCTAGAGTGAAACGGTGCACTGACGAAGGGCGTGCATTGATGTCACTTGACTTGCAGGTTTTATTCTTTTGATTCATATCCATTATACATTCGTGAAGTGAATGCCATGGAAGAATCCATAGTGAGAGCTTTGATGTTCTTTCAGGTACTAATTAATGGGTTGCAGCACATTGTATCAGCAAATGTAAGGCCGAAGCTGCAAACTGTGGACACTTTCATAAAGGTAAGTGAATTAGTGGTAGGTAGTTTGTACTGTACCGGTTACATAATGGCAGTACTCGCTAATTGCCAAGAACATTCACTAATCTGCAGTCCTACTGTCATCCAACAGCAGCTTCCTTTATGTTCTTATATTAGTGAAATCATGGCAAAGGGAATTGCTGTTAACAATTCTTGTAACAATCAAACAGGCCTACTATTTACCGGAGACCGAGTATGTTCATTGGGCGCGGTCTCATCCAGTAAGAACTCTGCAAAAACTTCCATCTCCCGTTGATACCATGTGGTGCCATAGTTGAGACAAATAAACTTAAGCACCTGCTCTCTATGAACTATACAGGAATACAGCAAAAGTCAGGTAGTCGGGTTGGTTAACCTGGTGGCCACCATGAAAGGATGGAAACGGAAGACGAGGCTAGAAACAGTTGAGAAGATTGAGGCGGCTCCATAGACCCGGCCGAAAGGTTTTGCTGTGATTGATTTTGTTTTGTTTGCTTCAACTGGTGCACATAGAGCTGTATTATTTCTCTTCCCCCTTTTAGAATCATCATTTTTGTCGATTCTTTCAGCTTCTGGCCATTTTGATGCTAATCCCATAACCATCAGGCGATCGCCCGCCCATCCATGGTGTATATTTAAAGCGAAGACACCCTGTATTATAATATCAAGCAAATGTGGGGGGCGAGACGGCGAGTTGCCATTTACCAAAAGGAAAAGAACTGTGTACATCTTACACGGAACATCGGGTCAATAAATATGATGAATGGTTCGTAAATACCACCCTCATTCTCACAGATACCATCGCCGTGGCAGCGTTCCGCAGGTGGCTGGAATGAATATGAATCGCACGAATGCGTTGCAGGTACGTGTAGTAAAGCTCTGGTATCCATTGAACCAATCAGTGGTGCTGCAATGGATTCATGTACTCCATATCTCGGATCGTGCAGAACGCTTTAATACCGACCCTGGTCTGCTCGTACGTATATCGTGCAATACCAGCCTCGGGATTTATACAGAAGCTTTAAGGCTGTCTCAGGTCTGCTTCATCGTCGTACGGTACTCCTGCGGAACCGAAGCCTCCACTTTTTGCTGCGCTTTTAAAGGGGGCTCAGGTCTGTTTGCATCCGTATTGCCATATATACGGGGTAAGTTATTACACGGGACTAGTGCAACTACAAACTATACGCACGAACAAGAGCATTTCTATTCTCTCTTCAATGGCCACAGCGATCGCGCATCTTATAGCCATAGGAGTCCCAAGCCCAAAGCCAAGCCACTTTCGCATACTGTTGAGCGTTGACTGTTCACGACGTCGGTGAAAACTGGAGAGACAAGGCGGCGTCCCGGTGCAGGACGGTGTGAGGCATTGTTGGCGCATGTAACCGATCATGCAGACGGAATTGGCCTTCACGACTGTCGAGTGTCGACTATCAGCGGGGATTGAGAAACGGCCAAGCATGATCCTTGATCCATGTTTAGCGGGGATTGAGAAGCCCTTCCTTCCGTAAATATTGATTTTTTTTTTGAGATACCTCCGTAAATATTGATGCAAAACCTTAAGACCACAAACGCACGAAAACAAAGAAAGTTGGGCCTAGGCAAGCAGCTTAGCGACCCACCAGCCCACCTACGAGTATCCTCTTCCTCGTAAACCACTTCGCAGCCGCCTGAGGGTGCGTTTGGTTCCGAGTATCCTCTTCCTCATCCACCACTTCGCAGCCGCCTAAGGGTGCGTTTGGTTCTGAGGACGGGATGGGACGGGACGGTCCTCGGTCGTCCCAGTGTTTGGTTGCGAGTCCAAGAGGACGGGGACGTCCCTTTTAGGAAATATTCCGCGTAGATGCGGGACGACCCCGTCCGCCCAAAACTCACGGACGGGGGCGTCCCCCGTTCACATGTGTGACGCCGTCTGGCGTGGGCGAGCCCCTTCAGCGCGCGGCCCCATGAGCAGTCGAGCACCCTCTAGCGCGCGGCCATGGCGGGCGAGGGGCGGCGCGCGGGGCACGATTGTGGCCGACGGAGAGGATGCGGCCGGGGCGGAGGAATCAAGATCTGGGTGGGCGAGGTCTCCATGGCGGACGGCCGCGACCTCCGTCCATGGCAATGCGAGCTCCTCTATGGCCGGACGGTCGCAAGCTCCGCGGCGTGAGCTCCTCCTTCTGTGCGGCCGCGAGGAGGCGGGGTGGTGGATGCCCGCGGGACGCGAGGGAGGGCCAGCGGGCAGTTGTGCGTGGGAAGGACGACGGCGGTGACGGGCTGCTGGTGAGGCGGGCACCGGCCGGGCGGAGGAGGCCTACGGGGAGGGAAGTTCGGCGCATGACGGTGCGGAGGAGGGCCGACGGGCAGCGGCGGTCGGCTCCTGGTGAGCTGTCGATGGGGATCGGGGGAGGGGGGAATCAAGGAAGGAGGAGGGAGATGCTGGGGATTGATCGGAGAAGATAAAGTGAAGGAAAAAATGAAAATTTGAGACTGACAGGTGGGCTCCATACCATGATGAGTGGGTCCAATCAATAACTGAGTTAACGCCGTTAGTATAGTCATCAATCCCTCATTTTTTATCCCTTCAAACAAACGCTAAACGGGATTATCCTATCCCATTTCAACCAAACACTAAACGGGATGCTCCCATCTCATAAAATTGGGATGGGATCATCGTCTCCGAAC
The DNA here is from genome assembly GCA_015476505.1 of Urochloa ruziziensis. Lineage (NCBI taxonomy): Eukaryota > Viridiplantae > Streptophyta > Magnoliopsida > Poales > Poaceae > Urochloa > Urochloa ruziziensis. Next base: position 23,557,620 of record CM027118.1, read on the forward strand.
CAAACACGTGCTAAAATTTAGAGCGTGCTCCGCCACTGCACACATCTAATCTCATTTGTCGAATGCAGATGCCTCCTCATGTTGCTATGACCGGTGATGTTCTGTGCCTGAAAGACTCTAAGGTAACTTGTTTTGAAGTCCCTAGGAAGGATGAACATTCTTTGTGACATATTATATAGGCAGTAAGGTGATGCCAATTAATCTCCATATATTGTGCTTAAGGTTCCTATTATTGCTGATAGCCTGAAGAAAGCTATTATGAAGGAACATGAAGCTTCTAGTGCAGCTAGTCACCGAGTGTCAGCAATATTGTCTTCTGCTGGTGCTACCGGTCACGGAGTGAGGGCCTCCTTGGTCTACTTAATGAGGAGAGCTCTTACAGCATCTTAAAGTTTGACATTGGGTCTGTAATATGTGCTTGTTGATTTTCTGATTTTGGAATCTTTTCTTATTACTCATGCAAGTAGTTTCAGTAAGCAATTTATCTTCCTTGCAGCTCATGCATCTACATAGATTCCTCTGGGAGCAACCATAATATTGAGTTAGACAGCTTCGAACCACCAAAACCTGATCTGCTAAGTAAGCCTTTCTTCTCTTGATTGTTATGCTCTCTCACCTCTGCATCTGCACCTTTATTCTTTTAATATATGCTACTACATGGAGACCACATGTTAAGCTAGATATTTAACACTAGGGCTACTTGTTAGTTGCTCTCAACGATTATACATTTCTGCACCTCCTCATTTTGCGCCACTATTGTTCATTTTGTAATTATATATTCTCCTTCCTAGTGCCGTTCTCTGCGAAGCTGATTGATGGTATCAACCGAAATGACTCAAGAAGGAGAGCACTAATACTTTTCTGTTTTGAGTATTTTAATGTGTTAGCAAGGGTAAGTAATTCTCTTATATCTTTACAAATTGCAATGTCGCAGCATACTGTTGTAATTTCTCACTTGTGAGGCTTCTTTCTTGTCGCTAAATTATGACCTTTCCGCTGGTTCAGTGCAATTGACCATAATCCTCTGTCTTTGCTTTTTAGGACGCAGCAATGCTTTCTATTGACCATCATGGTATTGATGTGGTCGCCAAAGTCCCTGAAAGGGCCACCCTCGCTAATGTCCCTCACCAATACCACTAGAAGGAGTTCAGGTTCACATTCAAGGAACCAGCCAAGGATGCTGAGGACTTCTGCCGCACACTGGTTGAGTTAGAGGACGAAGTTCTGCAGAGCGTGAAGAGCTACAGCGGTTTAGGGTGACAACCCACTTGCCATAATCTGAACCTGTGAGGAACAAATATATTCAGATTCCTGCAGTCACCTTTTATGAGTTATTATAGCAGTTTAGGGTAACGATCCACTTGCCACAATCTGAAGCAGTAGGGAACAAGATCAAATGTTCAGATTCCTTCTTATAAAAGAAAGTTCAGACCCCTGTGTTCATCTTTTATGGTGGGGGGATGGTTTGAACTTTGAAGTTGGTGTATTTTTTTACTATGATGTTTGAACATGCAGCAGCAGCAAACTTCCAATATGAATATAAATTGTTACAGTAAAGTGAGCCATTTTATGTTTAGATATTTTTTTTTTCAACCTGATTGATTTGATACCTCCTCGATATTGCAGTACAACTGTGTTTGCTAAAATGCGACTGAGGAAAAACTGAACTCTCTCGTCCCCCGCGTCGCTCCCTGAGGGGCGGCTCGGGCAGAGCCCCCAGCCACCGCCCCAAGCTCCTCCTCCCCCCGTTCTCGACGGCCGCCGTCGCCGCCGGTACCTGCCGGTGGTGGCGGCGGGTCTCCCGCGGTCGCCTCCCTCTCCTCCTCCCCCTGGTCCACCCACAAAACCAAACCCTAGGTCGTTGGTCGGGTCGCCGCCGCCGCCGCTGCCGGACGCCGGGCCGGCCGGCCATCGCCGGTCCCGTCGTCACCGAGCTCGGATCCTCCGTCAGGCCCCCTCCTGTGCCGCCGTCGTGACTTCCCCGCTCCCCGCGTCGCGGCCATGGCCTGCCCGCGCCGCCCCCTCCTCCACCGGCGGCCGATCTGCGGCCTTCGGGGCGCGCCACTTCCCCGGTCGCCGGGCGCCGCTGCCTTCCCGGCTGGCGGTCCCGCGGCCTGCTGCGCCGCCGCCCTCGGTGGCCGGACCTTGGGGCGCCGTCGCCGGCGGCCAGATCCGGGGCCTGGGGAATCCGCCGCCTCCCCGGCGCCCGGATCCGGGGCCTGGGGGCGCCGCCGCGCCCGGATCCGCGGCCTTGGCGCCGTTCCTGGCTGCCCGCCGCCCCCTTGCCGGGTGGGGCCGCGTCGCCGCCCTGGTGCCGGCCCATCCGGGCCCTGGGCCCAAATCCGCCCCACGGGCCCAGATCTGCACCGCCCCGTGCCTCCCGGCTTCCTTCGCTGGTCCTCCAGCGCTAGTGGCCTGCCCCATGTTGCAGGGGTGGCCATCTTCATCTGCGCTAACTACATGCTCTCCTTTCATACTTCATCGCTAGGCTTGCCGGAGCTACGACTACCTCGACGACCACGCACGGGCGGATGCTTTGCCGCCTTGTCGCGCTGCTTGTCATTTGTCGCTGATGGATGCTTTGCCGTCGTGGTGTGTATTGGTCGTTTCCGACGGATGCTTTGACGTCGTGATCCTCTTACTTCTTGCGGATGCTTTGCCGCTTAGTTGTGTTGCTGGTTGCTTGTCTTGGACGGATGCTTAGCCGTCGTGCGGCATGGTGGTCGCCTCTGACGGATGCTTTGACGTCGCAGGCGCTACTACTTCTGGTGGATGCTTGGCCACCCTCTCGTCGCTTGGTAGTCTCAGCCTTCAGCCTCGGTGGTGTTGTTCATAGTGTAGGCTCAGATGTTGCTAAGGTCGCCGCTTTCTATGCCTGTGGTTGCCCCTCTTCATCGTTGTCGCCATGATTCGCTCGCTGCCTTTCCCATCGTTTGGTTCTCTAGCCTCAACGGTCTGCGGTGTTGTGTTGGCTTTGGAGGCCTTTGGCGTAAGCCGTGGCCGCCAAAGCCATTTGGTTTCGCCAGGTGAAGACTTGGACCGCTTATTCGTGGACGGTCGGACGATGGCGGCGCCGTCGTCGCATCCTTCGTGAAGGCATCGTTTTGCAGGACCCTCGACCTCTGACCTTTGGCTCAGCGTATCAATCGGTGATGTGCGTGTGTTCATGGTGTCTATCTTCGCTACAGGCCTCGGTCGTGTTAGATCTTCGTTAGGTGGACGTCTCGGTCGTGTTAGCTCTTTGTTAGGTGGGTCGGGCCCTTCTGCTTTGTTATCTGTGTTGTTTTTACTTTCCTTGTTTGCTATGTTGTAACTACGCGCTTTAGGGGATCTACTAAGGTTGCTTCGCTGTAATTCTCTCTTCCGCTTAATGAAAAATGTGCTATGCACATCTCAAAAAAATATTGCAGTACAACTTTCAATGTACGTAATATCACCTCAATTGAATATGCTCTGGTGCTCTTGTTCTTAAGTGTAGGTTCAGAATGCTCAAGTGCATGCAGTTGTCAACAATTAGTGGTAAGATATCACAAAAATATACCACAGCGTATTAAGGAAAAAGTTATAGCTTAGCTTACCGTCCAAACAAGAGTGGCGAGTGGGGACACCTTGTAGTATAGATCAACCAAAAGTGTTGGCGAGACGGCGAGTTGCCATTTACCAGAAAGAAAGAACTCTGTACATCTTACATGGAACATCAGTTCAATAACTATGATGAATCATTCATAAATACAAACACGGAAATACCATCCTCGCTCTCATAGATACCGCCACTGTAGCAGCGTTCTGCAGACGGCTTGAATGATCGCACGAATGCTCTGGTATTCATTGAAACCAATCAGTGGTGCTGCAACGGATTCGCCTACTCCATAGTATCTCGGATCGTGCTGAACTTTTATATCGACTCTGGTCTGCTCGTACGTATAGCGTGCAATCCTGGCCTCGGGGTTTACAGAAGCTTTAAGGCCGTCTCAGGTCTGCTCCAATGCTCCATCGTCGTACTCCTGCGTAACCGAAGCCTCAGACTTTTCGCAGGGCTTTAAAGGGGGGCTCAGGTCTGTTTGCATGTCCGTATTGCCAGTAGCCTTCATGCTCAGTTCTGCTGTCAACGCTGCGTGAAGAGATCGAAAGGGCAGCGAGATTACGAGAAAGCTCAAGTTCAAGGGACAAACTTGGCAAGGATGATGGAGGGTCGATGACCATTGTGAGAGGCTTCACGTGGCTTCAATCGTGGCCATTGCCCACTGGCCGAGCCCAAAACCAGTGGCTCCATATTCTCCTCCATTGGGCCGCTGGAGAGGAGTCATTGCAAATTTGCAATAGAGCTTGAGATCTTACCATCTTAATGCCCTGCTGAGTGCTGGCTTCTGTACGTACGCAATTGAAGCCTCGGGATTGCTCTGAAGTTTTAAAGACAGGCTCAGGTCTGTGGACTGTATCATCGTCGATCGTCGTCCGTGTTGCCTGATCTCCTCCTCGGTTCCCCCGTCCTGGCCAGTGCGCACAGGGCGGCCCGCAGCCCAGCCCACTGTGCTCACAACCCAGTGCCCGATGGAATATGGATCCGTTGGCGGCTTGGCGCCATTGCCCCGCTGCAAGCAAGAAGGGTGAGACCGCGCTGGAGTCGTCGTCATGGGCTCATGGCAGTGGGCCTCGCGGCCTCGGTGTGTACCCCCCCACCTCGCGTCCCTCGTGCGCCCGCCGCCGCCTGCCGATGATCCGACCGCCCCTGGACGCGGGACAGCCGCAACACACCACACGCATCAACAGTTCGCGAATTATTCCGCCACGGCAGCCGCACCTGCGCGCACAGCTCCCCTCTGGCTCGCAGGGCGGGGCAAAACTGCAGCGGTTTCGGTTAATTTTCCACCGGCGCATGATTACCCGGCTTGGATCGCTCCGCTTGTCCCCCCTCAGATTCCTCTCCTTTGTTGGCAGCTGCGGCAGCAGGGGAGGCCGGACCCCGGGATTGGAACTTGGAAGGCCTCCATCTTGCACAGCAGTACTCCAAGTCTTGTGCGTCAGCTTTAGCCACATGGAAAAATTAAAGGCGAAGTCCTACTCCAAGTCTCCAACTAGGATTCTTTCTCAGCTTGTAACAAGAAAACATCAAGTCGGTTGATTGAGCACGAGTTGTCTCCTCTCCTACCAGAATCTCCTCCAGTGTGGTCTGCCTTTCTACACAAACAGAAGCAGGAGTAAGTCGAAAACTCAAAACCAGCTAGCATAGCCATCCCTGTCGGAGCAAATTAAGTACTACAGAGGAATGCTAGTTCGTGTAAGAGAAAACCATTGATTGAGAACTCGGATTGGGTAATGTTCAAACAGAACTCGGAATGGAGATACTGTATGATGCTAGTGGTACAACTGAACTTCTCATTACACAGGCTACATATGGAAGCAGATTCAGGCATGCAACTGCATACCTGCCTATTACAACTAAACCTTGACGCCATAACAATACTATCATCATCACATACACTAAACCAGTACAAGTATGTAGAACTAGAGCTATAGAGAGAGATATATAGTAGTACAAGTACAGCAGTAAAAACGCAGTACTCCTAACAACCTACCATGGACCTCCTACACTGATCCAGCTTCACAAGCCAAAATCACTTGGCTTGCTCTCGCACCTAGACCTAGCTACCGCTGCTACTCTACTACTACTAAGCATCGAGCTGCTTGCTACTCTACAAGCTATAGCTACCTCTGCTTCTTCTTCGGCTCCGGGCAGGCCACCCTCCGGCGCTTCTTCTGGGCGGGCGGCGGCGTCGGGTGCGGGCGCCAGAACAGCCGCTCCAGCTCCTCCAGCCGCAGGCTGAACACCTCCACCTCGAACAGCCGCTTCCGGCACGGAGCGGGGGCCGCGGGCGCCCGCGGCTTCCGCGGCGCCGGCGGGCACGTCCCCGGCGGCTTCACCTGGCTCTCCCCGCTCGTCGGCGTCCGGCACCGGTAGTCCTCCTCCTGCCACATGGCCGCGGCCGCGGCGGAGCTCTCCTCCGCCACTCCTGCCCCGCTGTGCATGAGGAGCGGCGAGCTGCACGGCGAGAACGCCGGCGGCGCGGGCTTGTAGAACTCCGGCGACGCAGACATGGCGGCGGATATCGATTGCCCCGGCTGTAGTGCTTCTTTCTTGAGAAGAAGAAGAAGAGGAGAGGCTGGTTGTGGCAGCGGCGAGTGTGAAATGGAGGAAAGGAAACGAGAAAGGGCCGGCGGGAACGGGAAGTGGAGTTGCTTGGGGCACTTGCCTACTTCTTCTTCTGCTGGTTGCTCTGCCTCTGCTCTTGCTTGGGGATATGTTCTGCTTTTGGGGGGAAGGGCCCTTTGTATCGGCCCTTTTGTATTGGGCGGGTGTCCTTTTGTACCTAGCACGTTTGAGTGTTTTTGTTATTACGTTTTAGTCCTTGATAGCCCCCACCCAAAATCGTGCGCACACGAACAGCCCATACCCCACTCGCTCCAATTATTATGTTCATTCGGCAAAAATCTCAAGCTCAATCTCACTCCATTAAAAAATTAGTAGTAGTGGAGCACGACCTCACCATCAGCCATTCAGACCCTTCGAGAAGTTGAATCCGGCACACACTATCCGATCATGGCTTGAAAAGGGTAATCCGCATCATGGGCCTGCACCATCATGCCTTTGTTATCATGCATGGCTGCTGGCTTGAGTTGATAGGCTCATACAAGTCAAAATAAATTTAAGTGAGTCTGCAAAGAGTTTTCTCCCACAGCACAATTATTTTGCTTGTAGTAGTTCCTAATTTCCTTTTTTCTTCTTTTTGTGAAGTGGTAACACTTCACTAATCACTACTTTCTCCCCAGCTGCTAATGACCAAATAACATTGAAGTGTTATTAAAAAAATTCAAATTAATTGTATGTCTTGAATTAGACCTGTTTTTTAGGTAAAAGTCTTGAATTACACCTATAGCATACGCGTACCTCAGATTAGATTTGGAAATAAAATAAAAAACTGGTTATATGCTTACAAGAAAAAATCTCGCAGAATATATTCAGAAAGGACATGCTTAATCTTCTTCGCGTGTTAAAATAGTGTCAGCGAAAGTTCAGTGAGTTTGACCACAAAGAAGTACTACTATTCTACAACTGCGCTTCCTTTTCTCCGAAGGGCAATATTGCTCCTGTACATATTCTGCTTTTCTATATAATGAAAAAGAGTCAGTAGGGACCTTCCCTACTGTTTCGTCAAAAAAAAAAAATATTGCTCCTAGAGGTGCAGGAACCAGGTATACGTTGGGGCGTCACATTTGACTTAGTCCCTCCTATAGTTTAGGGTTTACGCCAAGGACAATTGTACAAATACAACAAAGGTAGGGACCTGGGCGCAATAACGGGAGCGACCACAAGCTAAACTGGCCGGGGGTAGCCGACAGGCCGATCATAGGATACCGCATCGTTGGCCGCGTAAAATAATCGCCGCTCCGCGCCTGGGATTCCATGAGCCGCCGCGAATTTCCGGATAGGCGCCCCGTCCCCCTGTCCTGTCCTCGCTCATCATCTCATCAGCCCTGAGCCCTGGCGGGCGCGCGTGCCGCACGTACTTGGCTGCCTGCGCTTGCGTCTCCCCCGCCCCCCCCTCCGCGCCGCAGCGGGCCGGGCAGGGGCATCGGATGCCGCCGCCCGTGCGCGTTGATTTATTCGCCCGGCCACGTTCCGCCTGTCGCGGCCTCGACGCTAGCCCGGCCGTCGACGTGTACCCCTCCCGTCGACGGGCGCCGCAGACAACGGCCGGGGGAATCCACCGCGCGCCTTTGTTTTTTTTTTGTTTTTTTTTTTTTGCTTTTGATGAGAAGAAAAAACATGACAGGTACTCGTCGTTATGGAGGGTAGCTGATGTTTGCAGTAACTTTTTTGAATACTGACGTCGTGTTAAAAACAAATTAAGAGAAGGGGTGCATTTAGGTCAATCGGGAAGCTTGTCGTATATGACATGAGGTGGAGCTAGCAATGCCGAGTCCAGAGGCAGTCTTCGATAAGGCTCCTAAACTTACTCTTACTCGATCCGGACGAGTTTACCGGCTTGAGTTTACTATGCAAAATACTAAATTACTATAAGCTTATAGTACGACACGATCATACGACACGACTCAAACCTTAAAGCTAAAACCTACTTTCACATTGAACGGGGTTTAGGCTTTTGCGTAGCTTCATGGAGTTTGGAGTGCTCGTACACCTCAAAAAGCCTACACTCACTGATGACTGAAGCTCGCTCGATCTGCTCGATGCGGTACCAAGCTCGAGGCTACTACTTGATAATCCTAGCTGTGTGCCTGTGTGCCATGCGTGCGTGCGGCTCGATGTCGCTCGTGCTCCAGCCACCTTGATGCTCCTGTCCGTGAGCCGTGAGCTGCGTGCTTTCACCTCGAGAAAATCCTGGCCACGTCCGTCTAGCGCGCGCTCCTAGTAGTACTTTTATTCCCAGGGTCCTGCAAGTGCTAAGCTAGCTTCCCCTGTTACCAGGATTATTATCATGTCGGGATCTGTAAACAGTAACTTTGTTCGAGCGTGCGGGCCGGGGTAACTTCCAGGTCGGCAGTTAACCGTCACTGAAGGTGAGTGGCGGTGGAGGTGCCGCACTCCGCAGCGCACGCGTCCGGACCGAGAGTGCACGTGGGGATGGAGCGCACAGTCAAGGAAGGCAGGAAGCGGCCGCATTGGATGCGCGTTTCCCTGCCCTTCCCTGGCGCCATGGGTTTCGGCGCTCCCGAATCCGCAGCTTGGCCGGCGCGCCATGGGCTGCCCGGGTCAGCTTCCATTTACTACACCTCCATTCCCAGATCAAGGCGCGGGCGGACCATCACGCGGCCACCGTCCCGTTCGCGTCGCCGCCAGTACTGTCGCGCCATGCGCGCGCGACGTACGCCTGCGTGCTGCGCGCTCCACCGGCAGTCTTTGAAAACGACGCATCCGGAGCTCTGTTTTCTCTCTGTCGAGGGCTCACGCCACGCGCGTGCCCATACTCGGCTGCGCGCGCCCATGCCCCCCGAGTCCGGCGGCGCGGTGGCCGCGCGAGCTAGCAGCCTCGGATGCTGCCGCCCGCTCCATCACGTACGTTCCCTATCGTGGCCTGGCAGCTACAGCTAGCTAGCGGCGGCCGCGCCGGATGTCGACGTGACTTACGTGGCCTAAAACCAGTGGCGAAGCTAGCCTAAAAGTCATGGTGGTGCACAGCTCACACATGCCAGTAAAAACATGCCTATTTTTCACATATTTCTATGGTCAAATGAGCTACTTAGTAGTAAAAAATTCTCTCTAGCCTGGTGCCGGTGCACCACCCAGACTCAATGTGGCGTCGCCCCTGCCTAAAACTCGCGTACCGCCGCCGGCGTCTACGGCATCCACCACAATTCAATCTTTTTCTATTCGGAAAAGGCTGCGGTAGTTTCTCGTCGCGTATGGGCACGTACTACTTATTTTTGAGAGTTTTCGAAGTTCTATGTCTTTTAGTGAAGGTTCAACTTGGGCCAACGAAACATCATAGAACTATAACAACTTGCATCTTCTTTTTTTTTCAAAACAAGTTACATACTTACATACCCTATGATACACTCATGCACACTTATCCCGATAAATACACGCACACAGCCCTCTCCACATGAGTGCTTTCGAGAAACTGCTAGCTGATTTTAAGATTGACGAAGTCACTACAGGAGTCTTGTTGTCACGCCTACCACTGAAAAATAGTGCCAGTTAAATTCTAAAAGAAATAAAAAATATTAGCACTCGTGCTGAGTCGAGGACTCAAACATGGGTGGACATGTTCCACCAAAAGAAACCTCACCAGATAAACTATGCTCTGTTTGCAAATGACCTACATCTTCAATTTCACATGACAGACATAAGCTACAACATTGAAGCATATATTGCTGCATGTAATCACTAGAGTTGGGCAGGGTCGATAAACATGGTTGCAAATCAACACAAGTAGCATGATAGCTACATAGCCAAGGGCCACACATGCTGCTGTTATGCACACACATGTAATGTGTTCCCGTCCCATAGACACCGGCGTACCTAGGATTTAGAGAAGGGTAGTATGCCATAACAATTTTTTCATATACAATTCGGTATAATCCATATAGAAAACAATACAGTCTATATATTTTTTTACTTGTTAATAGGCTCTTGATTGTATGGTTTCTTGAACTAAAATCTTAAGTATGTCATGGCATATGTGGCCTCTCTCTAGGAACACCACTGCCCTAGCCATGCAATAGATGGTAGAGTGCCCTCACCACCTTCCCACTCTTATATGTTGTCCCATCAATGCAGGCAACATTCCTCGTTTACTAGGCAGTTACCTGCAACATGGCTTCCACATCTATCGGCCACGAACCTCCAAGTTCAGGGGTGGGGATAGAGGAGGTGAAAACACCACCCCAGACTAGAGGCACCCGAGGACAGTTTGGGAGGGACTATGTACGCTCAAGTGAGGGCATATGCCCTCACTCAAATTTTGAAGCTTATTAGCTAGGCTTTATAGCTTACATGTTTTTCTCCATTTTAAGCTCCTATACCCCGTCACGATCAACAGATCGATGATTTTATTTCATCGTCATAAATTGACAGATCTGATCCGATTATTCTTTCTACAGTTAATTTTGTTGAAATACACACGGGTTAAGAAAACATCATCAGGTTTGTACCTTATTTCATGGAAGTGCCTTCCATAGAAATTTCAAAGAAATTGGTAGGCTAGGATTCACCACGATTATATTATTTTTTATGAAAGATGAAGGAGAGGGTTAACACATGACATGTCGCTCCCTGGGATAACACGCAAGCCCCCCCCCCCCCCCTCCCCCGTTCGTCTTCCACCCATCATCAGGCTTGGCATTTTTTTCACCATGTACAGATTTTATAAATTCAACTTTTCTTTTATGCATGCCCCCTCTCAACTCTTGCCCTAGGTGAGGAGCCAATGAAGCATTACCACCGTTCATCATCAGCGTGGCCACTTGAGCGACAACAAGGAGGAAAGTGGCGTGTGAAGAACGTGGCGACACAAAGGTGTGGTTTGCCCTGGGCAGGCGACATGGGGATATGATATATACGGTCTTTTTTGTCATATATGTGCACTAACTATTCTACTTGCAAGTAGTGCTACGAAGAATTAAGGTTGAGCTCGGCTGAGCCTCATGTATAGACCAAAACTTATTCAAGCTTGCCGAGACGGTGTTAAGTACCAGGCACTATGATTTCACTCGAGCCGACTTTTTTCGAGCTTTGTTATAGTATATGGTTTAGTCCGACTACAGAGTTACTTGATTCGGTTGAATGCATTTTTAGTGCCAAATGTGGACTTTATCTTGATCTCAAATGCAAGAAGCTCCATGTTATTAGTACTACTTACAAAGCCAATAATATTTGTTCTGCTGCGGTGCAAGAATGCAAAAGACGAGGCAGATAAAGAGCAGGGGCGAAGCCAGAAAATTTTGGCGCTAGGGTCCGATGCATTCGACGTCGTGGTCTGCCACATGTAAGAATAGTGTTGAACAGTGATTTTCCTTTGATTTTGACAAAATCCGTCAGGGTCCGACGACCCCTGTGGCTGCATGCAGCTCTGCTTCGAGTCTCAAAGGATGCTCACTCCTACAATAGGTGCGTCAGGCATAGCCTAACTCGGGTCAAGGAATATGTGGAACCCCAACCTTTGGAATCACTAGAGGCCGGCTGGAGCCTGTAGAGCTCGAGGCTTGTTGGTTGACAACTCCAAACAGCGCGTGCGGCTCGATGTCACCCAATGCTGGAGCCACAAAGATTCTCGTGTCCGTGAACTCCTTCCGCGCCCGCCTTGGCCTCGTCGTCCCGTGAAAATCCTTGCCACGTCACTCTTGCGCAAGTAACCTGCCCACTACTCCCAGCCCCAGGCCGGCAGGTCTTCCAACTGCTTTTTATCTTGTTGGGATCGGTAAACAGTAGCCTTACTTTTAGGGCCGTGCGTGCAGCGTCCTGTAGATACCCCGCCTGGCCTTTGATAGGCCGGTAAATTTCAGCAGGTCGGCAGTAACTGTCACGCGGTGGCGGTCACTGTGCGTGCATGCACCCGTCCGAATCAGAGGGGTGCACGTGGGGCACGGAAGAGATTGGCATTGGATGCCGGCCTCGCTGCGCATGGGTTTCAGCGCCCCGACGGCGGCCTGCTGGCTGGCTGCTGCGGCGCATGGGTTTCGGCGCCCGAATCCGCAGCTGGCTGCCCGCTGGTCAGCTTCGATCATTTACTACTAGTACGTGCTTCCCCGTCACCGCTGCCAAAGCCCACCAGTTCCCCCATCCGAGTTCGTTCGGTTCAGACTCTTGATCGCTATTGCGACGGCTCTTTTGCTTCCTCTCCCGTTTGGAACTGTGGACCACGCCGACGCCGACGGGACCAGAGCCATGGGCCGGCACACACCGACACGGCCGAACCCTCCACGCCTCTGAAACGAAAGCGACGCGTCCCCGACCTTTTTCTTCCTCTCCCTACCAGTTTACCGTGGCGACGGCATATTGGCATGGCCGTTGCGTTCGCATGTCTTGAAAATGATCCTTTTGTTCAAAAAAAAAAAACGCCTAATCCTTTGGCAGCTTTAGGCGAAAATGACGGGTATGGCATCCTATGCGGCACTGGTAGAGAAGTTGCCTTTTGGGCTGTCGAACAAGACAGTATCTTTTTTGCTGAGGGAGATATACAAGAGTACAAAACAAGACAAAATGTTTGGCATCTAGCACCTTTTTAAATCCACCTACCTGATTATTTGCGGGTTGTTGATATCTTCGTTGGGCCGTATAGCACTCTGGGCGGCACTGCAACAGACAACAAGGCCCAGTGAGTCGCCTGATTAGCAAGCCCGCTGTTACATTGGGCCCACGCAGAGCCCGCAAAATCCAACGGATTCAAAAGCTCACGCGCTCCGTGCGAGCTGACAGTTGTTTCTTCGGCCACCCACTTCCACGCGGGCCCCACCACATCCCCTTCCCCTCCCTCCCTCCGGCTGCTCCCCACGCCCCAATCCGGCAACCCCCCGCTGCCCTCTCCCGATTCTCCCCACCTCGGCCATCTGCAATCCCAATCCCGCAGTCCTAGCCGGAGCTCGGAGGCATCGGCCGGCGTGCGCGATGGCCCCCCGCCACCGCCTTGGCCCCCACATCCGCGTCGCTGCCTCCGTGGTCTCCGCGCCCGCCTCCTCGCCGGGCTCGCGCCACCCGCGTCCGTCTGCCCCCGCCGAGGAGCGGGAGCAGCGGCGATGGGGGCGGGGGCGAGGAGCCCACGACGGCTACCCCGTGGGCGAGCCCCGACTGGCTCACGTCGCTGTCGCGCGCGGTCGGCCGGGGCGGCGCCGACGACTCGGGGATCCCCGTCGCGTCCGCCAAGCTCGACGACGTGCAGGACCTCCTCGGCGGCGCGCTCTTCCTGCCGCTCTTCAAGTGGTTCCGCGAGGAAGGGCCCGTGTACCGCCTCGCCGCGGGGCCTCGGGACTTCGTCATCGTCAGCGACCCCGCCGTCGCCAAGCACGTGCTCCGCGGGTACGGGTCGCGCTACGAGAAGGGGCTTGTCGCCGAGGTCTCCGAGTTTCTCTTCGGGTCCGGGTTTGCCATAGCGGAAGGCGCGCTATGGACGGTGCGCTCTCTAAATCTCTCTCGCGCGCCCTCAGCTTCACACTTTCACCTCGCAGTTTTGTAGTTCGGTTCCATTGTTTGTAGTAATTTCGTAGCGAATGGAATGGTCGATCACAGTTGTTAGGGCTCTATGACGGGTTTAAACGAGTGCAGACTAGTATCGCTTTCTTGGTCGTTGCTACTGTTTTTTTTTTAATATGTTCCATTATGCTGTTGGTCTTTTGGCTGTCTGAAGGGTAGTTCAGACCCTACAGCACACGAGAATTTCATTATTGGGATATGTTTTCAACCCTAATTTAGTGTCTGCTAGACCCTAAAGACAATTTCTGAGCCACCCTGACCTTAGCAGGGATGATCCTCTGCTGCCATTGGATGGCAACAACCGAAGCATCTTGGCTGTCAAGTGTCAATCACACTCTGTCTCAAAGGTCCTGGTTCATCAACCAGACCCAAGTGTTTGTCTCCTTTGTGGTAAAGGGTGCAGTGGTCCAATCGTATAGAACAAATCCTGATCAAGTAAGGCTGATAGATCACCTACTACATGATTTTTTGTGGTTCTGATATTTTTGGGGTGAGGTAGTTTGTATAAATGTGTAGTGGATGTTTGTTGGATGTAGTTGAGTTGCATCCCTAAAATGGTTTCGTTCTTGACTTTGGTTTCTAGTAAACAAAGAAGAGAGGCCTAGTTTGGTGTCCTGCATTGTTTTTCTCTTTCATTATTTGGGCTATGAGATTTAAGTTGTTTGGATTAGTTTTTAAGTTTTCATTTTGTGCTGATGCAATGCCTTTGCCTTTTGAACTGTATAGAATTGCACGGACTGGTTTCATTGTTTTGACATGATTTTCCTCTAATCGAGTTTAGATGGTGTTTCAACTTTCAACAACAACAACAACATAGCCTTTTGTCCCAAGCGTGTTTCAACTTTCAATACATAGAAAAGGAGTATTCCTGATTCCTGTTGCATGGCTCCAAAGTAGTAGGTTCTTGGTGATGTTAAATAATTTTCAAGGGCTGACATATGATAAATAGTAGCAGTGCACTACATTAGTAGGGTTTTAGCTCTTCTCTTACTGCAAGCTATATCTTGCGTATTTTTTACACTAATGTAATTAGTAGCTAAGTTCAATTACACTGTAAGTTAACCCTTCATCTTACTACAAATTTCGTATCTACTTTAGGTAAGACGCAGAGCTGTTGTGCCATCCCTGCACAAAAGATTTCTGTCCATTATGGTGGAAAAGGTATTTTGTAAATGTGCTGAGAGATTAATAGAGAAACTTGAGCCATATGCTTCAAGTGGGGAACCTGTCAATATGGAAGCGAGGTTTTCTCAGTTGACATTGGACGTGATCGGGTTGTCATTGTTCAACTACAATTTTGATTCCCTCACAACTGATAGTCCTGTCATCGATGCTGTTTATACTGCACTCAAAGAGGCAGAGCTTCGTTCTACAGATCTTTTGCCATACTGGAAGGTTGGTTCCTCTTTCACTTCATTCTTCTAATTTTTGGACCTCACTATGTTTTCCTAGTCATCCAGAAGAAAAGAAAAAAAATGTCTGACTGATATTTCATATAATCATTGTTTATTTGTGACAGATTGATTTTCTGTGCAAAATAATTCCAAGACAGATAAAAGCAGAGAATGCAGTTAAGATCATAAGGAACACTGTTGAAGAGCTGATTATGAAGTGTAAAGAAATAGTTGAAGCTGAAAATGAACAGATTGAGGGTGAGGAATATGTAAATGAAGGGGATCCTAGCATCCTACGCTTCCTACTTGCTAGCCGAGAGGAGGTGA
This sequence comes from Urochloa ruziziensis, assembly GCA_015476505.1. Lineage (NCBI taxonomy): Eukaryota > Viridiplantae > Streptophyta > Magnoliopsida > Poales > Poaceae > Urochloa > Urochloa ruziziensis. The sequence goes on from CM027118.1 coordinate 23,573,046, forward strand.
TTAACCACTTCCATTTTTTCTACAACATTTTGTTTCTTTTACCTTTTAGTTTTACAATTTTTTTACTTAAATGAAGCTACCCACTCATGAAGATAATTAGACATATTACTGCCTGTGATTTTCCATAACTTTTGTCTGATGATAGCATTGATTATCCATTTATCCTTGTACTGGTCCATACAATTTTGAGCTACTGAGCTTTTAAAACCATGGATTTGATTATCCAGCTCATAGATGACAATAGCTCTATTGTGTTGCACGTTGTATTGATCATGCAATTTGTGGCATGATGTCATTCAGCTTAAAATAGAACACATTACTGTGTGTATTTAAATGAAAAATAGTGTGGCTTTAGAGTACCAGTTAGGCCTCCCGCTGTCTATTGTTTTTCTTAGGATGATGACGTTTTACTTGTTATAAGTGGCATTTGAGTCAAATGATTGTTTTAAGGTAGGCACATCACTCCTTTTATACAAAGGTGATTGTTAGGAGCATTTACTCCTTTGTTTTCCATTGATGTATGAAAAGCTACGATGAAAGAGTGAAAACTTCCATACAGATTTATTTTGCTGTTTCCTTGAACCGTGTACTGTGCTAAAGTTTTTTCTTTTCTTTTCTTTTCTTTTCTTGTTTTGCTAAAATCAACAACGTAAGATCTACTTATGCTTGATGCTAAAAAAAAAGATCTACTTATGCTTTTGTTGCTAAAGTGCTCATGATTGATATGCGTGCAGTGTCATATAGTACTCTATTTCACCATTTTACATAACACATGCGTTCCAGGTAAGCAGCATCCAGTTACGTGACGATCTCTTATCAATGTTAGTTGCTGGTCATGAAACAACAGGCTCTGTACTGACATGGACAATCTATCTTCTCAGTAAGGTAATCCCGTAGTGCTATATTGCTTGCAATAACCATCTATCAATCAAAGTAACAAATATGCATCACTTAAATTGTCACTTTAATATGTTGACTGCTCAGTGTTACACTACTGAAGGATCCAACTGCTCTAAGGAAAGCTCAAGACGAGGTACATCATGTTCTACAAGGTAGACTCCCCAGATATGAGGATGTAAAGGAGTTGAAATACTTGATGCGCTGTATAAATGAGTCTATGCGGCTATATCCACACCCTCCTGTACGTTCCTTGTGCTTGAGACAAGCAACTTTCTAATTAGTTTTGGTTACTCAAGGACTAAGTATTGGCAGGTGCTGTTGCGGCGGGCAATAGTTGATGACGTGCTTCCTGGAAACTATAAGGTTAAGGCTGGTCAAGATATTATGATATCTGTGTACAATATACACAGGTCCCCTGAGGTACTTCTCCATTTGAATATGAATCACATGCAACTGGCAGCCTGATCTCTTTAAAGCAGCCGTTCTGCGTAGGATTGCATAGTGAAATATTGCATATTTGTGTGTAGTTCGGTTAATATCTTTCTCCAAGTTGCTGGAGGCTTACTAATAAAATTACGAATTAAAATTGTCGCCTACTAGCAGAAGTTCTCTGTCCTCCTACATTGTTCTATCAGTTTCCACAATAGAATGATAACAGGGTTTCAGGAAAATTATTTTTATTGAACTGAGTATTCTAGTTTGCTGCCAATTGCCAAATATACCCTAAAAATCTGAACTTTGATTTATTATTATATTAAAATTGTTATCGTCTTTTGCTACAGTTTGAAATATGCTTTGCTATTCCCCATTGTCATTTCTTGAGCTCTGTTCATATGATGTTGTTCATCCATTGTTTGCAATGCCTAAGTAACCATTTAGCACTATTGCATTTTATAATAATTGTATGTTCCTTCGACAAAGGTATGGGATAGAGCAGATGAGTTTATTCCGGAGAGATTTGATTTAGAGGGACCTGTTCCAAATGAGTCAAACACTGATTTCAGGTCAGGACAGAACCTTCTTAAATATCATTTTTATCCTGCTACTTCATATGTTCATTTATCATCTGATTGGTTTTATGTCGTCTAGCAAATGTGATTAAACCGCGCCCATGCACCTGCTATGCCTGTTTGCCAGGTTTATCCCATTTAGTGGAGGTCCTCGGAAATGTGTTGGAGATCAATTTGCTCTCCTAGAAGCAATAGTGGTACTTGCTATTGTGTTGCAGAAGATGGATATTCAGCTTGTGCCAGATCAAAAGATTAACATGACCACTGGAGCTACAATCCACACAACCAATGTAAGGAAATATGCTATGAATTTTTCCCAGTACTTTCTAATTTTTTATTCATAATCTAGTTGATATAATTTGGAGTTAAATTAGAACTCTAGCAAAAGCTGTGCTACTTAGGTTTTGCATTTGAGGGAGAGAAATTGAATCGATCAAGATTCCTGATGTTTTCTCTATACTACCAACCAGATGACAAACTAAAATTTTGAACAGTTATGAAAGCCCATTTCTTCCAAGAAAGTAAAAAGAACCAAATGAAAGATAAAGATTGAATATAGAAGTCCTCAGTTCATTCTGGGTCTGTTCTAGTCCAAATTTCTATGTCAAATCTGATAGCGCGTCTGAACAGTTTCTTAAGATGCTTATTGTTGCAGGGACTGTATATGAATGTAAGCCTGCGTAAAGTTCAGGAAGAAGCTGAGTTAGCACTGAGGTAAATTTGTATTGGCCCTACACTATCCTTATTACACAATGAATACAGAACTATTCTCCCCTAAAAGGAAACCTACAGTTTACTCCGGTACATTACCTTCGAGTTCTGTCACAAAAAATATTTTAGCATAAATTCATTGTTTATTTTTGTGACAAGGTTTTAAAAAGAGCAAATTATTTGTTCGTTCATCATATTACTTGCCAAGAACGTGGGAAGCTTAGGCCCTCCACAATGTGGTGTGATGCCTACAATTTTTTTGGACCCCACATTCCCACATGATAGAAATTGGCATTGGTTTGGAAACGCCACAGCGTGGGCATCGGCTGTGGGCCCCTCGTGACTGAATAAAAATAAAAAAACAAAATGGAAGCAGCTTCGGCTTCCTCGGTTCGGTTAGAGTATATTTGGTAGTTGTAGGTATACCCTGTCATAGACTACCATATGTATCCGGGGGAGTCTTGCCCCCCAAGTCTTGTACTCTCAACATTATACGCATCTCTCTACTCTTCTACATGGTATCACGAGATTAGGGTTTGAGATCCTAGGCTAAATCTTCCGCTGCCGCCGGCGCCGCCGGCACCCTGCCTTCTTCCTCTGCGTCGCCGTTCAACCCCAACGGCGCGCCTCCAGCCCACCTCCTCGATGACCTAGCGCGCTCACCTCCGCCGAGGGCAGCGCGCCCCTGAGTGGCGGATCGATCTGAGTCCGCCGCCGTTTTGCGTCAACAGAAGCAGATCGCGTCGTACCTCGCCATCCGCCTGGAAGCAGTCACCGACGACCCGACCCGTTGCTGTGGTGGCAGCCGCGGCCTCCTGCGGCACCCGCTTCTACCCCGTGCTACCGTGGTGGCAGCAAGGGGGCTTCCACGTCCCCCGTCGTCGATGAGTCTTCCTGGCGGCTCCTCCGCTCCGCCCCGACGAGATCCGCCCCGGCGTGGACCCCTCCAATGCCACCGGTCAAAGCTTGCTGCTCGATCCGGTGAGATTCATCGCGCCATGGTGGAGTTCTCCGTCGCCCCCACAGGAACCACGCCGTCGGTTCTCGCAGCGGCCACCTGCGTCAGCGCAGCAGGGAGGGAGCGCCGCCTCTACTTCTCGCGGGCTCCCGCCTCTACCGGTCGGGGCACGTCCCCTGACCAGGCGGGCCTCCCTGCTGCCCAGCGGGATCCTTCGAGGTGGGACTCCTCCGTCGTGCGGCAGGATCGACGATCCCTCTCGATCCATCATCCACTCCACCTTCCGCTGGACTGCCTGCCTTTGTTTTTTCTGTCTCACGCTGTGGTCTTTGACCGTGGTGTGGTGTGCAGAGGAAAAAGATAGAGGATGAGGGGGCCCTTCGCTACGCGTACCCCTGAGGTTTACACGAAGATCTGCTACTGCACTTTTTCTCTTTACTCGATCACTGATTGAGACTGCGTCGCCCATCGCCCGTCGATCCCGCTCTACGACTTCGACATCGGCATCGACTTTACCGGCCTCTTCTTCTTCTACGACCGTGCGACATGGCAAGATGGTCGGCACCCGGGGGCGCTTGTTTGTGCCGCCGCCTACATCGCCGCTTCTTCCGCACGTCGTCCTTCGCCGGCTCGTCTTCGCCTCCACCGATCGGGACGCCTTCACCGACTTTGACCACCGTCGTCTTGCCTCGCGCATGCTCGGTCTGATCAGCCGACGTGCGTGATCCACCCAGCTCCCGTGACGTCCGTCCTCGTCGTGCGTGCTCCTTCACCGATTACGGCGGGCTGTCGCTGCTTCGCCTCTTAGGGCAGCAGTGGCCCCACCCTGTGGTCTTCTCCGCCGTTGCTTCCTCATCGTTGCCGACCATGTCCACGACCTCGTCGTCGACCACGCGTCGTTGCGCCCTTCGCGCATGGTCTTCATCAAGTCGTTCGAATTCTTCGTCGTCTCCTTCGAGCACCGCCGCCACAATGCCTGGATCGCCCGGCCTTGCGCTGGAAAATCCGGGCTCTCCTCCTTGCTTCGTCTAGCACAATCACGTCGCCAGCGTCGCCACCTTCTCTACTCCAAGCAACAGCGGGCGTCGGCGTCTTCTACCCCGCCGTTCTTCAGCGCCTGCGGACGCTTTGGAGGTCTTCTCTGCTGGTCCTCCCAGGCGACGACGTCTGGTTGTGCACTTCTCCCTTGCACGTCCGGTGTTGGCAACACCGGTGCGTGCCCATCGTCCCCGACGCGTTCCCGGGCTTGGCAAACCTGGGCATGCCTTGCCTGATGGCTTGACCGCATTGACTTCGGTATCGCTTCCTCTACGACCGCCTCGACGCGTCGCCATCTTCGTCTTCGGCGTCCTCTCCGTTACGCCACCACATGGCGCCTCCTCGTGCGCCCGCGGCTTCATGTGCGGCTACCTCGTCTTCGGCAACCTCGACAGCTACGTACGTCGACCACGGCTATCCTACGCACGACATCTTCAACCATGGCTCCTCGCCCTACAGCTCGGCTACATCGACATCGGCACAAAGGGCTACCATCCGCATGAGTTACTCGCCGGTTTTCTCTCCAGTTGCAGCATCCGCACCGCGCCGACGTTACGACTGCGGGGGGCTGTAAGTCCGTCGGCTCCTGCCTTCGGCTTCTTCTCCAGTCTCACCGTCTGTGGTGCTCCCGCTGTGACTGCGGGGGAGTGTTATGACTGCGGGGGAGTGTTAGAGTATATTTGGTAGTTGTAGATATACCCTATCGTAGACTACCATATGTATCCGGGGGAGTCTTGCCCCCCCAAGTCTTGTACTCTCATATATACCGGCCGAGCCATCAATGCAATACATCCACAACACTATACGCATCTCTCTACTCTCCTACAGGTTCCTCTCATGCCGCGCTATCTGTCTCTCTCGGTCTCTCCTCGTCTTCTTATGTTCTTATCCATGAAATGTTGATTAAAGAGTAAAGTGTACGGCCGGTCCCTAAACTATCGTGGGTGTGTCATCCCGGTCCATGAACTTTCAAATTGACCGTTTAGGTCCTCAAACTTGTTTGGTTGTGTCATACCGGTACCTAAACTTGCAAATCGCCCGTTTAGGTCCTCAAACTTATTCCATTGTGTCATCCCGGTCCTAAACTTGATTTTGAGTCTTATCTCAAGTCAAAACAGGGCGATCTAAAAACTTCATAAAAAAATAACCATAATTTTTATATATGAACTCGAATCAAGACAAACTTTATATCAAAGATATAGTGCTCAATACGATCTACATCTTTGTAGTTGAAAAGTTTTTTTATTTGAAGTCGTTTTATGTCCCAAAATTTAATTTTTAATTTCAAAAGCTATAAACATACCAAAATATTTTTGGGACCCTAAACAGTTTTAATTCAAAAACTTTTCAACTACAAAGTTGTAGATCGCGTTGAGGGCTACAATTTGGTATAAAATTTGTCTTCGTTTGAATTCGTATGAAAAAGTTATGAATTGTTTTTGATATAAAGTTTTTAGATCACCCTCTTTTGACTCGGATGAAACTCGAAACCAAGTTTGGGGACGGAGATGACACAAGTGAATAAGTTTAAGGAGCTAAACGGATGATTTGCAAGTTTAAGGACGGGGATGACACAACCAAACAACTTTGAGGACCTAAACACTCAATTTGAAAGTTCATGGACCGGGATGACACACCCGCGATAGTTTAGGGACCGGTCGTGCACTTTACTCTTGATTAAATCTTTGATTAAATTCACGGCTCGGGGCGCAGAAAACCGAAGCCTCATGATGCTTTGGTTCAATTTATCTAGTTATTACCATACTCCTATCTTATTAGTATTCCCAGGCTCTAGCACAGGTAGGACGATATTCCCGGTAGAATTCCGGAATTGCTATTCACCGCACGTGCGGTGAAAACACGCCCGCCGCACACCTTTCGAGCTGCCCGCACCATTCAAAGCCGTGTGACAGCTAGTGGACCACAGCAGTGGCATGCAAGGCAGCAGCCGTCAGCTGGTGGGCCCCGCGCAAGCCCTGCGCAACGTGCATGCGCATGCATGCAAGCGTGCAGGTGTCCTGTCTACTCGTTTGATGGTGTGTTTTTTTTTTTCCTTTAACTGATACTACACGGCTAAGATCTATGTTCTTTCCATATTTTTGTTCCATCAGTTTAGATGATTTGTTCCACTTTTAATTTTTTTATAATAATATTCTGCTTCACTAGATGATTTATTCCACATGTTAAGATTTATGTTCCTTCTATATGATTTTTTTGTTCCGCAAGGTTGTATAATTTGTTCCAGTTGTTAAAACCGGATAAAATTGTTCCTCCTTTAAAAAAAATGTTCCATATTTTTTTAATCTAAACATAGGCAAGTATGGTCTAGTTTTGAAGATTTCATCAAAACAAATACAGTGGTGCAATCAAAATTTAATTTGGACACTCGGTTCATTAAATATGAATTGTTTTTGTGTTTGATCTTTATTGGGCCCACGTTTGAATAAAATCAATGAGGCGCCTCGGACGGTGTGCGGGGCGCGCGGCGCCCCCGCACACGCGGTCTACAGACGCCCCCGTAGAATTCCGTCCTCATCCTTTACGGATGCAGAGTGGTATTTCAGCGGGGAGACATCTCCACTAGCCATCTGGGCGTCATACGTTCACTTGGAGTAATTTTTTCTACATGCAATCCAAACATGTATCAATAATTTTTACAAGCATATGCGATGTTTTCATTGTTTACTAGTATATAAACATCTTTAAAGACCGAATCCTGAGTTCAAGCTCTGGCGTTTCATTGGGCCACGTCGCCTATAATTATCGGCCGTTAGATCCTATTTCTACGGTGGAAACCAGAGCATACGCGCGGGCAGCGTCTCACGCATCGGCAGTTTCCTTCCTCGCCAGTCGCCGCCCCCCTCCCACTAGCGTTTCGCCGTTTCCAATCTCCTTGCCGGCGTTGAAGTCCCTGGCTGCGTTCTCCCAACGGGCACGGCGTCATTGTAGGAACGCGCGCCCGCAGGGCCCCTCAACCTTGCCGAGGCGGCGAGTCGCGAGGCGCTTGTGGGTCCGTTCAACAAGGCAGCAGGCAGGCGACCACGGCAGGCGGAAGGGAGCGGCTGAAGCCGTCGCAGCACGCGAGGCAGTGCAGACCGCGCCGTGCCGCGCTGTTAGCAAGCGGAGGTATGGAATAAGTGGCCACGGGTCGGTCGCCGGCAGCCTGGGCTGGCACACTGCCACGGCACCGCACCATACAGCGCAAGCTAAGTTCAGTTGTATGCGAGCTGCCATGCCCTTACGCTGTTCGACGACATGCCCAACCAAGACATGGAGCCGCCCGGACAAACCTGCTGGTGCTGCCTGATCAAACATGCTGATAGGCAGATTCATGGCACCAGTCCCACCAGAACAACATGGGCAGATTGCCACTTATCAGCGAAACGCCCGGTGAACTGTGAAATGACGGGCAATGTTGTGAATTGTCATCTGTGTCATCACATTCGTTGATGGCTCTGCCACCAGGCCATGCACACGTCGTTCATATCTCCAAACAATTAAGCTGGAATTATGGTCCTGTCACAATTATTTTAGATTGTGCTCTGATCTTCATCCTGAAATTTCAGTTTGTCTATCATTTGGTTGGCTGTCGAGTATTATGTATCAATATCAGCAAGCATAGTTTTACTCTTATCATGGTTATTCTTACCATGCATATTAAGCATGTTCATAATCTCACCGGTTAATTGTGTTATGAATTTTACTAATTATTGTTAGAGTATATTTGGTAGGCTAGGATATAATCCTAGACTGCCATATGTGTTGGAGTATATTTGGTAGGTTAGGATAGCAATCCCGGACTGCCATATGTATCGGGGAGGTGCCTTACCCCCCAAGTCTCTGTACTCCATATATACCGCCCTAGGGGCTCAATGCAATACAATCAATCTTTCCGAGCCATATCTCTTTCATGGTATCACGAGTCTAGGTTCTAACCCTAGGCCTCCGGCTTCCGCTGCCCTCACGCCGCCCCCGGGGAGATCGATCTCCGCCGGGGGCAGCACCCCTGTAGGATGCGCTGCCGATCCCTTCGATCTGCAGCGCCGTCATGGTCATCGTCGTGCAACAACAGATCGCGCCATGCGACGTCAGGCTTCCTCCACGCTGCTGTCCTGTGCCCTTGATGTGGTCTGGGTCAGTGGCGGTGCTCTTGCCATCCTGGCCGGCACATGCAGGCTGCCATACGTGCGCCTCAGTCCTTTTGGAGGGGTCTAGAAGCATTGGCGTGCTGCACCCTCCGATCTTTTTCTTTCTATTTTTCTCTCTGCCTTCATTGACGTGGAGGAAAAGGAAAGAAAGGTTGGAGGGCTATGGGCACCTGGTGATCTACACGAAGGTGTCTCTGCTGCTGTTTTTTTTTCCCGATCTAAGATCGGTTTGCGTCGCCCTGCCGTTCGTCGTCATTCATCGTCGACACCCCCGAAGGACGAGGTTGTTGCTGCGCCTTCTGAGGCCACAGCGACGACGCTTGTGATCGAGCCGCTACCGCCGGTGTCGCCGCCTTCCAGCAGCGGCGCCCGCACCACCTCGCCGCCCCTCGCCGCCCCCGGACGACCACCCGACGCCCTCGGCTGACCACTTGGTGCCTCCGATCAGCCCCTCAGCGCCCCCGCGCTGCCGGTCGGTGACTCAGCATCACCTCCAGGCGCCTTCGATCGGCCACTCGGCGCCTCCAGCGCCGCCGGTCGGCGACTCAGCACCGTCTCCAGGCGCCTCCGATCAGCCACTCGGCGCTCCCTAGCGCCGCTGGTCGGCGACTCAGCGCCTCTACTCCGAGTGCTTCACGCCGCAAACTCACGGACACCGCCGCCGATGTGCCGAAGGGACTGTAAGTCGCGCTCTTCAGCTGCGCCGTCACCATCGCCATCCTGCCGCACTGTCCTGCTAACCTGCCGCCAGAAGCTGCTGCCTACCCGCGGCAACTCGGCTCTCCGGTCAACCACTCGGCGTCTCCGGTCGACCACTCGGCGCCACCCGGGCGGCCACGCTAGGGTCAGGATCACCCGACCCCTCCTCCACGGCTTCGACCACAACCATCTCGACCTCGGCTACTTCGGCACTAAGGGGCTACCATCTGCATGAGCTACTCCAGTCGAAGCGCTTGCATCGGCGTTCCGACTGCGGGGGGATATCTCTCCATTGTTCTCCAGTCTGACCGTTCATGTTGCTCACGCTACGAACGCTACGACTGCGGGGGGATGTTAGAGTATATTTGGTAGGCTAGGATATAATCCTAGACTGCCATATGTGTTGGAGTATATTTGGTAGGTTAGGATAGCAATCCCGGACTGCCATATGTATCGGGGAGGTGCCTTACCCCCCAAGTCTCTGTACTCCATATATACCGCCCTAGGGGCTCAATGCAATACAATCAATCTTTCCGAGCCATATCTCTTTCAATTATTATATGCCTGTGTCCAATTCATTATTAACTCAAAGTAATGACCACCTTCTGCTACAATCATGACGTCATGATTGAGTGAGCAATTCATAGATTACAAAACACTTCCCGGTAGAGTGAGTAACCATGCGTTTTTCTGATTTGCTGGTGTTCCGCCATGTTAGCTGCCAGTATTTAGTAATATGGACCTCTTTGAACTAGACTTACACGACTAAATTGGAATTATCCTGAATTGTTCCATTTCCCACAATTTCAGAATGGTATTAGATTGTTGCTTCCTCCGATGCTTGCTCAACAGGGACAATCTCTGATGTATTAATATTTTAGATACTTTTTCCAAGAGAAAGACCATACCACTGCAACTGAAGAGCAATTAGTAACTGAAGTTAGATATCAACAAGCAAAATAACAAGGGGCATTTGTGTTCTTACCCTTACTTTGAAGTGTAATTGTGATTTTGCCCTCATTTTTTTAACTTTGTGTTTTTGCCCTCCACCATTCACAAGTCAATGCGATTTTACCCCTAGTCAATGGTCAAAACAGGAGCAAATGCACAAAGACCAACGGCAAAGTCGCATTGACCAGTGAATAATAGAGGACAAAATCACAAAGTTATAAAAAGAGGGCAAAATCACAATTGCACTACAAAATAGGGGCAAAGACACCAAAAATCCAAATAACAACAGATAATTCTATTATGGTTGCTCTGTTCTAATTTTCAACTGTTCCTGTACCTTAGGCTTCTCAGTATAGCAGTGCTTTGTATATAGTATGCAAATATAAAACAATCAAGCAAATAAAAAACTAAACTATCATGATTACTTTATTACCCAACACAGAGACCTTAGCATACACCCCATATCCCAGAAAATTAGCGCCGGCAATATTACTTTGTTCATGTTCTCAATTCTCATTTATGTGTATATCAAGGTTCCAAGAGTAAAGACTTGAAGTCAACAATCAGCCACATTGGCAGTTCTACAAGACTACAATGCTTGGTTTCATCTAACCTCCGGCTCTTTTTCTAGCAAAGAAATTGACACTCGGCTAAAAAAGTAAAGCAGACAATTAGGAAAGCAATAGGGATGCAAAGGGCTGGTTAGCTTGGACGAGCGCGGCAAAGCGGCGCATGTATTTCTAGTGTAGCTTAAAAAGGTTAGCAATGGCCAACATGTGTAGTGGGGTTATATTAATATTTGAAAAGAGTCCAACATATTTCAAAATCACATGCCAACACTGTCACTTGTCCAAATGGCAATTCTTACTTGGACTATGCGTGTTGTGACCATCGACATCTATACAACATTTAACCCGCGCAGGGTGCTAACGTTACATGTAGCGTCATCCAGTGTCTTCCTCATAATGTCTTGAAAATTGCAGCCCCACGCACCATGTCGGCTGTGAAGTGCACTTCAGAGTATTTTCTACAAGCAGTAGAAACATGGTGCACCGATAATTTTTACAAGTATACTTCTTTCTAGTTACATTTAAGTTTTTCTAAAATCAAATCTTTTTAACTTTGACCAAGGATGTTTGCATCACACGTATGCTATAATGGCTTGTCTGTAAAATCATGAAATGAAATTATATATGCATTGGGAAGTCTTGTTTCACCAATAGTTTCAAAATTCTTTCGATAATGTGTCACTCTTGCTAAATGCACATTGAAACTTTGCGCTAAATGACATGATATCATATGGTCCATAGTCTGTGGATACTGGTATCTATGTGTGTGTAACACAGCTTTTGACTTAGCCGGGAGATAACTACATACAGTGCCATCTGGCCTCTAGCTCATGGATGGTGCTTTGAAGATTGCGATGGAATCTTTCAAAAAAAAAAAAAAGATTGCGATGGGGTTCGCATTCAATCTGATTGGAGTCTTTTATACAAGCATGCCAATAATTTTTACAAGCACATCAGCTTTTACTTTTGTATGAAGTACAAAAATGTAGCTTAAAGGGGTACTTTACGAAAAAATGTAACAAGATATAATTATACTAATGTTCAAAAAGAGTCCCGCGCAGTCAAATCATAGGTCAGAACCTTCTTATCCAAGTGCCAATTTATTCATGGCATCACACGTAGCTGTGGATTGTGATTTGCGTCCGGTAACATCTACATTATGCATACAATGCAACTTTAGACTTGCTGGTGAGATAGATGTGTAGGGATGGCTGACGAGATAGCTCAGCTCGTTACGACGCGTTTGACACGAGGTAGGTCAGCTTGGCTTATTAAAATTGATGAGCTAAAAAATCAAGTTTGGCTCGATTCTTTTGAAAGTCTGAGTTGGCTCATTTCGCTCATGAATTGTTCGACATTAAAGTTAAGATAAAAATGATAAAATAAAATACTTACTGATATATGATAATACAGGCGTGTTAATAATATCTAAAATATTAGCTAATGATGGTATTACCGAAATAAATAACATAAGTTCATAAATTGGAATAATATAGATATTTGGATACTTGAAATATACTTAATTATCACTAGATTTGACTTACTAATTGGACAACAAGTTTTTTTAAACTAAATAATAGTAATATAATTATATCGGTAAAACTTACGGAGCCAATCGAACAACTTATGAGCACTTCGTGATTCACTAAGAAAACAAGCTGAGATTGAGACTTGATTCGATTCTTTTAAAAATTTAAGCCGAGTTGAACCAAGCCAAACATATAAACAGTCTGAGTCGGCTTTACAAGCCCCTGAGCGTCAGCTTTTGACGCTTTTCTGCCAGCGCTAGATTGATGCAATGTGCCCACGTATATGAATGGAAAAGGTCCATTTTACTCCCATTATCTATTCACTTTGTCTGTTTAACACCCTAAGCAAAATTTTGGCTCAATGTACTCCCCTGAACTATTTCAGCTGGTCCAATCTACTCCTAATGAGTTTTTACCTTTTGTTTCTTTCTGTACGAGATAAATTGTAACTTCAAATTTTGTGAGCAGGTACATAACATGATGCCTTACGTTAATAAATTATCTTAAGAATTTTTCATGGTTATTTTCATAGGTTAGGATATTTAATACCAGATTGATCTTAGATATACAAAATTGTATGAAAAGTAGTTATGAAAAATTTCTAATATATTTTTCTAACGTAAGGAATAATGTTATAAGTCAATTAACAAAATCTAACTCAACTTATACATAAAAAACAATAAATAAAAATTTAATTGAGAGTGGATTGGACCAACTGAAATAGTTTAGGAGAGTAAATGGAATTTAAATTTTACTTAGGAGATTAAACGTACATAACAAATAGGTAAGTGAAATGAGTAAAATGGACATTTTTCTTGTTCGGCGTCTAGCTCGTGGTGCCTGAGGAGTGAGGACCGCCCGCGCGGCGTCACTAGCCACCCGGCCGGTCGGGCTGCTAGTGCTCGTCCACTTGACGCTGGCAGGCTGCATGCATATATCCACAGCGGCCACTCGTTCATGCTCACGCTGCATGTGGAAAGAGACATAATCAGCTAACTAATAATGAGTCACCAACTTATAACTGCCCCCAACTTATTTTTTTAGCTATGCCTTGTACGCAATAATATATGTTAGGCGCATGCATATCCAGTGAATTCTATAAGTTTCGCAATTGCAGATTTTTTTTTGCTTAGTACATGTACATTGTACTTAATAACTCTCGTTACCAGTAATGCATGTGACCTGACAAAGTGATTAAGAAGCTTTGTAAGACCTGTCAATTAATCGGCTAACCATAATCCATGTCATCATACATAAAACAGCATGGCAAACACACCTAAAGCACCATGGCAAATTTGAAACTGTAGCTGGAAAAGGGTGAAAGTTGCGAGAAGACGACTTACACCATTATAGTTGGCACTATATTATGTGTAAAACAACTCCCAGCTACCCTACAATTTCAATCAACAGTAACCTATATACCATATTTTCTAAAACCATATTTCTCCATGAAAGTAAAGGCTTGCCGCTTAATTGTTTGCGAAGCATCGACACCCTTTGAACAAATCGAGGGAGCTAAAACGGTAGCGTTACCTTTCATGCAGTCCGGGGGCGGATTTACGGGGGTATTGGGGGTTCAAGCCCCCCCTATCTCCCAAAACATTATGCATACCTCCCTTATACCCCCTACATAGGCAATAGGACCAGAGAGCTACTATATGGCGTTCGTGGCGAAGCACAACAAGGTGGGGCTTGAGACTAGCGAGGCCATGGAACAGCAGTTCCAGCCCATCGCACCTAAGCACATGTCGTCGCCGCCGATGCCTATCGGCACCACGGCGAGCAGCAGCATCCAGTGGCGGGCGCAGAAGCGCACCCAACGGGACTATCCTATGGCGTCTCCGGTGTCAAAGAGGGAGAGGGACGCAATGTCTTCTCCTTCACCTCCGGTGTGGTGGGCCACCGGTGATGTCAAAGAGCGCTTAACCGGTAACTCTGACGACTACAGCTTCATCTGGAGGTTCGATTCCAAAAGAGCATCCGTCATATATTGCATGACATAATAACAGGGCTGATCTTACCATCCATGCTTCGGTCGTATATATTCATGGGTTGTTATGGTACGGTATTATCAATCGATGGAAGCTACTGGGCTAGATATGCAGTAGTCGTTCATGATTGTATGTCACTAGAATTATAATGTGCGTGTCTGTACTCAGATTTTGTGAGGATTTGAATCGCTATTTCCCAAATTGCATTGAAAATTGCCCTCTACCACGGCTGATTAATCCCTTTTAGCGCTCCCAAATTGCATTGCACGGACTTTGATGGGCTTTTGTTACATTTCCTTCTTGGGCCTGGCTCGTAGCCCTTACATAGCTCAAATACAGCCCATAGCTCTGTGTCACATTTTTCTTCTTGGGCCTGGCTCGTGGGAAGCGACTATTTGGCTTAAGCTTTAGCCGCTTCTGCGCCACATTTTCGTACAGTTTTGTTTTGATTCGTCTATTATTTTTTGTATATGGTCCACGTTGCAAAGACAGCGAGAATTGTTTACGGGACACAATTGCAGTGACGCGGACAATAGGATCAAAAACCTGCTGGGTGTTGCAAACATGTTCTTTTGGTGCGCAGCGCAACAAAATCGCCCATCGGGAGCTATCTATCAAGCCCGACCTCGTGCAGTGCTGTACGTGCGGCCGGGTAACGTCACTACTCACTCGCTTGCCCCGGTCGTGACTCGTGAGACGGCATGGATAGAAGCTGGCAATTTCCCTTCGTGGAGTCGTGGGCCAGGTCGGGCCAAGGCGAGCCGCTGTCTGACTGTGTTGCCCGTCCCCCACCGCGACAGCGACTGAATTCGAAGGTTAACGTCGCTGGATAACTACGGCTGTGTGCCTGTGTCCATGTGGCGCGCAGCAAAGCCATAGATTAGCTGTGGAATTTGTCATAAGCAAGCGGCACTGGGACTACCGCTAGCGCAGTAGCGCTGGAGCCTGCAGGTATATAGTATATGATCAAGCGAACCCGGAAGGAAATCATCTTTTTTTTTAATGAATCCCGGCCTAGAAAACAACTTATTTAAAGCCAGCATCTCCTCTCCACTCCACATTCGCTTAACGCTTTCTAGCATATATCACTAACCACTTCGAAAGACGAAAGCACTTCATTTGTGAGCCCGAAAGCACGTCGCCCCTGGTCGAATGCCTTTGTTTTATCTGACATGTAAAACTAGCACATCTTACTAGACCATGATTTGGACGCGCACTAGCACAGGCGCACAGCACGAAACGAAGCCAAATCCAGCGTTCAGCTTGCAAACATGCCACGCATGAACCGGGCAAAACTCTCCCTATCCCCACCTACACCTGCCACGGCCCCAGAAAACCGAGTCGCCCGCCTGCCTGTCCGCTGCGACGCGCGCCCCGCGCACGCAGACGCAGCTAGCTAGCTAGAGAGGCCTGGCCGCGCCAGAGCAGCATGGCCACGGCCACGGCGCGCGCGAGTAGGCGGCTACTAGCCGCCGCCGGCGACGGGCCTCCCCGTGCGACGCCGGCGGTGGGCCCGGCGTCCGGCGGCCGGGCGGCGCAGCAGTTCAACCTCTCCTCGGGCGCGGCGACGGCGGTGGTGTTCGTCTCCATCGTGCTCTGCTTCATCCTGCTCTGCACCTACTGCCGCTGCGCCAGGCAGCGTGCCATCGCGGGGGCGCGCCGCCGCGTCATGCGGGAGCTCGTCCCTGGCGGCGCCGCCGCGGCGCTCTTCATCGGCCGCCCAGCCGCCGCGTCGCTGCCGCCCGTGGTGCCCTACTCCGGCGCCGCCGCCGGGAACGGGAAGAGAAGGAGGAAGGGGGTCCCCCGAGGACTGCCCCATCTGCCTCGAGCCCTTCGCCGACGACGACGGCGTCAGGGTCGTCCCCGCCTGCGGCCACCTCTACCACGCGCCCTGCATCGACCGATGGCTCGACATGCGCAACTCCTGCCCCGTCTGCCGGTGCGCCGTCGCCAGCCTCTTCGACGGCGACCGCGCCATGGACGCCGCCGCCGCGGTGGCCGTCCGAGGCGGCGCCAACGACAACGACGACGACCAGGAGGCCGTCCTGGAGCGGGTGGTTGCCATGATCGAGGCCATAAGGGACGAGCAGAGAGAAGAGGCCGCGGCGGCGCAGCAAGCGCCGGGGCGCGCCGGCGGCGGAGATGGAGGGTCATGACACGATGATGACGGGCGTACATATTCGCGGGGAAGTGCAGGTGCAGCTAACTTTAGCGGGTAAATTTGTTTGTAGTTTTGGTGTGACAGTATGTGTAGGGATAGCTGATGTGATTACTGACCCCCCACCATTTTCTGACAGCAAAGTTAATTTTCTTGAATTGTGTATAATCAAAAGTTCTGAAGTGAGACGAATGAATTTTTTTTTCTTTTCTGGTTCAAGAATTGCGTATAACCAAATAAATGCTCTGAAATTAGTGTTGTTGCATACCTACTTTGGCAGTTCGTTCCACCAAGGCAAGGTTCACAAGAGGCAATATTAGATGCAAGCATCAATTGGGAAGGGAAAAAAACAAAGATATAACATTTCTTTTAGTATCTCATCTTCTACTAATTTTGTAGTGGTTGATCATATTGGGTTGGGGAATATAGCCAACAACCGCTTTTAGTTGGAGAAATCATAAGCCCAGCGAAGCTTTATTCCCAGGTGTATCAAATCATACAAATTTGTCTGCGTAATCTCAATATTCTGCCGTTGGACATCCGTCCAGAAATTGAGTAAGAGGCCTCCTCCTCGGTGGCAAAAGAGAGCTGGAGAATCATCGCCGACCCCTCACCTGCCGGCCTCCCATGTTAGAATAAGGCATCGGAGTCGGAGGAGGCCAATGACAGGACGGGTTAGGTGGTGTTCTCGGTTTTCATTTTCTGTTTGACGAAAAGCCAGTTATAGGATGTGCCGATTTCACTTTGACAAAAAAGCCAATTATTGGACGTGCCAATTTGTCAGTTGCACGGGTGCAAGCTGATAGACAGTGATAGGTGTGATAGAGTAATATCTTGTTTTCCTATACCTTTTTTTGGGTAAGCTGTATTAGACAATCACAAGCACTGAAGCATGCTAGGTTCAATTTTCTGAATGTGTCTCTGTCGAGCAATAGTTCGCACTTTTCTATGCGCCACGAATTCATAATTATTGGTACTTGTCAACGTCTTTCAATTGACCAAGATCAGGGATCATATATACGGATCGCTGAACGTAGCATTCCTGTTCAATGCTCATACGAATGCAAAGACAATAAGCCGGCATCCGTCCAGGCTGGGCATCAGACTCCAGATTCATTTGCCCGATTCTGAATGCAACAGCACCCTTTCAGTGTCCGGCAGCAACGTAGCCGCTGGTGGTGATGGCTAAATCATGGAATAAAAGGCTATCACACCAAAGAGTTCAGATCATGCAGCAGCCCAAAAAGGAACGTGGACTCTGGCCACGTGAAAGGATTAGCATAAACAAAGATGAATCGTAATATCGTATTATACGTCAACGAACTGTCTTCTACAAGTACTTTGAAGAGTGAGATGAGCTACTGTATATCATCTATCTAATCAGTTCTTCAGGCACAGTTCACAGGAGGAGCAAAACATCCATCAACAGCTATGTTGTCCTTTGTGTAAAAGGCAGGGTGATCCATGTGGTCATATGAATATGAGTTATCACACTAACCCGTATAGCCACACATTGTATTGAATGTTCAGAACGATTTCGATGTGTATCAGGGAATCCAAGGTTATGAGAATAGTCATTTTTTGATTTGCGTCTCGGACTGGAGAGCCTGGATTGTTGGTGAATGCAGTTCGATGGCTGCCCCGACCCCGAGGATCTGGACACCTCTGCCATTTCGAAGAACATGCTTTCCTGACAATTAAACAAGAAACGGGTTATGCACAAGAGAAGGATCGATGCTATACAGCTTAAGTAGAAGAATTTGAAATCATTCCTTGAGCATGAAGAGTTTTTTTTTTTTTTTTTTTGCCAAAAAAAAATGTGTTGTGTTTATGGTTTGTGTTCAAGAAGTAAAGCAGAAGAATTAGCCTGGGTATCCCGAAATCGGAGCTTTGTATTTTGGAAATAAAATCTCATTATCTCATGAACTCAAATTGAAACTAATCAATGAGTGTATGAGGTTGAGGTAACCTTCCCGTCAATATGTCTTACCAGGATATGTTTCTTTTCCCTTTCGTGGATGGCATGTTTTCTTCTTGATATGAATGACAGATCCTACCCTTGATTCCGAAAAGGCTTCCTTCAGTTGAACACAAGAAACAAAATGGTGTGATTCACTCATTTTTGTGTAATAAAATGCAATCAGCATTCAAAGAAGCATAAGAATACATGGAGCAGGTACCTCACTGTGCTGTGGCCAGTAGGCCTCGTAACTATGGCCCCCAGTATGTTTTAATATCTGTCACTAATTGCTAGAACCACCGCCCCTTCTTTGCATTTGCATTTTTAAGCTCCATCACTAACTCCTCCCGCTGGGCCTCTACTTCTGCATACTGCAAGCTCACGTTGAGTAACCGGTCCTGCATGTCTTTTAGTTCTGACTCCAGTTGTGCTATCTTGTCATCATTATTCTTCTCGCCATCCTTGCTCTCAGATTGCCCCTCTGGCATGGGACTGTACAGATTAAAAAAAAGAATAATATGATCCACTGGAAAGTAGTCGCAATCAGGTCAGGAAAACATTGTCTTGCATATTTTGTTAAAAGGACAAAAAAAAACATGATGTGAGCGTTATGTTGTGTTATTGAGACTTGAGGGACGGTAATACATGCTTAACAGCACACTAGGGATAGTCAAGTCAAGCATCAGTCCACAGAAGTATGCGGTAGAGACTTGGGTGATCTTATACTGTTTCCTGCAAGCCATATGGAGACTCTAAAATAGAAGAATTTCCATATCTAGTTTCTGCATATTTCGAATCACAGTTGTTCATAGTTTCTTTCTTAGTGGTTAAGTTGTGTTATTGCTTTAAGTTTCTCTTTCAGTCAAGCTAGCCAGAGAAAACACAGGAGAGTTGTGTATTTTTGTATTAAGAAGAAACGATTGGAGTTTTACAACACAGGCCTTAAGAATTGCACGCACAATGGATTACACACCCAAGGACTATGCAGATAGCTAGAACAACCAAAAGCTAGAAACAAGGATCAGCTGATTGAAGAGGGAGGTCTGGTTCCGGCCTGCAACCACAGACCTGGGCGACACTGGCCTCTGCCTGGTTGAACACCTAGCCAGGCCAGCCAAGGAATTTTTATCATAACCAGACTTTGTGCCGTGACCAACCTGGGCGACATCACCACCTATACAGCAGTCTTTATTCTCTTGTTAATAATTAGTATGAGAACAACTATTTCAGGCCAATAATGCTTAACAGGATGGCCCACATGTTTTTCGTTCACAGAATGTAAGAGCTAAATCAAGAGTTAAAGATTTTCATATGCATGCATAGAAAACTAAATATCAGGCAGAGTGTATATTCTTGTACGAAGTTGGGAAAGAGACAAGGTATGTGCTGAATTGCATTACCTCTTCAGCTGTGTCCTATACATGCTATTTTCCGCCAGAGCCTCAGCAAGTCTACTTTCCAGTGATTTGATCTTTGTTTGCAGGTCTGGTTCCTCATTAACTGGAGAAGAACCTCCGTTGTCAGTAGCTAGATCATTGTCCCCCTATAAAAAGTAAGGAAATGGCCGAGAGAAACTAGTCAGGTCCATATGTTTTCACGCTTAAATCTAATTAACATAACACAAGTTCCATATGTTTCAGTACAGATGCACAAAAAAATTCTCTACTGAACAAAAAACCTGAAAGCATTAGACCTTCCACTGTTGGATAAGAAATCTAAATGACTCACCTGTTTTATGCTGTTCTCATGCATTGCTTGCATGGCTTCTTTACTTCCCCTTTGTCCACCAATGTTATTGGAAGTATCCTGCATGCGTGAGACTTTGTCCGTTAACATGGCCTTTTGTACCTTTAGTTCATCGCATTCTTCAGATAACAACCGAAGTAGCTCTTCCACTTTTCCCTTTTCAAACTTAGACTCATCAAGGGAACTTTGCAGTTTTAAAAGTTCATCCTGGAGGCCTGCTATTTTCTGGACTTGAATTTTTAGTCCAGAGTTTTCTTCCATTATTTGCTGTTTCTCATAATCACTAGATTTAAACTTCAGTTCTAGTTCATTTGAACTTGTTCTTAAATTTTCTTCATTGGACTTAGCAGCTTTCATCAACCTTCTCATATCCTCAGCATCTGTTTTCAGCATTTCTTCATTCTGTTTTGATGCATTGAGTGAATCAACAAGGGATTTAATCTTGCTTTTAGACTCCTTACGTATATCTTCTAACTGTGACTCGTAATGTCTCAACTGTTCATTGACATCATGAAGATTAGCCTCAAGTTTTGCCTTGTCTGCTCGAAGGATGGAGGCCTCACGAATAGTATCCAAAGTGGAACTTTCCCGCTCATCGTGTGTTGAAGACAACTGTGTAGTAAGGCTCATGACCTCCCTCTCAAGATTCTCTACCTCGATAGTTTTTTCTTTCTCGATCTTATTTAAAAGGGAATGAATACGGCTTATCCTTTCTTCATGCTCCTTGTGCTCCTGAAATACATTCTCCAGTTCCAAGAGAAAAGATTGCTCTTTTGAAGAAATATCTTTCTGAATTGAAGAAAGTTTTGCCTCTAGGAACTCCACGGTTTTGCAAAAATCTGTGGTCTTCCTTTTCGAGTGCTCCAGTTCCTGCTCTAGTTGTGTAGCACAGCTATGCAATTCCAGCTTTTGCTTCTTTAGATCAGCCGTCGTTGCTTCAAGAGAACTGCACTCCTCAACCAGATTATCAACTTTAGCTTGTAATTTAGCATTCAATCTTTTTAGAGCCTCTGAATCTTCATGTACTTCTGAAAATCTTCTCTGAAATTCTAGCTGTTTTTGCTTCAGTTCTACCTTTTGAGCTTCCAACTCTGCTCGCTGCCATTCTACTTTATCCTTGAGATCTATGATAAGTGTTCTAGAATCATCCATTTGCACTATACATGACTCGTACTCACTTGTCAGATTAGTCAACTCATCCTCCATTCCAGAAATTGACTCTAACAATCCTAGTTTTTCCTCTTCCAGCATTGATATATGCAACTCTAGTTCCACATTGCAGCTTCCAAGCTCACGTATCTTCTGTTCAAGAACATTATCTATAAAGGTTTCCATTTCTTGTTTAGAGTGCTGCAAGCCTTCAATCTCTCTTTCTTTGAGCTGAACTGTATCCTTCAACAAATTCAACTCAGATTCAGCATCCTCCAGTTCTGTAGCACGGGAATTGCTAAGATTATCTCTTAATTCAGATAATTCAAGAGTTCTCTCTTTTAGCTCATCTTTGCATTTTTGGAACTTCTCTTCTAGTTCAAGAACATTATCTATAAAGGTTTCCATTTCTTGTTTAGAGTGCTGCAAGCTTTCAATCTCTCTTTCTTTGAGCTGAACTGTATCCTTCAACAAATTCAACTCAGATTCAGCATCCTCCAGTTCTGTAGCACGGGAATTGCTAAGATTATCTCTTAGTTCAGATAATTCAAGAGTTCTCTCTTTTAGCTCATCTTGGCATTTTTGGAACTTCTCTTCTAGTTCTCTGGACTCTGATTGAAAATTCAGCATCCTCAGCTCAAGGTCAGCACATTTCCTTTCTAGGTATTTTACTCTAGATTTTGATGTCCCGGAAAGATCCCCTGCATTTATCATTTCCTGAATATCAGAAATGCAGGAATCCTGTCCTTCCACCCCACTTACTTCTTTCAACTTGTGTATAAGTTCTAGATTTTCCTCTGTTAATTCGGAACATTCATTCTCAAGCTCTTCCATTTTGACCTTCAGATAGTTATTCTCCTTTTCCAGTTCAAGATATACTGCATCAGAACCAGCACCACCTACACGTTCTATATTGAGTACACGGTCCAATTTCTCCTTCAGTTCTACAATTTCATCTTCTTTCAATGTCAGCATTCTTGCCCAGTCTGCATCTTCTTGAACTGATAATGCATTTGTGGGGACCTCAGGATCAATTGCATTGCTCATTTGAGAAATAGTGGAGATTTCTGCTCTTTGTGCTTCTACTGTTTCTTCCAGTTCTTGAAGAATAGAAACAAGCTCTATATTTGCATCTTGAGTCTTCTTCAGTTGTATTGTTAAGTTTTCATTTGATTCTCGCAGAAAATGCGCCTCATCTTTTAGTTCATGTTGGACATCTATTGCATCACCAGACATGGCAATTCCTGCAACAGTTTTTCGTGCTGTAGCTACTTCAAGAGACGATTTCAACTCTTCGATTTCCTGTCTTAATGACTCCCGTTCCGCCTGTGAAGCACAAAGTTCCAAGAGTAGCTCAGATTGTTTCTCAGTTTTTTCATCACGTTCCTTCTGCAATGTCTCTAGGTCATTTTTCAACTGGCAAGAATGGGCCTCCCACATTTGTGCCTCAGCAAGGAGTTCCTCAATTGTTTCTTCAGCAGTGTCAAGAAGACCACTTAAGGATGATTCAGCAGTACTCTCCTGCAGCATGTTTTGACCTGGAGTTTCAGAACTGAAAAATGAATCATTAGATCTACAAATGAGATCACTACAATCCACAGTAATATTATTGATAAAAGAATTAGCAGTATCTTGCCTCCCTATGTACAATCCCTCATCAAAATCATCCCTAGGTGATGATGTGAAGCTTGCGTCCTGAAATACATTTCACCAGTATGGAATGGGTTTATGCATAGTAATCTTAGTAATTAATAATAAAAAAATGATTTTTGAGCAAGGGAATCATACCCTAATTCCTACTTCATCTTGATGAACACCGCCTAAAGGATTTCCTGATGAAAAATGAACATTCCTGGAGACCATGCTATTAGAACCGTCTGATTTGCCATCCATAACATCATTCATTGAATGGTTTTCATATCAACCTAAGACCTAAGATATAACCAGAGCAACAGCAGGAATATTCAAGTACCTTGATTTAGACTTCATGCCAAGACATTGAATCTTAAGCTGCACATAAGAAACATTTACATGTTCATAAGTGAATATATGGGAAAACAACTACATTCTTTCTCTTTGGAGTAGTTTCTCAAACTCGACAACCTGAGCTAGGTCCCTCTATTAAACCACTTAGATCCAATTCACCCCAAGGACAGAGAAGTTGTGTTGAACAAATGGTATGGACTATGTCGCCAGTGCACACTTTTAGTAATATAGTACTAGGTATACTAGGTTGTATGCAGAGAGTGGCAAACCATAAGCTACAGTATATCATTCATGGCACCAGCACTGTTGCAGCTATAAACAAATTGCAGGCAATGGATTAACAAATTCACCCATGGATGAACATCAACAACCAACTAATTTTGATGCCAGGTCAAAAGAACATCAAAGAAAGTAGTTCAGAGAATTATCAATTGTGCAGCAATGGTAAGACAACAAAGTAATATAATTTTGATGCAGGTCAAGAGAACAGCAAAGTACTTTGACTTATTAGACAGCAAGGTAACTCTATGTTTCAAGTCAAAGCCTAACTATACAGACTAAAAGAATGATGAAACGAGTGAAACGTATGAAAACAATGGATTTTTCTGGCACGAGAAGACACAGCTATTGAAACAAACCTGTAAAACTATTCCAGAATTGCATTTCTTTAATGGCAACGAGATTGCAGTTGAGTCTACTGAACTCAGATAGTTAGTCAGGTTCAGGAAAACTTCCCCGAGAATACCAGATTTTGTTGATCCCTGTAATAGGAGACGTTTTGCGTGTGACACAGCAGTGTTGGTAGACATAGACAGAAATCCAACAGAATAACTTATAGAAAACGCACAGGCACTGGCAACAGTACTGTACCATGGAAACGGCAATCCTGCACTGACAATCCTCAAATTCTTTTGATGCTTCGTCTTGAGAAAACCATATTGATTCCAGGATGGAGTCGGGCCATTGGCAAATTCCATTTCGAGCTGCAGCTTTACTGGACCTGGCAATTGTTTTGCCTGTGTCCACTGAGATTATAGATACTAACAGCCTGTCAGATACTACTGGCACCTATATAGAAAGAATCAATTAAAAACAACATCAACAATGGTAATTGTCGAGTAACAATAACAATCACAATCACATCAATAGACTCGAGTATTTCAGGACATCACCCAACACTGCCACTAGAATGCACCGAGATACAATTTTTTGGGGGAAATAAGTAATAAATTCACAAGCATGAATACTGTTTCTTTGTCACTGTCAATAAACAAATAAAATTGCTGTGTATTGTTTCCCTTGTATGCTACGATGCGTGCCACCATGCCTACTTCCGAGAAGAGTGAGTACAATCTCTGTGTAAAAAGTGTGAAGGCCCCTTACAGAATCAAAGTTCCAAACGACCCTCAAACTAGCGCAATGTTTTCATTAGAAGTTTAGAGCTCCTCTTTCTAAACCACTTAAAACTTCATGATCATTACAATTAGCAATGTCATGGAAGCACATTCCTCCACACAGAATAAGGAAATGATGCCACCTACAGATGCCTCCACTATGTTCTATTCGATCCAGAGGAGGGGTTGATTTTCTCGAGCGAGTGAAGAGTGATCATTTAAAATAGCTTCAAGGTTATGTTGTTCTGAATTTTCCACTGATCATTACAACTTCCAGTAACCTGTCTTACAGACTTTTTTTTCCGCTGCAGGAAGTGCATATATAAATTTCCTACTCTGAAGCAGTACATGTTAAGATTACATTCAATAAGTATCAGTCAATTTTCTGATCCACCGCACGACCACCGATCAGGCAATCACCACATACAAATTTTTAATTAAAAAAACTTGAACCTCTTCGAATTTAACCAATCATGAACGGCGGGTTTCCTATCCCAGAATCAGAACCAATCAAAATCCCCAATGCGACAGCTCTAGCGATGGGAACCACCCCGATCCCACCTCACACGAACGGCTGAAAACGCAATGCGTGACGATTGGGGAAAATAAAATGAAACCACAAAATCTACATGTCACCTGGACGGCGCGGAGGTTTGAGAACCTGAACTCCACCCGCTCGCCAGGCCGGTCCGAGGAGCGGCGCTGGCTCGGCCTCGACATCCCGCCCTCGCCGCCTCGCCGATTGAACGCGCGCGCGACCTGATGGCCGCCGCCCTCAATCTGGGCTCCGGTCACTTGAGCCTCCTCCGCGCCGCGGCACCGCAGCTGGACGGATCATTGCGGAATGCGGGGAAGGGAGGGATCGGGGTGGGGAGCCGAGACGGAGGATCGTCGGACGCGCGGTGAAGAGGTCGCACTTTTTTTAGCAAACGGGGCCGATAGAAATCGCGGGGCCGGGACGCGCCCCTTCCCTGTTCCCTCTTTCCCTTCTCGGGAAAAATCCTCCTTCCCGTTTGCGATTTTTGGCCAGTTTGTTGCGACACTGTTGTTGTGTGCTGCTACTGTCTGTTTTTTACTTTGGCCCGCGTAGCAAACTGACAAAAAAAAAACTTTGCTCTACGAATGATGCGGCCCTCTTCGCTTGTTGCATTTGGTCTTTGTGGACAGGCCGAAAGCAGCTCGTCATGTTGCAAAGACGATTGAAGATTGGTTTACGATCCATGAGAAACCAGAACAGGCTGTACTTTGACCACTACCAGATGCGCTCACTTCAGAAGCTAGGCCAAAAATTCAGCCCAGCCAAAAAGTTAAGCTTGATCTAACCAGCCCTTTTGTCAGTCCGGTTCAGTGTCCACAAAATGCTCGAGGAACACACCTTTTCTTTTCTGAAACAAAGCAGACGCTCACAATCGCGCGTATACACTCAACCCTACCCCTATGAGCACCTTTGAGAGACCGAGCCGACAGAATCCTCGAGATTGACGAAGTCACCACTGGCGCCTCGCTATCGACGGGCACGTCGCCTACCACTGAAATAATAACGCCGGTTAAATCCTGAAATAAATCCAGAAAAATGCGAGTACGAGTGCCAAGTCGAGGACTTGAACCCTAATGGGTAGGTTTTACCACAAGAAACCTTACCAGCTGAGCTACGCTCAGTTTGCCTCGAGTCACCCACTTAAGTTTCTTGTCATGTCATGTCCCTTTCCAATCGTAAACTTTGTGAGATCGCCAGAGATGCTTTTAACACAATATTCCACACTTCTATCCAACAAAAAGAAAGGCAAGCGCACACATAATGTTTTATGTTTTCAAGTGAAATGCATGAAAAGTTATATTGACATTTGAAAGTTCAAAAGGTTTGATAAGATCTTGACCGGGTGTTTTTTTTTCTGAAACCAAACAGAAAGTATTTGTGACCAGAAAGAGTATAAAACATGAAAAGTGCTAGCGCCTGGATGTCCGATGGTTTTTTTATCGGACGGTCGTTGCAACATCGAAAATACATATTTGCAATATTAGGAATACATGTTTGCAACATCAGAAATTACGTACTGAAACACACTGAAACCTCTGGGTGCGGGGAGTAAAATTCCCGCCGCAACATCGGAGCTCTGTTGCATGCAACATCGTTATTCATCGTTCAACTTTTTGCAACATTGAAACGAACCTATTGCAACATCAAAGAACAGTTTCTGAAACATGGAAAGTCGTCGTTTGCAACACTGAAAACTAGCGTGCTCCCAACTCTTAGCCACGCGCGGCCGCAGTCAAAACCTCGTGATGAAAATGCAACATCCGAATAAACACTTGCAACATGCGTGTGAAACATATGCAACATTCGCAATATCCAGATCTACTTTTTCAACATCTGCATAAAATTGTTGCAACATTCTTCTGAAACATGTGAAACACGTAAAACATACATTTGCAACATGCAACAAACCCTAGCCAAAAAAGAGGAGAACTACACAGAGCTAGACGGAGGGAGGAAGAGGATGGAAGAGGAAGAGAACCCTAGCCACAACCGCTGCGAAGGCGTGGGGAACGGCTGCCCGGAGCTTCCCCTGCCATGGACGGCACATGCGGTCAGGCGGAGACGCGGAGGCGCGAGGAGCCAGACACGGGCTGGATGAACGAGAGATTTGGCGGCGGCGCAAAACGATTTCTGACGAGCGAATGAGAACGACACGGCTACGAATGGACGAGAAGACTCTCGATGGTTGAAGATGGGCCGCTAGGGGCGTCCGATATTTTAAACGCTGTCCGGACGTAAGATCAATAGCATTATTCGGACATTCATGGGATACAAAGAATCATGAGAAACTAATTACTAATTTTGTTTCTGGCATGCTATCAGCAGCAAGCAAAACCACTCACCATGGAAAAAGGCTACCGAAGATAGGCCATCACGGTGTACACATTTTTTTTTTTTTGGCGCGATCGAGAAGTCGATCAGGTGCACGCAGGTCATCAACCTAATGAGGATTTAATAAAACGACGCCGCAGCTAGCCTATACGAAGCCGTTTTGATGGCTGCAAATCTGAGCCGTAGGATCACTTTGCTCGCCACTAAGGAGGCCGCTCTCAGTGGCAAGTACCTGCAGATGCATCGACGGCAATACGGCTGGAGTGACCGAATCCGTTCCGGGTCGGCACTTTATATCTAACTCCAGGTGGCACACGCTGACGCCACACACGCTACTAATTAATACCCCGGCCGATCAGGTTAGGGCTAGCCGCCGGCCTGACAGCGGCGGGGTACGGTAGCGGGTTCAAGTTACACTGAGTCTGAGATCGAGCTTACTGCTTACCATATACTGTATATCGGCAAATAATTGAAGTGCATGGGCATCGATCGCGAACCATTATTATCCCATGGGATCAGAGCGTGAGCGATCGAGCCGAGGAACGCACGGGTGGTGCGCCGTCGGCGGCGTGCCGGGGCGGTGTGACCAGCACGAACGCGCGGCGGGTGTTTCAGTATTTGACTTGCGGGTTGCTCCGCCTTTCTCGGCTCTTGAGAGAGTTCTGATGCACGGCTATGGGCTATCGGCTACTCACTTGACTCGTGGGAAGTGGAGCAACGAGGCCTGTTTCAGCTTTTCGACTTTCGAGCGGGCCAGATACGGCCTACTCATCATAGCCCCTCCCATGTTGGCCCAATTTCATGGCGCATCACTGCATCCTGCATCGGCAATTCGCGCTAGCAAAGGTACCATCGGTCGCCATCACCGTACCCCGATTCTAAAAAATCTCCAGGCTTTTTTACCCACCTGCTTTCTGAAAGTCCGGATACTATACACTTAGCTGGTTCATATTCGCTGAACCATGATCCCATATGAATATCCTGTAGTAGTGCCAGGATCGACAAGCTGTCGATCGCCCGTTTATTTCAGGTTCCATCCTGAGATAAAATTTTCAAGCTGGAGGCATGATGGAAGCTAGAGAAAACAATCCGTTCACATGGCCTCTGATGGAATGACGGCAATCGTGTCAGGGAAAAGAAGGCTGAAGAAACACATGCACAGGGAGCTAATGAATTAATGATCGACCCAAGAGGAAACGTTAGTGCTATCACACGCCCCGGCAATTAACGAGGAGCTATAGCCGTCTACTACTTGTGTTAACTCTTGAGCAAGTGCTGCGTGCGCCAGAGCGCATTAGCGTCGTGTGTCCAGCGAGTCAGATCGATCGTCGAGGCGATCGATGGCGTTGGCGTTGAGGATCACGCACGCCACGGCCGCAGTTGCGAGTAGGTGTTGTACAAGTTGAGATCTTTCGCGAGCCTCAGTTCCTGGCCCAGTTGCAAAAGGCCAAATGAGGCATCGTGCACGTTTTGTGAGCACTGAGCAGTAGAACGAAGTTGAGGGTACAGCTTCTTGTTATCTCAGTCAGTCTAATGCATTGTCACACGTAATTTTAAGATGATTTAACAGGTAACTCATTCGGTAGGTTGTCTTTTAAGTTGTCTCGTAGTAATTGCATATAATCCCTTATTAATTTGTGTACAGGAAAAGAATATTGCGAGTTGCATATCAATAGCAATTTGTACTATGGTGAAGGGGTTGTCTAATAGTTCTCAGCTTGATACAGTTGCTTCTAAAACAAACACCTCAGTCTCCTCCACATTGTAAGCAATACTATGTAGAATTGTATCAGACAATCTATGAGAATGTTTACCTATGCATACATAATTGCCCTAAAGAAACATGGCAGCCAGTCGACAGTCCTCACTCTCTCAATAATGTTGTCTCAACGGTTACGACATTGCTAGTGTAGTCAAATATACATACTACTCCCTCCTAGGGGTGGGCGTTCGGGTAATTCGGGAATTTCGGGTCGGGTAATTCGGGTAGTTTAAAATTCGGGTTTTCAAAACTGATACCCGAACTTTCTCCAAAAAAATAGCTACCCGAATTTTCGGGTACCCGAAATATCGGGTTCGGGTTCGGGTTTTCCCGAATTACCCAATAATGCATACTTTCTTCATCTCTACCAACAAGCAACAACTCAATGTTGCAGGGATTAACAAAAAAACTCAGATCGTCATATCATAGATCAAAACAAACAAGTAAATTCATAGATCAAACAAACTATCAATGCAATATGTTAACTTTCTTTGATGTAAAGGTGAAGATCGATTAGTTTTTAGTAAAGTTCGGGTAATTCGGGTTCCGGAGATTGATACCCGAATTTCCCGAATTAAATTCGGGTTTCTTGATTTCGTACCCGAAATATTAATCGGGTAAATTGGGTTCGGGTAATTCGGGATCGGATTCGGGTAATTCGGGTTCGGGGTTCGGGAATTTGTGCCCACCCCTACTCCCTCCGGTCCAAAATATTTGTCAATACTGACTTTTCTCACAACGTTTGACCATTTATTTTGTTCAAAATTTTATTACAAATATATGAAAAGAGAAATCATGCAGTATATCACAAACAAAATATTTTTTTTGAACAAAAAGAATGATTAAACGTTATGATCAAAAGTTAACAATAATAAATGTTTTGATAGGGAGGTACTCCCTCCGGTTCAGTATTAGAAGTCGTTTTGGACAAGGTTTGAGTCAAACATTGGAAACATAAATCATGAATAACATTTAAGTCGTTGAGTTTGAAAATGTGGAAATCATATAAATAGACTGTTCTTGAAAATTACTTTAATAAAAATATACATATATAACTTTTCAAAAAATATTTTTATAGAAAAGAGAAGTCAAAGTTTTGCTTTGGTGACCGTGTCGCTGTCCTAAACGACTTCTAATACTGAACCGGAGGGAGTACGTAGAGTACTAGCTAGCAGCAGGCCAGCAGCATCACATACGTATATTTGCAATACAAAACACATTTTTATACATGAAGATAAATTTCTGTAGCACGCAATTAGAGCTGTAGGCAGTAATGCATGCTAGGGGTATACGGATGATGTATCTGTAGCTAGTAGTAAGGCTACTGGGCATTCTGGATGAAGAGGCAACACCAGTGAGGAGTAGCAAGTGGTGACTTGTCTCTTTTCTAGTACCTCCTTGCTTTACAACAGAAAACTCCAAAGAGGCAAAGCAATAAAGTTAAAGGGAGTCTATTCTAGTATTTTTTTCACTTTAGGAATTATTAGGACATGAAAGCCACACTCGACGAATGTAGCTTCAAGGGAGGGGACAGTGGGTAGACCAAAGTGACAAAGGCACTAGGTTTGAAACATACTAACACGGAAAGTGTGAATTGTTTGGGATAAGGCATTGGACAAGAGGGGCTAGCAACTCTCCCAAATGGGAATGGCACTCACAGCAAGCATGATAATATATCAAACATGGCCAAAAGCTCAGCACACTGACCTGAAAACGAAAAGGAAGAAGAAGAAGAGGCATCATCTAGTAGAAGAGCTAGCTTGATTTACAAGGCACACGTCGTGGCAGGAGTCAAACATCTAAGCCTAACAAACCCATCCATATCCAAGCCCAAGCTTTTTTTTTTTCGCAGCACACCACGGTCACCCAGCTAGTGACCCCCGCAAGCAGCGTGTCGGCCTCACGAGATGGCGACGTCGCACGGCACGCTCTTGAACGACCGCGCCGCCGACGGCGAGAGTCCGACGACCACGGGCGAGCAGAACGCCTCCATGTAGTAGTGCCTCGTCATGACGCCGGCGACCTTGAACTGTGCACGCGCGCGCATCCGGACGTCGACGGCCACCTCCCCGGCGTCGAGGTCGTGCCGGAGCTCCCGCGCGGCCTGCTCCGCGACGGGCGCCGACCGCGCCACGGCGCGCACGTCCAGCCGCGTCTCGTTGCGCCGCGGCTGCCGGAACGCCGGCGCGTCCTCGACGGCGAGCTGCTGCTCGCCGCCGCCGCCGCTGTAGAGCACGCGGAACTCCACCCACTCGTAGAGGATGGACACGCGCCGGTTCGGGTTGCGCGCCGCGAAGGTGAGGTAGAACGTCGCGTTCGCCGTGGCGGCGCCGGGGGGCGGCGTCACGTTGAAGTGGCGCACGACGGCGCGGGTGACCTCGTAGTCGATGGGCTTGGGCCGGACCACCAGCCAGAAGATGAGCACGGCGAGGCCCGCGAGGAGGACGGTGACCACCATAGACGCCACGAGGCAGCGGAGCCACGCCCACCCGCCGGGCGTGCCCGTCGTCGAGCGCGGCGACCCCACGCGTCGGCGCCGCCGGCATTATTATTGTGGCGGCGGCGTTCGCTGCTGCTGCTGCTGCTGCTGGGTGTCTACGTGGCGGCGGCGTTGCAGTTGCGGTTTGCGTAGAGGATGCACCGATCGCTGCTGCCGTGGGTTTGTATAGAGGACGAGATCATCCGAGAAGACGTGTGTACACTCCATGTGCAGTAGGCTTTCTTGGCGGGAAAAGAATCGAAGATGAAAAAGAGATGGCCACAGCTAAGATATCTGCTCTGGTGCTTGGAACGCCGTGCTCCGATGCGCTGCTTTTGCTTTCAATTTGTCCCTTGACTCTTCCATGGAATGATTCGGATTCCAGTTCTCTCTGCGCACTGCAGGAATTTTGCTCAGCGGTTACGTGACAGCCGTGCTGGGCTCTCCTCTCTGCTAAGAAATCTAGCGCTATCTCATCTTTTAATGACTGGAGGTAATACTAGTACAAATGCAGAATGCTCAGCCCTATGCATGTGCATTGTAACATCAGGAACATTAGGTTCTGATCTGATCACAACAAATTCAAGAAGAATAACATTTTTGGAGTTTTCTAAATAGAATTGCCTCTTAGACAATGTTTGAGAGTTTAATATTCAGTTTGAACTTTTAGAATTACATTTTTTTAGTTCCTTGGCTTATATATAGTTGGTATAAGCTTGTAATAATGCACAACTATATGCATTGGTTGATGTAGCGGCTGGAATATTAATACATATTCCCTTATATAAAAAAACATTTTTGGGATTTTTTTTAAAAAAATTAACACGAGCTTCTCCATCAAAACACCTGCGATTCTGGGAAAGAACCTATACAAATGAGAGAACTCATCAACCTTTTCAATTGGAAAGCCCCATTTGGCCACGACACCCATAAGGCCATAAGCTAGGACAACTGATGGAACTATATTATAGCTTCACTCAGTTACTCGGTTGAGATTTCCAGTGGCAAGTAACTTGTTACAGTAATTCGTCATTTGACAAAAACGCTCAGAGAAAGACATCTTACGTGATGCGCCAAAATATGCAACTTTGCCCTCCTGAATTCCAAGCACCATTAAGGCCCTGTTTAGACGCTTCGCGAAATTTTTTTCGAGTATGTTCCCTCACATGCATGACATATTAAATGTAGTCGAAAAAAATAACCCATTATATGGATGGAGTGTACTTCGCGAGATGAATCTGATGAGCCTAGTTAGGTCGTGATTAGACAATAAATTGCTACAGTAAACATGTGCTAATGACGGATTAATTAGACTCATTAGGTTCGTCTTGCGATTTACTGACAGAATCTGTAATTAGTTTTGTAATTAGTCTATATTTAATACTTCAAATGTGTGCCCGACATACTCGAAAAAAATTTCACGAAACATCTAAACACGGTCTAAGCGAGTATATATAGTTGAAATGCGGGCGGTCTTGCTTTGTACCGCGGATTTTGTCCGGCTACTTCCAAAAGTAGTTTATTTGGAGCATGTCTGAAGGTTCTTTAACATGAGAAAGAAAAAGAGCATTGGGCAAAGTGGCATGCATGCTTTCCACTTTCACAATGTCATGTACTCAAAATCCAAACCCCAACCTTGAGATTGTGTAGTGTATAGTATACCTAAAAGGCGGTCCGATCATACATGCTTCATCTTTTTCGTTTCCCAGCTAATGATCCTAGTAGTACCTAGAGATGGAGAGAAGCACAAGACGTAAACGAAAGAAGTGGCATGAGCACTTTGGCCAACAAATTGGACCCGATGTTACTATGTTCCAGCCTACATGCAAGAAGTGCATACATTTCAGGCTCTCCTCTCCTGTATGGGGCAAAACAAAGTGTGGTAGAAGTAAAATTAGTAAGGCAACATAATGCACTGTAAAGCCCATATGCTAACACATAGGCTGTCAGTGGAGATAAAAAAGTTTTGCAACCCAGCAGGGATAGGGATTCAGTCCGTGTCAGTTGTTTTGCTTGTTTCAAATCGATCAGTCAATCTGCAGCGATGCGGCATTATTGCAGGTAATTGGCTGCTAGAGCTCCCTCACCTAATCTTTGCACTACGAGCAATTAGTCGTCCCTTACGTTGCTAAACTTTATTGCTCGGTTAGAACTATGCCAATACGATTGATTAGACTTGTCTTTTGCTCCTTATAAAGGACAAGTACGGTGTGCCAGGACAGTCAGCTTACTGGTTTGAAACTTTACACGGAACATGCTTTGCGTCAATGAACTGAATATTCTAACTTAAAAGAAGGAAAACCCCCTTTTAAGATTAAAAGCACTTCTAATGTTTGGATATCAGATGTGCGCTCGATTTATTTTAGTTTAATACATTAAATTTAAATAATACTAAAGAAACATAGTATCAAAACAGTCCGGCACGACGAATGTGAGGTTATTGGAGTGTCTCGGTGGTTCTATGTAACTCCGGCGGCGAAGCTATCCTGGATTCTTGGCGAGTCCAGCGGCGATGTGGCGAGGCCGTGCTCGCTTTATGGTGGTGTGTCCGAGGAGTGTTGTGGAGCGGTGGATGTGGCAAAGACCCCACGCAGAGTTGTCTCGAAGATCCAAGATCCGACGCGGTGTTTCGGTTGCTTTGGGTGCATGGTGCTGCAGCGGTACTTCGTTGAGGGGTCTTGCATGGCAGTGACTTTTTCGGTGTGGTGCGGTTTACTTCGGCGAGGGGTCTTGCATGGTAGTGGCTTTTTCGGTGTGGTGCGGTGGGCTTCTCTGCTGACTTCTGCCATCTCAAGGCCAGAATTGAGAGACCGGCGACCATAGGCGCGTGGCTTGCAGACGACGACGGCATGGTGGAGGAGTCGTGATGGCTATCGAGCTTGCAGCGGGCTGCAACGACCAGTCCTGCATGGTAGTGGCGGGTTGGTGTAGGACATCGTTGGGGACGACGACGCTTGTGATGTGGTTTGCTTCTCGACTTCATCTTGGGTATTGGTGGTGCGGTGTGGTGGTTTTTGTGCGGTGTGGAGTAGAGTTGAGTTGCGTAACCTTGTTGATGCCTTAATGCAACCGGTTGTTTGTTGAGTCGAGATCGAGGGGTATTGTGCGGTCGTGTTGATATCCCAATCCAGCCAGCCGGTGCTGGTGTCATTGTTGCTGTGTCTAGTCTAGGTGTTGTTTTTCCCTTTTAATATATTCGACAACTCTCCTGCCTGATTCGTTTAAAAAAAAGTCCCATTATACATTTACTTATATGTTACCATAGTGATTAGGGGTGCAAAGTGTTGCTTCCTCTCTGTCACTCTGGGTCGACCCAAAACTCATTTAATTGAATAAAAATGAACTATGTAACCAACTCATTAATACACGTTAAAAAAAACACTCACTGATACTCTTTGGTATCTATCATAACTTACATCGTCCGTAGTAGTAGCGGTTAATGGAATGGATCAAGCATTCATTGGACTAGATCTTGATCAAGATTTGACGGATGCACCAGGCCAAGCACGATTATGCGCGCAAAGTGGGGCATATAACTTGATGAAAAGAACGTTGACACCCATTAGCTGCAACATCGCGCGTCGAAACAAGACAAATAAAGTTACACCAGCGTAGAGCCCATTTCTTTTGCGAGTACACGTCCCTGTTCTGGTGGCCTGACCGTCAGCGACGGCTGTCTTGCCTGTTTCGTCCCCTTGTATATCGACGAGACCAAAAAGAGCTGTCCTGCATATTGTGCTGCTAGCTCAGTGGCGCGCAACGTGTCAATGTGACCCTGCCCTGGATCAGATTGCTGTTGAGATCCACTGGCACATACTATCAGGAGGCCCCATCGTAGTGCCCTGTCGCTTTGCCTGATCAATTTTAACTCAGCCTACCTTTAACACCCTCCCCATACGCTCACAAATTCTCTGTCAGTGTGGCGGAGCATGTGGTCAGAAGTTACCTTCTCTAGCAAGCAGAACACATTTAAACAGATTTCTGAACGGAAGAGGAGGATAGCTGAAATGTGACCTGAGTTTCCTTTTGGCTGATGTCTTCGCTGTCTACCTGCTTTAATCTTCTTCGCTTGGGATGTAATCATGCACTAATCCCTTTCCATATGCATGTGCTGACGGTTGGGCATTGGCTATTGCTCTGCTCCTGATGTGACGCTGAGCTAGTAGGTGGGGTATGAGGGTATAGATACTCGGTCCAATTCGAAAACCAAAACATATATGATGTTTAGGCTGTCACATTGTCAATAATAAACTTACACTTGAACTAACAACTTTTATAAAAAGATATGATAGTTTAAACTTTAAATAAAAGGTCACTGAATGTTATGGAAGTGTTTTTCATGGTAAATCAATAATCTTTTGTATGTTAATGGTCAAAGTACGAAAAGTTTGACAAGCCAGAATCCTAAAGAAACATGTATTTTGAATTGGATGAGTAGCACCGAGGTGTGCGCCAAGTACTTGTACTAGCCCCCTAGCTAGCTTAGTGCTTGTAGCACCCAACTCTGTCCCTGAATTGTATGGCGTTGGTTGGTGCCTCGCATGTTATTGTTAAGGCACAGAGGAAAGAATGCGCCTCTAGGCGTAAAATATGCTCCCGCGAAAAAAGAAGTTCCCTTTCCATTTCTGCTACTTCGTCTGTTTACATGGAAAGAGTAGTGAACGGACATGTGTGTTCCTAAGTCATCGTAACATGCTTGTGTCAGATTAGCATCCGAAGTTTAGTTACTGCTACAAAAGGCAGGAGCAACACAATGACCAATTTGCCAAATTAGTTACTGGTCCAAACATGAAAGTTGTGATATCATCACCACCTTTTATTTCTAAATATATGCTGAAGTCTTGGCACTGGGCAGTGCCGCAAACACTACTCTTTCTGTAATTACCTTTCCTGAGCCAAGTGCCGTTTAATTTTCTTCCAAATTCAAAATATCTAGCGACTCCTTTTTGTTTTCTCTCCAGAAAATCACAGGGGGAAAAGGCACCGGCCGGATCCCATTTCTTTATTAAAAATGGAACGACCTCCTTGGCGGAGCAATAATCTGAGCGTACTTGAACCGAATTTTGTCATGGAGTCCCACTGCAGGTATACAGTATACAGAGTTCTCTCTTTGCGTAATACTATTGGGCATACACAAACACACCTTGCGTGCTAGTCAAATAGGCAGGAGCAACTCAGGCCAATCAATCACTGCACCCCTAAGCACATCTGCCACTTACATTAGTTACATATAATCGTTGGCTGTTGTAGCATGAGCAACCAAAAGCATGCAATTGATATCAATCAAGCTTAAATCTTAACCATATCCTAAACCTACGATGCTGACCGCCTGCCTAAAGCAAGAGAGCACCACCACCACAAGTTGATTATAGCACACTAATGACACTAAGTTAGTATTACTAAGGCCTGACCTGAAATTAGCACTCAGGTTCACTCAGAGAATTTTATATTGACAGCGCGAGTGCACACAGCTGAGAGCCTCGTCCTACGTGTACAGAGGGCCCCACAAAGGCACCCAAAGTGTATCTGTCCACGTGGCAGCTTAGGATTGCAGGGCTCCATCCTGTTGACGGATGACGTGTCACACATGCATATACATCTACTGTAAATCTACGCTTACCACTAGAGATTCTAGCGTGTACGTACAGAGACTAGAGAGATCGAGTGGATCATATCGGATTGCAAGTACGCCTAGCTAGTAATAGTAATTTGGCACGCGTGATGTGAAGTTTGGCTAACTTATATAGGAAGTGCGTGCTTACATATATGCAGATAATTTTGTCTCGTTGAATTTGACATGGCGCAGTTCGTTTGTGCCACTGCCGTGTAAGCATCTTGCTGTAGCTACCTCCCCTACTGCTCCAAGATATTTGACGTCAGCTGCACAAAGCATGCAAGCCCCTCGCTCTCCCCCTGGCCCCTGCTGCTACTTAAACCTCAGGTGAGCCACCCCTCTGCTTCGTCAGAGCAGAGAGTTTTCAGTGAGAGAGCAAGCTAAGAGAGGCACTAGCCAAGCAGAATTATATTGGCCTCCGATCCCTCACTAATTAAGGAGATCAAACATCAGCCATGACTCAGCTAGCGCCTCTTCCCAAGGTGGTTCTCGGCTCGCTAGCGTTCGGCGTCTTCTGGATGCTAGCCGTGTTCCCTTCCGTGCCGTTCCTCCCGATCGGCCGCACGGCCGGCGCGCTCCTGGGCGCCGTGCTCATGATCGTGTTCCACGTGATCGACGCCGACGACGCGTACGCCTCCATCGACCTGCCCATCCTGGGCCTCCTCTTCGCCACCATGGTCGTCGGCGGCTACCTCAAGGGCGCCGGCATGTTCAAGCACCTGGGCGCCCTGCTCGCGTGGCGGAGCCAGGGCGGGCGCGACCTGCTCTGCCGCGTCTGCGTCGTGACCGCGCTCGCCAGCGCGCTCTTCACCAACGACACCTGCTGCGTCGTGCTCACCGAGTTCGTCCTCGAGCTCGCCGCCGAGCGCAACCTCCCCGCCAAGCCGTTCCTCCTCGCGCTCGCCACCAGCGCCAACATCGGGTCCAGCGCCACGCCCATCGGGAACCCGCAGAACCTGGTGATCGCAGTTCAATAGCAAGATCACGTTCTTGCAGTTCTTCTTTGGGATCCTCCCGGCCATGCTCGCGGGCATGGCGGTCAACACGGTCATGCTGCTGTGTATGTACTGGAAGGAACTCGACGGCGCATCCCCCGACGAGGTGGCGGCGGTGAAGGAGATGGAGGCTGTCGAGGAGGGCCGGTCGCCGGCGGTGCTCGCGCTAGCCAATATTAACAAGAGCCCCGCCGCCGTCCACGGCGCCGCCGGGCTGCGGCTGCGGCGGAACGGGGACGGGGACGACGGGGAGGAGGAGTCGGTGATGTCGGAGAACATCTCGACGAAGCACCGGTGGTTCATGCAGTGCTCGGAGCAGCGGAGGAAGCTGTTCCTCAAGAGCTTCGCGTACGTGGTCACCGTCGGCATGCTCGTCGCCTACATGCTGGGGCTCAACATGTCGTGGACGGCCATCACCACCGCCATCGCGCTCGTCGTCGTAGACTTCCGCGACGCGGAGGCGTGCCTCGACAAGGTTCTCTATTATTACACCTTGGCAATTTGTCCCATGCATCATGCTAGGCTACTGGGAGAGCAGCCGAGCAGGCCGCGAGGGGAATCGAAGAGCGACACGCGGTGGGCATGCACGTCTCATGTAGGGTGTGTACGTGTCTGATACTATCATCTTCCCGCAGGTGTCCTACTCGCTGCTGGTCTTCTTCTCGGGGATGTTCGTGACGGTGAGCGGCTTCAACAAGACGGGGCTCCCGGGGGCCATCTGGAACTTCATGGCGCCCTACGCCAAGATCAACCACGTCAGCGGCGTCACCGTGCTCTCCCTCATCATACTGCTCCTCTCCAACCTCGCCTCCAACGTGCCAACTGGTGAGTTCATTAATTAATTAATTAGGGTACAGGTTTTTTTTATCACACACACTGTCTGCCATATTGATTGGAAATGATATATATCTATAAGTCTGTCCAAGCATGTCACAGCCAGCTCGTTAAGCACTAACGTTATTTTCTTTGATACACACACGATTGATAGATTAATTAAGTGCCCTTTTGACGCGTGACAGAAGTTAAATAAAAGACAATAAAATTACTGAATCTCTGTGTTGCTACTCGATCAGTGCTGCTGATGGGGGACGAGGTGGCTGCGTCCGCGGCGACGATCTCGGCCTCGGCGGTGACGCGGTCGTGGCTGCTGCTGGCGTGGGTGAGCACGGTGGCGGGCAACCTGTCGCTGCTGGGGTCGGCGGCGAACCTGATCGTGTGCGAGCAGGCGCGCCGCGCGCAGCGCAACGCACACGACCTCAGCTTCTGGAGCCACGTCGTGTTCGGCGTCCCCTCCACGCTCGTCGTCACCGCCATCGGCATACCGCTCATCGGCAAGATCAACATCTAATTAATAGCTTAGTTAGCTCATCGGCATGCATACTGCTGGAGTAGCATCTATAGCTAGATCCATGGAAAGAAAAGATTCAAGCCTTCGGCAATCTTCGTGCCATGGCGACCGGTCGAGGATGAGCAAGTTGAACACTAAAGCAATCAAGCCCTGCACCCTCATGCAATGTATGCATGACTCTCAAGTGTGCGATATTATTGATCAATTAGTGCACCTTTAATTTTTTCAAGTGTCAGTTATATATTTGCTGTATATATAGCTTTTATTATTTGCTTGCCCTGCAGCTACGATTCGAGACAATTGCTGTACGTAAGTCGGTCATGACTAGAGCAGTGACGTCGTCAGATGTTAAGAAAGAAAGATGCAGCAATTAATGTGCTAATAAGCAGCGCATGCATGCAAGATCATCTGACCTGGTTTGCAGCTTTGGATTGGTTCAATCTACTCCTAGCTGATAATGATATCTAGTGATCAATGTACTGGCTAGCTCTAGTGATGATGAGTGTTAAGAATTACCTCATGGTTTCAAGTCTAATGATAAACTTGGCATATGCGTTCACTATATCGTCTTTGCTCTTGCTGAGGAGTTAAAAATCAATGCCATGCATGTATCGTCTTGCCCTGCAGTTAGCTATAGCTTGCCAAATGGGTAGAGACCTGCTTTTGGTTACACCACCGGAGAGACCGTCATTCGTATTGGCCCATATGCGACGGATCCGATCCAAAACAGACTGGTGCGTTTGTAACATTCACATCGGCGTGAACAAGAGCTGACTCGAATAATCACATAAACGTACCGATGTTGGTTAGGTATACGTGTCAGTGCCCTGCTGCACCAACACATATATTTTTATGTTCTAGGCGGATTAAAATTGAGCTGGCTAGAATATGTATTTAATGTAGCATATGTAATTTTGACCGACTGGTTTAGGGATTTGAACGGTTGTGTGCATCGAGGGAAGTTGAAGGTCACTAATCATCCATAAATATTACGTGGTGCGGAATCAAGAGAAGCGAGTTAACCGCTTCATCTGACTCCAAGTTGCAGTGTTAGTTGAAGAAGTTGAAGCGGTTCATCTTGCATTGCAAGATATAAGCCCCAAGCGCGATATATAAATATTACTGCTGCAGTGTCTCACCTTACAACATATTCATTCTCGCTTTTCGCATCTCCTTCTGACTTCATCTCTTCTCACTCTCTCTTAGTATCTTCAAATTCACACATCTTCGAAATGGGTATATTTGTCTGTTAACTCAAATGTAGTTGTATCCTAGTTTCTAGGACAAATTTCAAATGCTAAAATAGCTATATTTTTAGATAAAGGGCGTACTACAATACAACTTTGCCTTCGGACAACATTGTTGGCAGATAATGCCTTTGACATAAATATTTGACACTATTGACTTTTTTAGTCTCTACAGTTTTCAACTTTGATAATATATTCTTATAGAATGTTATTATACTTCCAACTATTAATTATAGAATCTATTTGCATCCTCATAGAACATCTAAAT
Organism: Urochloa ruziziensis; assembly: GCA_015476505.1. Lineage (NCBI taxonomy): Eukaryota > Viridiplantae > Streptophyta > Magnoliopsida > Poales > Poaceae > Urochloa > Urochloa ruziziensis. Next base: position 23,614,525 of record CM027118.1, read on the forward strand.
AAAAAAATCAATCCTATAAATTATGAAAAAATAAAATAGAAACATTAGAGCGTCTATTACACAGACTCTAATCATCATAGAATTATATTTTCTAATTATTCACCTATGCAATTATGAAAATAACTTTAAAGTAACCCTATATCTATATTAATCATCAACCTCTACCACTATGTAAATTAATCAACTATTCGGAAAAAAACATAAAATCTGTGTTGGCCTATCTGTGCAGTGTAGTTGGAGCTAGCATGGATTAGTCTGCTAAAAATTCACCAGTATGGACTAGGACAGCTCGGGCATTATCCGTCCTAGCTCTTGTATTATCCTTTATCCATGCTAACTCTAATTGTAATTTGATTTCAATTTACTTTGGAAATTTATAACTGTTTATATGGGCTGTCTGAACTTTATATGAAGCTTCTAGGTTTCAACAAGATATATTAATTTCTAATTAAACTTTATATTTAATATAGATTTGATATTTGAACATTTAAGCTAAAGTTTAATATCAATAATATGGGGGCAAAACTCCCATGTCCACATTCCCGTTGAGCATGTACACATACATACATGTACTTTGCAATTGGGATCCATTAGGAAAACCTGTGGCATGCTCCTTTGCCACGATGGCCTCGAGGTTGACCTCATCCTCAATCTTGTAATCGACCTACACTGCCAGTACCAATTCTTCCTCCTCCTCTTCTTCTTCCTTATTCTCATCCTCACATTCCTCTACCTTTGTCTCTTGTCCTACTCTTCCTCTACCTCCAGCTCCTCCTCTTCATACTCTAAGAAAACCAGCTTGGAAGAGATGACAATGGCAAATAATGAGCTCACATTGTACCGATTTCTGTGGGGATTGGTCTTGGTGAGGAGGACTGCATACAAATTGGATGAATTGCATGGTAGACATGATACATTAGGAGTAATGAAGATAAACTGATGTTGAAAATAGGTATGAATGACAAGATCGTGATGAATGCTATGGTTTTCATTGGGTCTGAGGGGACGCTATGAAACTGACCATGCAGTTAGCTAGAAGTATTAATTTGTGTACGTGTCGAACCATGCAAGATGAAGACGTGAAAGGGCGGGTGTTGTATGTAGATTTGATTTGAAAGGTCACTTCTAGGGTTTTGGCCTTTTGGGTGGAGCTAAAGATCAATGGAGGAGGGGGGAGCACTTTAGAACATATGTACGATCTTCAAGCGAATAAGTGAAAACTGTAAATTTAGATGCTGTAGCAGAGTTATGAATCTTGTAGGGCGCGGACGCTTACAACGTAGCTCGTCCACCTTGACGTGTCTATTTGGCTATCTTTCACAGTTGTTAAACATCATCCATGAAAAATGCTCTCTTTTCTACAAAGGATATTCGTTATCATCAAAGACAAGTATCCCCCCCCCCACCCCCCCACATATGAGATAAAATATTTGCATAGCTAGTATACAAACTAACACTGAAAAACAAGACGTACCATATATGTGTTTGTTTATTATTGTTATTAGCATAAGAGTTTATATATTTTTTCTCTAAATTATTGTTTTAGGATAGGTGACATATGCTTGCTAATAGTAAGGTACTTATGGTGAATTTATCAATCTCAAGTTTTGATATCTCCATTCTCAAAGGCACTCATGGGGGCACAATGTGCGCGAGCACATTTTTATAGTTTATACAGTTGAGTGTGGGTGCATGTATATTTGAGTCTTGTGCCTTAAAGAAACAAAGCATGCAAAATGTTTAATATAAAGCGCCTGGAATATGCTTGCTGTGCAAAGCTCAATGCACAATATGTACAATCTACGTGCAAGAAATGGAAAGCTCAAGAGAAGGGATGAAAAGTGTACAATCCATCAACCCTTGATTTTGCATGGGCTATATTAATTTTGAGAGAAGGTAAATTTAGATGAAGGTTAGGTGTTGATTTATTTTTATTTTCAATAATGGCAAACACGAGTGTAGATATAGGTTTAGGGGTTTACTGATTTAGACTAGTTTTATAATGGTAGGGAGATAATTTTTAGAAAATATTAATAATGTTTAGAATCTATTGAATTGATGGCTTGCTATTTTGTTGTTGTTGTTGTGAGTCTATAATTCTTTTTTCTAATGCATCTCATTAAAATTAATGTGGATGTTCTAACGTAAAGATCAATTAATTATAGCAACATAGTGATTTTGTAAAACCTTATGGTTTCAAGTCCTAAATTAATATATTTAAACATATAAAAATATTTTTTTGGTCGGACAAGCTCTAGGTCACCATGAGAAATCCTCTACAGCCGTGAAATGACGTCATTATGGCACAGCCTGTCGGTTAATTAATCACGCTCCTTGCCCACAGGCCACAAAGGTCATTACCACACCAGACATCAGTGCTTGCCTCCTTATATTTTTACGATCCTAAAGAAGGGATCATGTTCAAGTCAGGTCCTAATCTTATAAAACTAAAGCTGGGGTAATACAAAAATTGCATGTGCTGTCTCTTTCGGGGGAAAAAAAAATCATATGTGTCGTCGTGTCCTTGGAACAAAATGTGTGTCGTCTATTTTGAACCAAAAGCATTAGGGAGACTATTGAAATCACTATTGATTATTGCTTGCATTGTTTTCTTATGTCCCACTATAGTCCATCTACCCATGGACTAGCAAGTAATTTCAGGATATATAATAGTCAGAAAATCATGTATAAAACGTGGGACTATTTATGGACTGCAGTGGGACATGATCCCTTCTTAGGTAGTCCTGAAATATAGCTAATTTTCATATTCAAATTTATCCGAGATTATATCTATTTATGAAAAAATACAATAGCAGAATAATGTTTCCATATATATTTATGTATTTTAATAAAGAGCTCATAGTCATTGTGCATGGACCGGACGTTCGTGTTGGCTTGAGGCCTCCTTACACTATGGAACAGATCATGTTCAAGTAAGGTCCTAGTCTTAAATTAAAGATGGCATCTGTGTTCATTGTGTTTGCTCTTTGCTTGTTGATAAGGAGATTAAAAAAATGCACGTGTGGTCTCTTTCGTTTTTTTACATTAGTGCTTAGTGGAATTTACACCGACGTCATAAAAGGGGAGATTACACCATTGTCTATAATCTTCAAAGATACTAAGGGGTTTACATTTGTGTGGACGTTTGGTTTGATGAGAAGCCCCTTACTGAAAATCACAGCCACCAGCGTAACGATGTAACAGCAGCACCCGCTTCCTGAAGGACACTTGCATAATTATATCCTCTGAATGCTAGAATACTAATATGCTCTATAATTTGTAATGTATTGAAAAAAATATGCATGCTTGTCTTTCCTCAGGCTACTCTTCCTGTTTCGTCAACTTAATTGTGATCCCTACATTATTATTTTATTTTTTTAGTTCATTTCTTATGTCTATTTACTTGGCAGACTGGTGGTGAAATTTGAGCAAATTTGTTGAATAAAAGTGCATGTTACCTAGTTTAAAATAAAATTGAGTTGAGATCAGAAAAATTTTGGCATGGTTGTGCATTGGGTATAGGCATATTCTTTGAAAAAAAAATCAGTGCTGCGATTCCCTTGACTTGCAATCATTTGACTCCATTCCTGTCTCAAATTTTGATGCATATATATAGTTAAAAACTCAAAACAAATGCAAAGAAAAGACAGGACAAAATTTTCCCAAGTCACTCAATCCACCGGCGAGTGGCACGCGTTAAAGAAATTTATCCTACTCGATGCAACCATGGCTACGTGGTATCCTAGTCGGATGGATTGGTCAGATATTGTGGACTTTTGACGGCCGTACCAACCAAGCTGCTTCCATATGTTACGCCTTGCGTGTAATAATTAGCTACTACCCCCTCCGTTTCAAAATATAAGTTATTTTAACTTTTTGAGAGTCAAACTTTCTCAACTTTAACTAAATTTATATAATAAATTACTAACATTTATGATATCAGATAAGTACAATTAGATTCTTCATTAGATATATTTAATAGTATAGCTATTCGGTATCATAAATCTTTGAAGTCATCTTTATAATTTTGATCAAAAATAAAATAGTTTGACTCTCCAAGAAGGTTGTAATGACTTATATATTTTGGAACGGAGGGAGTATATATCCGACTTAGCTTGAAACGATCCCAGATAATAAGATATTATGATTACCTGTCAAGCTCAGATACAAGCATATGGGTACATATATATATGTAGCCACTTGACCATCATTTTCAGCGAGTCAAATATTCTTGTACTTCTAGTAGATAGTCTTCGATCGATGAATCGATGTGTTTGAGTGTATCTGTCGATCTATACTTCTGTAACCACTTATAATTTTTTTGGCTTTTGGCGGATTAAGCTACTCATATGACTAGAGCCTAATTTTGTGGTCCATCTGGCGAAGGATAAATATTTTTTTTATACCAAATGCGGGTATCTATTCAGTATGGTTTCTAAGCAAATCACTGGCCGGATAAAAAGGATATATAAGCAATTTTTTGTCGCAATATGAAAGAGGAAAAACTCTACTCATTTAATTTAAGCGGATGTGGGACCTTTAGTAGTACAAAAGATCAAGGGAGAATGTGCGCAATGATGCATGCATCATTTAACTAATCCCTACCGTCAAGTCCCGTGATTATACATTTCCAACTTGTCAACTTTGTGTCAAGTATATTTGACCTTTTAATTGGGGACCCCATTCAGATCGATAACTAAAGGAGTATATCCATGGAACTTACCACTGATCAAACTGAACCAACAAAATATCTCCCTTCAAGAATCAAACAAAATATCTCTGAACACGTGCCTCCAACAGGCAGTACTTTATTGCATCCAAAGAAAAGGAAAAATCCATTTTACGTCTCTCATCTATTCACTCTGTCCACTTATAACCCCAAACAAAATTTAGGCTCACATTACTCCTTGAACTATTTCAATTAGTCCAATCTACCCTATAATTAGATTTCTCATTTTGTTTCTTCGTGTACAAGTTGAGTTTTAATTCCAGATTTTGTTAGTTGACTTACAACATGATGCTCTATGTTTAAAAAAATACATTAGAAATTTTTCATGATTACTTTTCATACAATTTTCTATATCTAAGATCAATTTTGTGTTAAATATCCTAAGCTATAAAATAACCATAATTTTTTGAATAATTTGTTAACATAAGTCATCATGTTATGTACCTATTAAAAAATGGAACTTGAAATTGAACTTCTACAGGGAGAAACAAAATGGTCAAAGGACATTTCTTGGGTAGATTGGACCAACTGAAATACTTTGATGGAGTAAACTATGTCGGCCCATGAAAAGAGCCCAATAAAAAGAAGCGCATCCTACAAAGTTCATGGGCCTAGCCCACGGATGCGTACACCATGCTTGCCTGCGTGGTGCACCGACCCGTCCCGAGGGGGGGGGGGGGGGGCAGAGGTGATGCCTTCAGGACGAAGGAAGCCGCCAATAGAAGCAATAAATGGCAGGCAAGTGTGTCACAAAGGGCGGGCCCCATTACTAGCGGGTCTTCCCTGTAAAATACCATGATTATGGAGGAAGTGTTGAAAGGACCAGGAGGGAATAGGCCGACCTAAACTTTTTCTGAAAAACTTCACGAACTATGGTCAGGACCGGATCTTCTGGCACTGGGGCGGATCTTCCTGGGGCCGGAAGATCCGGCGCAGTGTTGATCCGGTGGAGGGGAAAACTTATGAGAAATTCAAAATGTACTTACCTTTTGGAGATTCTCTTTGAATACAAAGATGACAATAAGTATATAGAGGCCTGTAAATATGATCTACACAAGTGCAAAACAACTAACAAGTAGATCGGGTCAAATCAGCTTAAGAACAATATGAACAACAAAGGTACAATGAGACACAAGATTTATTCCTGAAGTTCACTCCACAAAGGAGCTACATCTCCGTTGAGATGCTCACAAAGAGCCGGGCTATCACTAGCCCCAAGTCTCCCTCAATAAACCACAAAGAAGGATTGTGTCACTTACTATTACTCTCACAAGGAGAGGGGGAATACAAACTTCCGGAGGCTCAACCACAAAAGGATGGAAGCTCACCGACACCTCTAACCATCTAGGAGCAAAGCTCCAAGAGTAACAAACGTGAATCGATGAATCAAAGGATGCTTCAAGTCTTCTTGAGATGAACAAGTGCAATCTCACAATGTGCTCAAGAACTCAACCCCAAATCTCACTCACACCCAAACCCTAGATGAATCTTGGCTAGAATCAAAGCTTGAAGGCAAGGGAGGGAGAATATTGAATGCTTGAAGGGGTAGTTGGTCGGAATAAGCAAGAGGAGTGAATGAGGGGGTGAGGGGTATTTATACCCAACCCCCAAAATATAACCGTTATGTGTATTTCGAAGGGGTACCTAATCATCCGGCCCTAGAACGGATCATCTGGCTAGGTCACATTTCAGTTCAAAATCAACTCCAAGTTCCCAGGTCCGGATCATCCGCCCAAGGGCTGGATCATCCGTCCCACAACTTTTATGTGAAAAAAGTGACCCATAAAATCCCAGGTCCGGATCATCCGCCCTAGGGCCGGATGATCCGAAACCTACCAGTGCCATACAAAGTGAAAGAGTGTGATTTGTGTCTCTCATATGTGTTCATCATCTCAAAAAAATTACTTTGGCACCTTAGATCAATCAAATGTGTCCCCCTTGATAGTACGGTGGTCCTAAGCTCAATTTCAAACCGAAAAATAAATTTAAATGCTTTTAACAGCTCCACCATCATGCAATTCGAATCGGGGACCTTCTCTTCTTCTTCTTTTCAATTCTTTCATTTTATTTCTGCACATATTCTCATACAAGCGCGCCATATCTCAAATTGTGATTGTCAAGAATCACCAAAATCAATTTAAGGCCTAGGTGCACTTTCAAGTGTGCAGGTGGGCATTCGGTTAACCGAAATCAAACCGATTGGTTCCTTAGTTTTTCGAGAAATTCGATTCCTTAGAGACGGGAACCAATAGGTTCCTCAAGAAAATTAAAAAGCAAATTCGGTCTCCGTTAATTTGGTTCGGTTTTGGTTATAACCGAACTAACCGAGTTACTAATGCAACAAAAATCATAATGAGCCGAGTAGAAATTGAGAATAATCGAGCACAGATTGAGAACAACCAAGCACAAAATGGGTCACGGACCAAGCAATTTACACACGAAAATGGGTCACGAATCAAGTAATTTACACACAAAAGATCAGAATGACAAAATTAGCACATTATCTTTATGGTGGCGTGACTAGGAGGAGAAGGAGGAGTCGGGGTAACCATCGGCGGCTCGCCTCGGCCTCGGTGCATTGGCAGAGAGGAGCCGCGGAGGGGCGCCGGTCGGAGATAGCGCGCCGCCACACAGTTCCAACGCTGGTCGGAGGAGTCGCCACTTGGGGAGGGCCGCCAGTCGGGGATGGGGAGGTCGAAGCACCGGGCAGAGACAGGGAGGCTGGGAGGGCCGCCATCGAGGAGCCGCCGGGGAGAGGTGGAGGGCCACCACGGGTAAAGTAAAAGAAGCAATTATAAAATATATAATGGGTATAACTGAACTATCCTATTTTAACAAATAGAGAAATTTTAAAATGATTAAGAATAATAAGAGCCGTCCATCCTGAGAAATCTAATGGCGGAAAGAAAGAAAGTATCCTTAAGTACTTACATAAAAGTATAGAGAAGTATCAAGAAGTCCAAATTGGTGGGCCTAAGTATCAAATAGTGGAACCAACAATAAATTTAATTTTTCGTAATTCAAAAAATATCTTACCATTATTAAAATTATTTACGTATTACTTTTTCGAGAACCAAAAAGCAGACTAACTCATACTCGTGATACAAGGAGTCAGCTGCGTCACGATGCTCGCCAGTCGCCACTCGCCAACACTGGCTGGAGATTGTTTTCTTTTCAAGAACTCGCTCGTCCGACTGCGGAGCGATAGACAATTAAGCGGCTCTCTCAGCCTTTGTGTCCCATGCGTTGTGGGTTGTTGCTTGTTGAGATTATAGGATACGCAAACGGCAGATTGGATGATGATCTGTTGGTTGCTCTGTTCTGAATATTTCTTCAGGAAGCAAAGCAGAAGATCAAGAACTAGAGTAGATAATTGCCGGGGATAATTTGAGGGAGAAGATCAGTAGCAGAACTACGAAGAGGAACTGAAGAAGGAGCTGATTATATTATAATTTTTTTTTTCAGATGCCTCTTCTCTTCTTCTTGTTCTCCTTTTTGTTGCTTCTTACGTAGTGGGCGACAGTCCAGTCCACTCCAGTCCATTAAGCAGCTCGGCCCATGATATAGCCCATATATTGTGGTCTATGGATCATCCCTAACAAATGAATAATATAACATGCAATTCTTAATCATGTGAAGAATCAAGTTAAAACTAATACCACATGAACAATTGAAAATATGTAAATAGTAGAAAGTAAAATTTAGATCAACATTGGCAAAATTTTGGAAATGATAAAGCTCTTTCTAAAAACATATCGAATATGGATTTACCATCTATGGCATGGTGAAACCATGGTGAAGCAGATTGTTATAAGTTCCTCATCTGGTTGCTGTACACCTTACGCCAAACCACATTATAGTGCTATACATGTGCTAAGAAAAAACAACACATATTTGACCTATTTTTGGACGATGCTACCAATGGAGGGCCACCTTCTCTTGGTGGCACACTATCAAACCTCACTTCCCTCTCCCACAAGGAAACATCGGGGGCAAATAGGAAATAGGAGCTCATTGTCTTACTTTTTAGAAAAAGGAAATAGGAGCTCATTGTTTTACTGGATGGTGTTCTAGTTATTATTATCTATTGATTGAAAAAAAAATAATGTTACATACTGTGTTATTCTTGTGTGTTCTTTTTTTTTTGCAAAACACAGTACAGAAGCAGACGCTCACAAACGCACGCACACTCAACCCTATGAACGCACGCACGCAACCCTACCCCTATGAGCACCTCCGAGAGACTGAGTCGGCTGATCCTCGAGATTGACAAAGTCACCACTGAAAGAATAGCGCCGGTTAAATCCTGGAATAAATCCAGAAAAAGATGTGAGCACCAGGATTTGAACCCTGATGGGTAGCGTCCCACTGGTTGTTGTGTGTTCTTGTGTACGAACATAGGAAATTGCCAACTTATTTTTAGAGAGAAGCCCATGATTGTTACCACAATAATAATTTATTCTGGTCCTTCAAAATGTCGAGGATTAAGTAAACACTCTAATAATTATATGATACTGTGTGGTTTGAGTATCAAATTTTGAATCAAGATTTAGACATTTTTATTCACAGTTGTACATACACCAACAATATATATCCGGAAGAACTATGTAATCATTAAGTTCAACAACCTGAGCATCGCTACTAATTCAGACAAGAAGTAAGCACTTGATCAAGAAGACACTGTCTGCAAGCTGAACTGCCATAGCTTCTTCGCTAACTCAACATCCATAGCTTGCAAGCTCGGGATGGCTATGTTACAATTGGCGAAGTACTTTCCACTTATCCCCTTCACTTGAGGATGCATTGCCACATAGCATGTCGTTGCGGCACCCTTTAACAAAGATAATGAATGAGTTAATAACAGGGGCGACGGTAAAATAAGAGGTGAAGGACTACCTGTTGTACGCTTCTACATATGATTCTTCCAATGGAGTTCAAAAAAGCTGCAAGAATACCAGGAACAGTTACAATCATCAATTAATCATTATAAGTTTATAACCGGAACTCTATGCTAGAAGCCGTAAACTATTTGAGATATTTGGACGGATTGAAAGCCCTTTGGTTTTCAAACAATGAAATTGATCGTCAAACTTGTGGAAAATTTACCAGCGACAATAGTCCTGCCCCTAAAAAGGTTAGTTGCGATGACACCAGGATGAACTGCATTGGCTGAAATATTCACTCCTCCCTCCTGTTCATGAAGACAGCTTCTTAGCTTATGCTAATAGCCAACTCGCATTCATATGAAACGACTTCCATTCAGTGTCAAATAGCTGATATACCTTGAAGATTCGTGATAATTCATTAGAGTGAAGAATGTTGGCAAGCTTGGATTGACCGTAACCGATAAAGTCGTTCAAACTGTGTAAGGTCAAAACACAGCAAACGTGTTGGTGTTATTTCTGCAGCAATATGTCCGAATTTTTGGAGAGATTTCAGATCGATCCCAGAATGGATTACCCAGAAGGATCATGAATTTTGTCGAAGCATATCCCTTCAGGATAAGTCATGGTATGCCCTGCAGACGTGACATTGATGATCCGTCCCTCGGTGCCGCTGTCCCTGCATGTCTTCTTCATGCTCTCCAGTAGGAGGTTGGTTAGAAGAAAATGGCCTGCATTCAAGACAAGCGCTACTACAGAGTCAGGAACCATTCTCATAGGTACGGTCATAATTCAGAGTGAGAAAGCATAAATATGAACAGTCAGCAATTCACAGTCTTCTGCAGGCAAGAGACGTTGCAATTCGGTTTGAATAATTCGCGCAGAGGACATACCGATGTGATTTGTCGCAAAATGCAGTTCCAGGCCGTCGCAGGAACATGTGCAGTTCCTTGTCATTATTCCAGCGTTGTTGCTGCCGAACAGAGAACGTCAGGCCCACCAAACACATCCAAGCAACAATGCCGTGATCCCAGGCTGTCTTCTGGCAATTTGTAATATCTTGTAGTACTATCATGAAGGAGAAGGATTTGTTCTTGTTCCTTACATGAGGATGTTGAGAGGCAGGTTCAGAGACTCGAACTCGGAGGCGAATCTCCTGACCGAAGCCATGGAGCTGAGGTCCATCTCCAGCGCGTCGATTCTTGCGCCGGGGATGCTGGCCACGATGGTCTCCTTGACCGCGAGCCCCGCCGCGACGTTGCGGGCAGGCATGACGACGTGCACGCCGCGCAGCGCCAGGACGCGCGCCGTCTCCAGCCCGATGCCGCTCGTCGCACCTGCTCAGGTAAGTTAGCTAGGCTCAGCCTCAAGTGCTCAACGCATGGCATTTCTGCTCGGGGTCTTGAATTCCTCCGGCCAGCACTGGGTTTCATCTGACAGTGAGCATAGATTCAGGAGAAGGCCTGGCAGTGGGAGGTGAAGTATATGTACCAGTGATGACGGCGACGAGGCCGCGGCCGTCGACGCCGGCGGTGACCTCCTCGGCCGTGGAGGCGCCGGAGAAGCCCGAGGGCCCCTTGCGGTAGAACCACCACATCAGGCAGCAGATTCGGATGTCACTGTATTAGTATTAGCAATGTATCAAGGGACTACTGGTAGATGCCAATATATATAGGATAGCATAAAACAATGCTGCAAGCCATAGCCAGATGGGCAGGTCGTGCAATTATTTTGGTCAGCAGGTTGCAATTATTTTGGTCAGCAGGTGCAATAATTCCTATTAGTATTTCCGATTAGCGAGAACAACGCGAGCTAATGCATCTGTTGGAGGGTGGTAACATTTGAGATGCGTATGCGTTCACCCTTCCCGTCCGGCGCTCACTGTCATAAGCTGAATGGTGGCATGATTACCACCATTCAAAGCCGCGGCCGTACGTCGACGTCGGCGGTGACCTCCTCGGCCGTGGAGGCGCCGGAGAAGCCCGAGGGACCTTTGCGGTAGAACCACCACATCACTGCATCAGGCAGCAGATTCCGACGGGCGACGGCACTGGATTAACGTATTTTTAAGCCCAGGCTGCACAGCATAAGCAATGGAGCAAGCGACAACCAGATGAGCAGGTGCAATTATTTTGGTCAGCAGGTGCAGAAATTTTGGTCAGCAGGGTGCACTTACTATTAGTACTATTTCTTAACCTACAATTTTCTTCTTTATTTTTTTGTGAGAACTGAGAAGTGGAGTCTGCTGAGTGCTTAAATGTCTTTGGCTCTTAACACCTTGAAGTTGCCGTGCCTGAGCATTTAGCGGGGTCCGAAAAAAAAAAATGTCAATTAGTTATGGGCCAAAAAAATCCGGCCCATGTCCCCACCCATGGTCAACTGCAGGCCTATTTTTCAGGCCGGGCCAGGTCATGGTCGAGCCTTCTGTTCATTTTTCATGCATAAATAATTAAAAACAATAATCTGAGCTGGGCTCAGACTGAGAAATTATTTTCTAGCTTCATTTTCTCTCTCCTAGCCCGTCCCATATAGTGTTGTGGGCAGGCCAAAACGGGGTGGACTTGGGCAGGGCCAAGCCTAAAATGCTCAAGTCTACATGAGTACTCCTAATCTCTCACTAACTTTGGATGGATCACCTTATGGTTAAGCTGTAAAAGAGAGAGCTCTATTAACTATTTAGTGATTTTTTTGGACCGAAGCCAGTAGAAGAAGCCCCAACATTTTTTTTATTCTAGACCCAGTTAATTCGCTCCCACAGGGAATCAAACTTAGGTTTGCTAAATGCTATTACAATTCTTTTTTAAAAAAGTCCAATTTTCAACATCCAATTGTGGCAAAAGTCTGATTTTTAATCCACGACTACAAAACCGGATAGAAAGGGCCATCCAACTGACAAAATTGGGCAAATTTGGCTTCAAGGGTGATTTTGCTTTTTCTAGAACTTTTTTTAAAAATAGTTTGATATAAAAAGCATAACTAACTTATTTTAAATCATAAAAATATAAATTTGGTGCCAAGTTTTTTCTTAAAACGTGGGTTATTAATTGATACTTTATGTGGAGTTGATTATGTATTTTTTTAATAATTCTAGTGTTTTATTTATCGTACAAGGAACATGAACAAATAACATTTAAATAATGCTAAATAAAAGCATCAGTAGATAGGTTACATTTAAAAACAATTACCAATTTAATATATTTAATTTTAAATGAAGTAGTTATATTTTTATTAAATTCAAAAATTTAAAGTTCTAAAAATGCAAAATAACTCTTGAAAACCACCCAAAGGTTTGCTATCTAGTTTTGTAGTGATGAGCTAAAAATCAGACTTGTGCCATAGTTGGAGGTTGAACAATTACCCTAACTATGTTTGACTCGCCAAGAAGTCGGGATAGCTATTTGCCTTCCACCACTATGAATTTGATTTCTGACCTATCCATCTTTATAAAAAGTCAAATCCTCCGGGACTTGAAATACAAATATCTTTCTTGTGTTCAGGATCTCGTTGGATGTTGAGAGAAGTTATCGTTACCTATTGTGTCATCGTCGCATATAGAAAAATGTTAACTTTGCACAAAGAAGACATGATTGTAGCCACGATAACTGTTCATTAAAAACCATATTGTGCATCACTAGTTCAGAGAAGCACTTGATCAAGAAGACACAATCTGTAAGCTGAATTGCCATAGCTTCTTGGCCAACTCAACATCTGAAGCTTGCGAGGTTGTTGGGCTGGCTATATTACAATTAGCAAAGTATTTCCCACTTATGCCCTTGACTTGAGGATGCATTGCCACATAGCATGTCGTTGCAGCACCCTTCATAAAAAACAAGACCAAGTTGGTTAGGATCAGTGCATGTTCCACCAGCGAGGCGGTAGTAGTACAAGAGGTGAAAAGCATACCTGTTCTACACTTCTGCACATGATTCTTCCAATGGTGTCCAATAGAACTGCAAGAGTAGAGATAACAATTACAAATGCCATTACACCTAGATCAAGGTCCATGTCAATATTTTTTAAGATAGAAGCCAGCAACTATTTGGCATATTTGGATCGACTGGAAGGCCTTTTCCTTTTAAAATAATAAAATCAAATGGAAGATTTGAGAAAATACCAGTGATAATACTCCTGTTCCTAAAAAGGTTTGTCCTGATGATACCAGGATCAACTGCATTAGCAGAAATATTCAATCCTTCCTCCTGTTACATAAGTTCTTCTGTTACTTGGTCGGTTCAGACATTCATACACAATGACCTTAAATTCAGTGGCAGAGAGCTGAGATACCTTGAGGATTCTGGACAGCACGTTACAATGAAGAATGTTGGCAAGCTTTGATTGGCCGTAAGCAATGAAGTCGTTCAAACTGTGTAAGGTCAAAATACAACAAACTTGTTGGTATTATTTCTGCAGGCAGCAACGTGTCCCACTTTTCCAAGAGAACAGCATGGATTACCCGGAAGGATCATGAATTTTGCTGAAGCATATCCCTTCAGGATAGGTCAACATATGTGCCGAGGACGCCAGATTGACAATTCTCCCCTCAACACCACTGTCCCTGCAGCCACGCTTCATGTTCTCCAGTAAGAGGTTTGTTAGAAGAAAATGGCCTGCCAATCCAAGTCAAACGCTACTGCATTCTCAGGAATCATTGTCATAGGTTATAATTCAGAGGAGCAATTCTAAATCATGGACAATCAGCAAGGGATAATCATGCTCTGGTTCAAACGATGTGGCACAACTAAGGCTGCAGTAAGAGGACATACCAATGTGATTTGTTGCGAAATGCAGTTCCAGACCGTCACAGGAACGTGTGCAGTTCCTCGTCATCACTCCAGCGTTGTTGCTGCCAAGAAGAACATCAAGTCAACCACAATCCATGATTTCAGGCTGGCTTTTGACATTTTGTGTCATCTGACAGTTCTTACATCAGAATGTTGAGGAGCAGGTTCAGAGAGTCGAACTCGGAGGCGAATCTCCTCACTGAAGCCATAGAGCTGAGGTCCAGCTCCAGCACGTCGATTCTTGCGCCGGGGATCTTGGCCACGATGGCCTCCTTGGCCGCGAGCCCGGCGGAGACGTTGCGCACGGCCATGACCACGTGCACGCCGCGCAGCGCCAGCACGCGCGCCGTCTCCAGCCCGATTCCGCTCGACGCACCTGCTCCGAAGGCTCAAAATTAGCTCAACACATGAGTTCCCCTCGATGCAAACGGACAGATTCAATTTTCAAAATCCGGCCAGCCCGGGTAGCCGTCATTTCAAAAAGGATACCGACACCATTTTGACTGCCGGCATTCAAGGAGGCCTCCGCCGCTCCGCTGCTACTTTCCTGCTACGCGGCACCTCCATTTCGGAGTTTTAGTAGGGGATGGATCCAGCGACCGAGATTGAGATCGGAGGTGAGGCGGGAGCTAGCTGAATGGAACAGCTGAAAGGTAATGGAAGCAGAAGAGAGGTGCGTACCAGTGATGACGGCGACCAGACCGCGGCCATCAACGCCGGCGGTGACCTCCTCCGCCGTGGAGGCGCCGGAGAAACCCGAGGGCCCTTTGCGGTAGAACCACCACATCAGGCAGCAGATTCGGACGGCACTACGGGACCGGTGACTACTAAAATGCCGATCTGTAACTGTAAGCACAGACAGCATAAACAATGGAGCAAGCGACAGAACCAGATGAGCAGGAATTCAACACGAGCAGTCGGCAGGGGCAAGCAATTTTTATTAGCGTTTATTTCCGATCGATCTAAGAGGAGAGCACGCTAGGAGTTTCAACCAAAATCCAAAAAGTCTATGTCTACAGAATCATATCGTCGGCCTATAGAACCATATCAGTTTATTTATTCTCTTTACGTACGTAACTCAATCTAATTATCTTTTTACTTTTTCGCAAATTAAACACCCCAACCTAAGCAAATGCATTTGTTGGAGTTGGAGGGAGATGAGATTTGAAATGCGTATGCCCATGGGCCCATCGGCGCATCGCTGTGTTGATTCATAATTGCCACCGTTCAGAAGTCAGCCCGTGCTCCTATTTCACACAAATATATTGAGTACATTTTAAGATTCTGCAAGTTCTTATGCAAAGAAGAAACACCGGAGCGTTTCTCTATAAGGCATCTCTTTTTTTTTCTCTTAATACCTTGAAATAACCATCTTATGTAAAAAAATAAGAAAAATCGAAGATATTGATTGGTATGTGTTCTAAACTATTGGCCTACATGAGAATATTGCTATTACCAATTTGAGACTCCATTTCAGCATCCACGTTATCACATAATAAGAAAAGTATCCGGCCGTCAATTTGATATATTATAATTACAACCGAAAGTAATAGTCGTCATTATGTACATTATATTAAAAAAATACCCACCAAAGGTTATTATAAACAATACTCTAAAATAACCTCTAATCTTTTTTATGGAATCAAGTAACCCATAATCTTCATCTAAGTTACCTACCTATGCAATTATAAAATATAATTTATACAAACCTTCTTACCCCTTCCACCATTCTTGAGATAATGTAATGTAACTCTAAATATGTTCTAAGTTACCATTGTTATTATAAAAATATGCATCTAAATTGTCCAGTTCTGTCATCGTTAATATTTCTTTTAAAAATAACCCAAGAGCGATATACATGCATACTATATCTGCATGTCGTCGTTTATGCAGGAATCCATGGCCGTATTATTTTCATGTCAAACGTATACTCAACCTAACATTTTAGCTAAATAAATATCGAACAGATATGGATATGACATGCAAAAAGAAAAAAAACATGAATGAGATGGAAAAACATATAGAATGATTAGTAAGCAAAAATATCATAGCCGAATGAATATAAGAATTGTGTTAGAATATGAATAACAAGAAAGAAATAAAAAAATATAAGAAGCATATTCTTAATTTCTAACAATTATGTCCATTAAAATTAAGACCACATGCACTTCATTGCGACTAATTTTGATAACTGAAGATATGGAAAAGAAAATATTTTTTTAATTGTACTGGCATAATTGTTGCATAGATTACATCTGTAAGTCGAAAACTATATATGCATTTAGTAGTTGGTGTGAGTTGACCCTTTTTCAAAATGGCACGCATTGAGAATACATAGATAGTTATATAAAGGGGCTTTTGTGTTTGTGTTCCTACTACTATGATCATCAAAATAATGATGGTAAAGTTTATTACTTTACTGTACATTGTGCATACACATGATGCATCTATTTCATGACAAGTAGTAGCTAGCCACAACTAAATCCATTAGTTTACAATAATTACTTCAATTGTCTTGAACACAATATTAAAGACTTAAGGTGACTAAATTGGGGCAAGAGCCTCTTGATAGTGCTATATCTTTTTTTTTTAGATCAAAGGAAGAATTGTATTATATCAAAGATGAGTACATCATTAAGTTACAAGCACTCTCAAAGTACTCACGCACTAAGCAGCTCCAAAACTCAATTCCAAACCTGTGTAAAAAATCAAATAGAAGGCCGCACAGGCATACGCTCAGCAAGCAGGCTGAGAACAAGGGCCCAAAGAACGGCGACCAACATTCCTCTAGGCTGGAATGAGCACAATCTTCTTCTTCCTTCATGCATCTTTCTTCTTCCTCTTTCTGCCACCGATGAAGAAGAGAGACTGATCCCAATCTATCCGATCCGAGACTGATTGATATCATCTCGGGTGACAGACTTAGTCTCACAATCCTTTCATCGTGGTCGGATCTAACCACGACAAAACGGAGAAGTGGCCGGAGAAAATTATTCCATGACGACGGCACCATCCCCGCC
Source organism: Urochloa ruziziensis (assembly GCA_015476505.1). Lineage (NCBI taxonomy): Eukaryota > Viridiplantae > Streptophyta > Magnoliopsida > Poales > Poaceae > Urochloa > Urochloa ruziziensis. The sequence goes on from CM027118.1 coordinate 23,631,938, forward strand.
TCGATGTCGCCATCCGGAAATCTAATTCTCCATGTCGTTGTCCCAAAAAAGTTGTCGACATCGTAGATGCCGTCACCTCCTTCTCATCGGTGCCACCATGGAGAGACTCAGGCCACCCTGTCTCTTCGCCGTTGCTGGAGAGGAGAAGGAGGAAACAAATCTCCCATACCACGAAACGCGGCATGGAGAACCCTAACCCTAACCTAGACTCGATCTACTAGAATCTATTGGGAGAGATGTATCCCCACTCCCTCCGACCTCCGGCGAGATGCCAGAGATGGGAAAGGAGGGGGACCAGCAGCGGTGCACGCGGAGGGACCGGCGGCCGGCAGCAGATCGGCACCGCCCGTGTCGCCCGGGGCGACGCGGGTGTTGTCTTCAAGCCCCGGCGCCCGTCGCCGGAGACGAAGTACTCCCCGTGAACACCTGGAACGCACACACACTTGAGAACACAGAGGTTTTGGTGCCGTAAAACTGACCGGCGTTTTTCTGCATCGTTCAACGAAACTTATAGTGCGATTACAAAGAAAATGGGTGGCCCTAACTGCCACGACGCAGCGATCTTCTCGCCTCCGAAGTAGTCGTGCCATCCCACGACTGGAGACCAGACCATCAGCTCCACCTAGCCTACGACTCGACGAAAACAAAGGTGAGCCGGTGCATGAACTCATGCAGCAACAACCTGTACATGACGCGCTCAAACTGACTAAGTATGAGCCCCTTTATTCTAGCTAAAACACGCTAACAACCGAGCCTGGATTATGCAACAGCGGGGCGAGCGGAGCTTTTTTTTTGCCTAATAGACTCTATATATCTGGTGCCATTTGTTTGAAGTGCAAATCCAGTCTCTTGGCAACCAATCGGATACCAGCCTTTTGCGGGTAGTCAAATATTTCCAGTGAGAAGAACGCGTCCACTTTGTTCCCTTGAAACAGGGAGTCCAGTTCTGCCGCATCTACCTCTATCTTTGAAATGACACCATCACGCCCTTTCTGGTACATATCTGTCGCGTAGGCTGTAGTGTCGCCATTGCCATTAGTAGGGATTCTGCAAGAAAACGTTAGCAGAATTAGTGCTCACAAAGCATGGTTACCTCAAGATTAGAATCACGGAAAATAATTGAACTCACTTCAGTCGGATTGTCGGATGACTTCCATATCGTTTAATTAGGGGTGTCCATTCAGAATTGTTGCAGGCTTCTGGTGATGACCTTTTTGCAAGATCGTCGCAAAAGCTCAATACCTTGGTGAGATTCTCGGGGATATCAACTACTATGTTCAACTTTGGTCGACCAGCTCTGTCAGGATACTTTGACCCGACCCCAAAACGGACGCTCAAGCCTGCACAGTAGAGCTGAAGTGGGGCACCCTTGTGCTGGATAACTGTTCTCGGGCCAAATTGGTGCAACAGTGCCACTGCGATTTTGATACACTCTGTTGAAACATTATCTGGCTCAAAAAATTCAGAATAACCACTGGGACCTGCATCAATCTGCAGAGCGGTCTCTAACATCATTTCCTCACCATGGGATACGACCAGCTCACCGGGAAAGTATGCTTCATCAGGTTTTAGCACCTCAAGAGGAGGACTTGCCTCCTGCGACAAAAAGAGGTTAATTAAGGATTTAAACCACAAAAGAAGGTTAATACTATATTTTTAACAAAAGTTTCCACATTATGCCTCTATACCGCACTACCGCAGTAGCTAAACTTCACTAGTCCACTGATGAGTTACGTACTTTGAGGAACCAACACATGGGAAAATGGAAGATGAGAAAATACCAGAAACAGGACTGTAGCACAATACTTGAGAACGTCAATATTCATTCTAACATCATCAAGGCTCCTGCAGATGAGTTGCAAATTAATCAAATTAGTGGAAGGTCACCATATGTTGCAGTTCTCAACAGAGAAGATATGACTTCTCAAGTTACCTGTGCTTTTGCCTCCCCAGACCAAAATAATTTGCCAAGCTTGCCATCTACAATCAGAAGTTCATAGTAGATATGGAATGAACATCAGATATAACATACGAAAGCAGCAAGTTCAGTATAGTATACCTTCATGTCCCCGGCTCGCCGCCCAAACTGCTGGGTAAGCAAGGGTAAGGTGTCGATCATCCCCTTGGGCTGCGGAGGGGTCCCTCCCAATCTCAGCGAACGCCTCCCATATGATCATGGAATCAAACTTCATGATGTTGTGCCCCGCCCAGACCCGCCCTGCAGTCCTCAAAGATCGGCACGCACGCATGATGATGAGCTCGTATTATTTCTCTCCCGAGATCATCGTCCTTATTAGCTTGACCGTGGCGCGAATCGCCAATGCAAGGCGCACTCACTCACCGTGCAGGATGCCGTAGATGATGTCGGCGACGTCCCGGAACGGCGGGGCGGTGGCGATGGCGTCGCGCGTGATGCCGTTGCAGCGCGCGGTCGTGGCCGGGACGGCGGCGTCGGGGTCGGCGGGCCGCACCAACGTGGAGAAGCTGGAGACCTCGACGAGCGTGCGCGGGCATACCACGACGGCGCCGAACTCGAGCAGCGCGCACCGGCCGGCCCGCAGCGGCACCGACGTCTCCACGTCGAAGAAGGCGATCCCGTGCTCATCCCTCTCCGATGCGGCGGGGGCGGAAGAGGAGGACGCCTGCGCCATTAGTAGTGCACCGCCTCAGGGTGGACGCAGAGCAGTGTGTGTCACTGGAGGCGTCAGTTAGGTAAGGTGTGTCGAGAGCGCGGCGATGAGGAGTGGAAGAGCAGGAGGTGCAAGGTGCTCCGTTTTAAAGCGTTGGACATGCATGATTTCTTACGGGTTAAGAACGCTGGTACAAGGTATCTTTGCTTTGAGAAAGGAAAAAGAAAAAAGAAGACGCACTGGTATCCTGCTTTAGAAAGCTATTATCTTTGCTTTAGAAAGAAAACCAATGCTCAACCAGCTAGGGCTCTGTCCCCTTTCTATATACTAGCGAATAGCGATGAGGCTTAATTCGAGTGGCGGTTTTTTTCCTTTCGGAACGAACCCGTTTTCTTATAGATAAGCATACATAAAACAGTTAGTCTAAATACAAAGCACAATAAATCAGTTTGTTAGCAATATCCTAGTACACACACGCCTACACATAGTGACATAAAGAGCACCGCTGCACATACTCCCTCCGTACTGAGTTTGTCGTAAGTCAAATTTTTTAAGGTTTGACCAGATTTATAAAACATAATATTTATGTAAACCATATCAACAAAGTAAATTATCAAATTATATTCCATAACGAATCTAATGATACTCATTGGATATTGTAAATATTATTTTTCTAACGTCATCAAGGCTCCTGTAGATGAGAAAATACCAGAAACATGACTGTAGCACAATACTTGAGAACGTCAATATTCATTCTAACGTCATCAAGGCTCCTGCAGATGAGTTGCAAATTAATCAAATTAGTGGAAGGTCACCATATGTTGCAGTTCTCAACAGAGAAGATATGACTTCTCAAGTTACCTGTGCTTTTGCCTCCCCAGACCAAAATAATTTGCCAAGCTTGCCATCTACAATCAGAAGTTCATAGTAGATATGGAATGAACATCAGATATAACATCTTCATCCCTAAGAAGCTTTGTTGCAATAATGCAGGTCATGCATGATTTTTCAGATTACTACATCTTCAATATTCTGGACCACGTTAAGCAGCGACTGGTTGTACAATAGCCAAGATCGAACAATGGGACCCTTCACATCCTTTCTCTACTTACCTCAAATAGTAGAGAAAGGACGTGAGGGGTCCCATTGTTTACATGCTTTCAATTCTGGTTGCACCTTCATTTGGATAGGATAATTTTGGAAGTGTTTACGTGTACTAGCAACTTACCTCAAATATTCGTTCATATAAATTTGTATATACATATTCACAATAGCTGATGTATAAAAAATATTTACTACAATTATCAAATTAAAGAAGCTATTACTAACACTTGATAGCGATTTGTTGTAGATCTCATCATGACACGTAACATGGAAATGAAATATTGAAAATAAGTATAATATGAGAGAGCAATTATATCACCCAAAGAAAAATAAATGCACACCACACCATGCTTGTTGAACACCCCCAACGTGCCTCACCTCTCTTCGATTAGCCCACATGCCCCAGGCCCTGCAACCAAACCTGAAGTAGCACCGTTGGGCCCAATCTATCATATGCGTCGTCGGGCGCTTCACATGTGCTAGACTTTATAACTGAGTAAAATCCACCGTCGGCCTCTAAACTTGGCGGTACGTGTCATCCAAATTCTCAAACTTCCAAAATGACCTTTTGGGCATCCAAACTTGCTAATCGGTTCACCCGAGGTCTAGATCTCCATAGCCTCAATTTAAACTGCTTACATGGATTGTTGATTGTGTCTGGCATGGCTCTAACATGTGGGACCCATTGGTCAGCTCTCCCTATTTCTCTCTTGTTCTCCATCTCCCACCGCCTCACTTTCTTCCTCCTCTTTGTGCTCGTCTCCGGTGGTGGCGGCGATGAAGCAGCAGCGGCCGGCACGAGTCGGCTCGCGCCTCGGGTGGCGGTGCGGCCGGCGGTGGCGTGGCTCGTGCGGACGCCCCCTCGACTAGCCTAGCCTGCCGACGATGGTCTCAGCCGACGTGGCCTACGGGGACGCCCCTTGACGATGTAGGTGCGTGTCATGCGGGCGCCCCCTCGATGGTAGGGCCGGATCTTGGGGGGGGGGGGGGGGGGGGGCATGACCTCGGCCGCGGGACCGGCAAGAGGGCTGGCGGCAGGGCCACGACCATCATGAGTGGTCAACGACCGTTCGGCAAGATCCGACTGCGGGAGATGAGAAAGAAGAGATGAAGAGAGAGATAGGCGCTGGCCGATGGGGCCCACATGTTAGAGCCATGTCACGGCACAATCAGTCGTCCATGTAAACAATTTTTTTTACTATATCAATAAAAACATATCTTGCGCGTTCGTTTAAAAAACACATACGAAAGCAGCAAGTTCAGTATAGTATACCTTCATGTCCCCGGCTCGCCGCCCAAACTGCTGGGTAAGCAAGGGTAAGGTGTCGATCATCCCCTTGGGCTGCGGAGGGGCCCGCCCAATCTCAGCGAACGCCTCCCATATGATCATGGAATCAAACTTCATGATGTTGTGCCCCGCCCAGACCCGCCCTGCAGTCCTCAAAGATCGGCACGTACGCATGATGATGATGATGAGCTCGTATTATTTCTCTCCCGAGATCATCGTCCTTATTAGCTTGACCGTGGCGCGAATCGCCAATGCAAGGCGCACTCACTCACCGTGCAGGATGCCGTAGATGATGTCGGCGACGTCCCGGAACGGCGGGGCGGTGGCGATGGCGTCGCGCGTGATGCCGTTGCAGCGCGCGGTCGTGGCCGGGACGGCGGCGTCGGGGTCGGCGGGCCGCACCAACGTGGAGAAGCTGGAGACCTCGACGAGCGTGCGCGGGCATACCACGACGGCGCCGAACTCGAGCAGCGCGCACCGGCCGGCCCGCAGCGGCACCGACGTTTCCACGTCGAAGAAGGCGATCCCGTGCTCATCCCTCTCCGCTGCGGCGGGGGCGGAAGAGGAGGACGCCTGCGCCATTAATAGTGCACCGCCTCAGGGTGGACGCAGAGCAGTGTGTGTCACTGGAGGCGTCAGTTAGGTAAGGTGTGTCGAGAGCGGCGATGAGGAGTGGAAGAGCAGGAGGTGCAAGGTGCTCCGTTTTAAAGCGTTGGACATGCATGATTTCTTACGGGTTAAGAACGCTGGTACAAGGTATCTTTGCTTTGAGAAAGGAAAAAGAAAAAAAGAAGACGCACTGATATCCTGCTTCCAGATCAGAAAGGAAAGAAAAGCAAGCTATTATCTTTGCTTTAGAAAGAAAGCTAATGCTCAACCAGCTAGGGCACTGTTTCCTTTCTATAGTGAACTAGGAAGGGAGGCGCTTCGCCGCGCCCATTTTGAGTATGCAAGTAAATAATCCGTGACTATTCTGTTGTGTGGGATTTATAATAAAAAATGGAAGACATGCTATCTGCAATCAGAGAATAACAATGTGCATCCAGAGGAATATGTTGCGGAAGTATGAATCCTTGTAACCACAATTGTAACGGTGGGCCAGTGGGATGGCCAGCCTAAACATAAAAGCATCGATTGGAAAAAGCGGCCATCGTTAGCTGAAGATACGTGTGTAAAGCCGTAACGACCGAGAGCTTGGAGCCAATCATGGACGCAGCAGCTGAAAGAAACATAATTTGCACTATACAGATTACATATACATTATTTTTTGATACATTGTGGAAGCAGGAAGGAGACCTGTGGTATCTCAATCTGGTACCGTACAGTACAGCATCCGAGAAAAGTTTTGTAAAGGCACAAATGGCTTGATGATTGCATACAGGCATAACCTTGGTATGCCATACCCTCGCCTGCAGCTTCGTAGGCAGGTAAAACTAACAAACATTGGCAGCAGGAAATGTTCATATGCATCACACAACAGAAGCATATATTTTTTGCAAGAAGCATAATTAATAGAAATAATGTAGTTTCTTTGTAAATGATAAGAGTTACATTGCAAAAATATAATGTCTCAAAACTCTTATGTACACAAAGATCATACCGGAAACATTTAGAATCAAAATAACAATGAACAGCTGCTGCTCATCAAGTAATCAGAATTTGGCAATAATTTTTAAGCCATTAACAGCAGAATCACTAAAATGTTTCATGCCATCGCTAATGAACGATCAGTAAGGAATGTAATTGTAAGTAAAGGCAAACGAAAGGGTAAAACAATACCGAGTTTAGTTGGATGTAAACCAGATTCACAGGCATATCTGTCTGGTTAGTTCATGTAATGGTTGAAACCTGAATATTGCAGATACTGTGGGGGATATAGGATCTAATTCAGTTACACATACTTAAAAGTACATATAAGCTCATTTAGGTGCAGATTGCAGAACAATCTCGAAGTATGCATCTCTGAAACTAATTTGAGCAGTATCGGGAGTGTGTTAACTGAAAATAGCATGATAGGCAAAATGCATCAACATGTTGTACTTTGCTGTAGAATAAATTGGTAAGCCTAATCATCTATATTCTCAATTTGGTAATAAAAGTTTATGTGCCACTAATGTATTCATAAATACAACTATGCAATCTGTAGTTCTTTTGATATGCATAGGTACACATATTTGCAATGGAAAAGTTATGCACTTTGTGGCTCAAATGGTCTGTAACGACAGATCCAATCTTAGAAATATAAAAAAGGCCACTACAATTAGACCGAAGAAATGGATCAAATGAACCAAAAAATATTGTGTACAAAGTTAGTGTCTGTCAGTTTGACAATGCAATATGTGGCCAATGCAGCCATACTATTGACCGGGTGCCATGAATATTAACATCTGATTAGCGACATCGCACTGAAACGGAAGGCTGAGAACTTAGGAAAAGAGATGTGTAAGCAAACTTGATGTTTTGTCACAAAGGTACAGCAAGAAATCAAGGCTCACTGAATTTGAATTGGCGAGCTATATATCAGATATTAATCAGCAAAAAAATCTCAGTGCAGTCAACATGCTCCCAGCTGCGTTGTACAGAGTCCATGCAGGAACAGAATGCCTATCAGGCTATCAGATAGCATTAAGTAGTACAATACAGACCTTAAGGTGAAGAACACACCTCAAGATAGTCCCATGCTTTGCCAGAAAATCAACTGAAAAGGAGAGACATCACCTTTGGTTGAAAAGCCAGCAGGAGAGCAAAACTCTGGAGAAAGGGGGCCGTCAGGCATGGTTGCGGGGCATCCACGTGGTCACGCGGGGAGGGGCAGAGACAAATGTTTGAGGCAAGGTCCGTAGGCAACCTCCCAACCATTGATCGGCTTCACCCTGCAGATGCCAGCGCCGTTGGGTAAAATCGGATCTGCTGTTGACATCTATGGCAGGCACAAAGCAGGGCCAGGGGGAGGTGATGGCGTTACCGCGTTAGGTTGAGGTCGACGAAGACAGCGGCTCGGCGGGTGCTTCCTTGGTGCGGAGAGGCCGAAGGAAAGGGGAGAGGACTGGAGGAGGCGGCCTCATCAGGACGGGGACGGCGAAGCGAGGGCCGAGAGAAGGGAGGAGGACGTGTGATGTGGGCACCACCGCAGTGCGCCCGCACCTCCGTCAGGCAGCCGCGCCATCCCCACCCCTCTTGTAACCGTGCCGCCTGCGGAAGAAAGTGACCTGAGGAAGCCAAGCAGGTCGCCGTTGGCCACTGGCGTGGTGAGTGCGGAGGAAGGCTCGTCTGGCACCTTGGTCCATGGATGCGTAGCTGCTGAACCCAGTTTGGAAGGTAGATCGATTCCTCTAGTCAGGAGGATTTTGGTGTAGACGAAGGCTATGGTAGAGGCGCGGAAACGAAAGGAGGCGGCGGCGCCGCTGAGCCAGCAAGGTGGAGACGGCCAACGGAGGAGACTTGCGCAAAATCTTCGCGAAACACGGACGATTCTTGGGGCCCATGAGTGTAGTTATGCCCCCGCATAAACTGGACAGTGTGATGTTACCGTAGCAGAGCACGCATAGCGGTCGTAAAAAAAATACCGCAAAAAAAAAAGCGGTCGTAAAAAAAAATTGATTTCACATTGCGTATGACCAACGCGATAAGCACCGTAACAGTTACTTGAGGGCTTGGTTGACGTGTGGGAACGTGACAGCGCAAAGAGTTGAAGTCAAAAAAAAATGGCTGAATCTTTTTTTCACCTGCTACAGTAAACTGATGTTCTAGTTGGCCTGCGACTTCTTGGGGCATAAGAGTTTTTTTGACTGCCGGCATTCAAGGAGGCCTCCACCGCTCCGCTGCTACTTTCCTACTACGCGGCACCTCCATTTCGGAGTTTTAGTAGGGGATGGATCCAGCGACCGAGATTGAGATCGGAGGTGAGGCGGGAGCTAGCTGAATGGAACAGCTGAAAGGTAATGGAAGCAGAAGAGAGGTGCGTGCCAGTGATGACGGCGACCAGACCGCGGCCATCGACGCCGGCGGTGACCTCCTCCGCCGTGGAGGCGCCGGAGAAACCCGAGGGCCCTTTGCGGTAGAACCACCACATCAGGCAGCAGATTCGGACGGCACTACGGGACCGGTGACTACTAAAATGCCGATCTGTAACTGTAAGCACAGACAGCATAAACAATGGAGCAAGCGACAGAACCAGATGAGCAGGAATTCAACACGAGCAGTCGGCAGGGGCAAGCAATTTTTATTAGCGTTTATTTCCGATCGATCTAAGAGGAGAGCACGCTAGGAGTTTCAACCAAAATCCAAAAAGTTTATGTCTACAGAATCATATCGTCTATAGAATCATATCAGTTTATTTATTCTCTTTACGTACGCAACTCAATCTAATTATCTTTTTACTTTTTCGCAAATTAAACCCCCCAACCTAAGCAAATGCATTTGTTGGAGTTGGAGGGAGATGAGATTTGAGATGCGTATGCCCATGGGCCCATCGGCGCATCGCTGTGTTGATTGATGATTGCCACCGTTCAGAATTCAGCCCGTGCTCCTATTTCACACAAATATATTGAGTACATTTTAAGATTCTGCAAGTTCTTATGCAAAGAAGAAACACCGGAGCGTTTCTCTATAAGGCATCTCTTTTTTCTCTCTTAATACCTTGAATTAACCATCTTATGTAAAAAAATAAGAAAAATCGAAGATATTGATTGGTATGTGTTCTAAACTATTGGCCTACATGAGAATATTGCTAGTACCAATTTGAGACTCCATTTCAGCATCCACGTTATCACATAATAAGAAAATTATCCGGCCGTCAATTTGATATATTATAATTACAACCGAAAGTAATAGTCATCATTATGTATATTATATTTAAAAAATACCCACCAAAGTTTATTATAAACAATACTCTAAAGTAACCTCTAATCTTTTTTATGGAATCAAGTAACCCATAATCTTCATCTAAGTTATCTACTTATGCAATTATAAAATATAATTTATACAAACCTTCTTACCCCTTCTACCGTTCTTGAGATAATGTAATGTAATGTAACTCTAAATATGTTCTAAGTTACCATTTGTCGGTGCCTGAACCCAGAGGGGTCCAAACACCTGCAGAAATGCGCTATGTCCCATCTCTCGGTGGTCGATGCAAGGGCAACACGATGACACGAGGTTTATCCTGGTTCCGATCTTCCGATCGTACGTCCAGCAGGGTGTGCTTGCGCACTATATTGCCTTGCACCGGGGTGCTCGTGGTAGGGGGCAACAAGCTTGGCGGGAGAGGAGGATGGGTCTCCAAGTCCCTTAGAACGAGTGGGAGGTTGAATGTAGTGTTTTGACGAACTTGGCGGTGAATGAGCGAGTGAGCGCCTCCTCCGTTTCTAGGGGGCTGCCTCCTCCTTTTATAGTCCAAAGAGGGGCCGTTACAAACAGGAAAAGTACAGTGCTCGGCACAGTGACAGCGTATCACGGGGTATGGTCGCAGGCGTGGCTCCCGTCCTAGCGTGCGTTGTCGGATTACACGACTTACTGGCGTATGGGGCTCTGGTACATGACGCGGCGTCCCCTGTTCATGATGCGTGCTCCCTGTGCTCCTGGTTTTGAGGGCTTGCGTCGTGCGGCATCATCAAGCGCAGCAGGCCGTGCATCCTTTCGAGGGTTCCCCATGCCCGTTCGAGGGGTTCCCGTACCGGAGTTGGTGGAACAGGGGTGTGTGACAGCACAGGCCCGTCACACTGCACGGGTCTATGCGCAGCGTCGAGGATGACCGCACGGTGTCAGGAGTTGGTGGAGATGACCGGAGATGGGGGAAGGATTCGTCGCTTGACTTCTGCGTCCAAGGCCGTACAGGGCCATTAAATGCTCTTGTCCATGGGGCAGGTGAATCACTAGCGGGCCCCACGAGCGAGGGGAGGCCTCGAGCGAGGCGGAGATGGGTTGTCGAGGGCGGCTTCCGAGCCTCGAGCGAGGCGGAGTTCCGATTCGCTCGACGGGTGCCGGGCACCCTCGAGGCCGACGGAGGCTTGATGCTGCCTCGCTTGGCTCTTGCTAAGTTTATTCGTTCCTGTGGCTTAGTTGGTTATCTCCGTCGTTTTAGGGCCCCCCTTGGGATTGGCACCGACACCATTGTTATTATAAAAATATGCATCTAAATTACCCAGTTCTATCTATACTATAATGATCCTAAACAATTGAAAACCATTCTCACCTAGAAAAATTCTTCATACCCTTCACATAGGACCCACCTGACAGCAACCAAAATGATTGGACGAAACCACGCCTGTACGGGCTACAGAATGTTTCCGACGAAAACGATTTTTTTTTCCTCACCAAACCCCCGCTTACCCGCCCACCCGTACCCATCGCGACAATTCAGGAGGAGTAAATCACGTCCTTCAACGTCGTTACCTTTCCATCTGTAGGCACGCTACTTCCCTTCCAGTACAGTATACCCCATCGTCTCTCCCCCTCGAACGACGCCGCAGAGTAGCCATCGCGTTCTCTCCATCGACTTGCCGTGGAGTTCCCGTCCATAGTACGTGCTTGCTGGTTGTTATTGTCACGAAAACCTTTGCTGCTGATCCGGTGAACCGGTGAGTTCTGTTGATCACCCTTTGCCCATCTATGGGGTTTACGCGATTGCATATGTGTTCACGGATGTGATGATACGGCAGCAGGCGGGTTAGATTGTTCATCGATCTCTGTTCTTCAGGTTCTAAGATATGTTTTTTTGCCGCGATCTTGCTCCAGGTTTCCTTCTACGCAACCGATGGGTATATTATGGATGTGGTGGTGCTAAACGTGTGGTGGTCGACGTTCTGGTGGAAGAGGTAGTCGTCGACGATCTGGTGCAAATAGTAAGAGCCCAACGACTACAACAACAGATCGTGTCCCGCTAGGAGATTCTACGAACACGCCGGCGTCCAGGGGAAGGGCACGGTCTGCTCCGCCCACGAGTAGGTTTCCCCCATATTATGGATCGCTTCATCCTTCTCGGGCCCTTAGGGAAGCTGGCTCAACGCCACGCGGCTAGCTGATCGAGTAGCTGATCGTGGCTAAAATTTTCCTCCACCCTGCAAGCCAGAGCTCATGCTCCCTTCGTTGCCACGGCCGGCCTTGCCATACACTGCACGCACGGATGTTCTTCGTTCACGGCCAAAAGTTTAATTTTCCACCGGAGCCAGCGGCGGGAAACATGTGGGACACTTCCTTCCGCATGCATGATGCCTGTTCACGATGCGGCTTGCTCGACACCACGGAGTTGAGCCCTTCTAGGTTTGTTTGATTCTGTCCAGTTTGATCGTTTTGTTCGATCCATCTGCTTCTGTGCTGATAGACGATGTTCATGATGGTTAGGTCAATCAATGTTGTCTTATTATTGGCTTTGTGCATTCAAATAGTTGAGGGCAAAATTCTTGACTGGATTGACATGGCCACATGGGTGAGTGCTGAGGTTTTGCTCCCTTTTACATATACATTCACATTCCTGAGTTTTCTTGTTAAATGGTCTAGCGTGCAGTGTCCAATAATTTTAAATTCAAGCACCGTGATGAAATGGTTTTGTTGGAAATTTATCATTATGCATTTGTCTGCCAGAACAGCTTATAACTTTTCTTTTTGACTGCGTGCAAGAGAAATGAAATTCTCACTATGTGAAAGTCATTATTTTCAAGTATGATAGTTAGATGCATTTATGTGTTGATCTAACATGAACTGTATTTCAATATGTTTCTTGCAGCTTTATTTGCAACAAGTCCTTGCTCATCTTCTTTGTGAATGCGTAGGTGATTGTCTTTGGATATGCATGTTAGGTCGATCTTCACCACCACGGCCCAAAGGCCGTGATAGGCTCGGTCCACGCACCCTGATCGGGGGAGCCCAACCTAGCATTGGTGGTGCGGCTTCCCGTTGCTCCAGTGCCCCTCGATCGGTAGGGAATGTTGGGGTGGTGGCTGGCGGCGCGGTGAACCTCGTGTCGCGTGCCCTAGCCCCCACCCCTTTCTTTATAGCACTGTACAACTGGGGCCCACCAACCAATGCTAGGTTGGGCTCTCCCGATCAGGGTGCGTGGACCGAGCCCATCACGGCCTTTGGGCCGTGGTGGTGGAGATCGACCTAACAATCTCCCCCTCGATCTCACCATATGTTTTCTTACCTTAAGCTCTTCGCCTGACATCCACTTCATAACAAAAAAGCACATTGAGCATGAGTCATCAAAATTGTCATTTCAATTAGATTAATCAGCCACAATAAACTTCTCCATTACGAAGGATCATAACTCGGGCCATTATCCAGTGATCATAAGGCTTTCCTTTAAACCCATACCGGTAATGTGTTCTCTAAACACACTGGGTGGTATGCCTTTAGTGAGCGGATCCGCTAGCATATTTTTCGTACTTATATGCTCCAGACTTATGGTGTGATCCTGGATTTTATCTTTCACAACATAGAACTTTATCTCTATTGGTCTGGTAGCATTACTCGACTTGTTGTTGTGAGCGTAAAATACTGCGGGCTCATTATCGCAGTACATTTTAAGTGGTCTATTAATACAATCTACCACTTTCAAGTCGGGTATAAATTTCTTTAGCCACTTGGCCTGCAATGTTGCCTCATAGCATGCTATAAACTCTGCATACATCGTAGATGATGCAACCAGAGTTTGTTTAGAGCTTCTCCACGAAATAGCTCCCCCTGCGAGAATGAATACATAACCTGACGTGGACTTTCTATCATCCTTGTCTCCCGCAAAATCTGCATCTGAATATCCTCTTATCTCTAGAGAATCAGATCTTCTATATATTAGCATGAGGTCTTTTGTGCCTTGCACATACCGCAAAGCTTTCTTTGCCATTTTCCAGTGCTCTATGCCTGGGTTATCTTGATATCTACCGAGTACTCCGGTGATATATGCTAAATCAGGGCGAGTGCACACTTGTGCATACTGTAAGCTACCAACTGCTGAAGCATATGAAACCATTTTCATTTGATCGATCTCATATTGGTTCCTGGGGCGTTGGAAATCCCCAAACTTATCGCCCTTCACTATCAGTGCAGGTGTGGCTTTACTCGCATGCATATTATATTTCTTTAGGATCTTCTCCAAATATGTCTTTTGCGATAGTCCTAAAACCACGTTTCTTCTATCTCGGTGAATTTCAATGCCTAGAACATATGAAGCCTCACCAAGATCTTCCATATCAAAATTAGAGGACAAAAACATTTTTGTTTCTTGCAACATTCTTGTATCACTGCTAGCAAGCAGGATATCATCCACATATAGGATTAGGAAAATGTATTTTTCATTCTTAAACTTTGCATAGATGCAATTGTCCTCTATATTTGCCTTAAACCCAAATTTCTTAATTGTCTCATCAAACTTCAAGTACCACTGTCTAGAAGCTTGTTTTAATCCATAAATGGATTTTCTTAGGCGGCATCCCATGTTTTCTTTGCCTTCCACAACAAAACCTTTAGGTTGAGTCATGTTTAAGAACGCTGTCTTTACATCCATCTGATGTAATTCTAAATCATAGTGTGCCACTAATGCCATTATAATTCTAAAGGCATCTTTACACGAGACTGGAGAAAACGTCTCATTGTAATCTATTTCTTCTCTTTGTGTGAACCCTTTGGCCACAAGTCGCGCTTTATATCTTTCAGTATTCCCTTTGGAGTCACATTTTGTTTTGTAGACCCATTTGCAGCCTACTGATTTGGCTCCTTTAGAAAGTACTTCTAAGTCCCAAACTCCGTTGGCACTCATTGATTTTATTTCTTCTTGCATGGCTTCAAGCCATTTTTCAGACTGAGCGCTTCTCATAGCCTCTTCAAATGTGACGGGATCACCCCCCATTTGAAATTCTTCTAAGTTGCCAATTTCATAGCAATCAGGAATGGCTGAGCGTCTCACTCTTGTAGACCTTCTCAGTCCTCCTCCAGCTGGTTCAGCAGCTGGCTCAACAACCGGTAATTCAGGAACCACAGGCTGTTGAGGCTCTATTTCTTGTGCAACAATTGGTTCAACATCTTGTACCACAATTGGTTCAACTTGAGGAATAGGTTCCACGTTCTCATTCATTGCTGGCACTACAGGACTAGGAGCTTGTACCGGTGTCACAGTGGCTTCCACTGTTGGAATTGACACAGGTAACTCGAAAAAAGGTTCTTGAATCATTGGGCAAGGTGCAAAAACCCGCTTCTCCTCAAGATCAATTTCTCGAGTAGCCATGCTCCCCCTGATCATTTCATTTTCCAGAAAAACTGCATGTCTCGTTTCTACAAACTTGGTGTGTCTGTTAGGACAATAGAAACGATAACCTTTTGTCTTTTCAGTATAGCCAATAAAATAGCAACTGATTGTCTTGGGATCTAGCTTCCCAATATTTGGGTTAAAAATCTTAGCCTCAGCGGGGCAGCCCCATACACGCATATATCTGAGAGAGGGTTCTCTACCCGTCCACAGTTCATAAGGTGTTGTAGGAACTGCTTTGCTAGGCACTTTGTTTAGGATGTGAATGACAGTCTTCAGAGCCTCCATCCACAAATTAACTGGTAAAGTGGAATAGCTTATCATGCTTCTAACCATATCCATCAAGGTACGGTTTCTCCTTTCAGCTACTCCATTTTGCTGTGGGTCACCCGGTGCACTGTACTGGGCAACTATG
This sequence comes from Urochloa ruziziensis, assembly GCA_015476505.1. Lineage (NCBI taxonomy): Eukaryota > Viridiplantae > Streptophyta > Magnoliopsida > Poales > Poaceae > Urochloa > Urochloa ruziziensis. The sequence continues at coordinate 23,647,612 of CM027118.1, forward strand.
CCATTTTCCTGAAGGTACCTTGCAAAAGGTCCTGGAATTTGGCCATACGGGGTGTGACGACCATAGTACTCCCCCCCACGGTCTGATCTTACTAATTTTATTTTCTTATTAAGCTGATTCTCAACCTCAGCTTTGAATATCTTAAATTTATCCAATGCTTCTGACTTTTGTTTTATTGGATAAATATAACCATAACGAGAGTAGTCGTCTGTGAATGTGATGAACGAGTCAAAACCATCCACTGATGCAACGGGAAACGGACCACAGATGTCTGTGTGTATTATGTCTAAGGTTCCCGTGCTTCGTTTTGCTACTTTGTTTACTTGCTTAACGTATTTTCCTTTGATGCAATCAATACATTGTTCTAATTCTGAGAATTGTAGCGGTGGAAGAATTGATCCTTTAACTAAATGTTCCATTCTCCCCCTCGAAATGTGGCCTAAACGACAGTGCCATAATTTCGATGAAGCGTCATCAATTCTTTTCCGCTTCTTGGTTACTTTTGTAGACGAGGATACATTTTCAATCTCATGCACAAGCTTAGTACTTGCATACACATCTTCACATGCATACAAATCATCATAGGTAGAGAACTTATAGAGTTTGTCTTGTCGGAAGGCAAGACCCACACAAACTTTATTCAACATGATTAAGCATCGTTCGCTATCGAATAAACACTTAAAACCATCGTCTGATAAACATGAAACTGAAATTAAATTCCTGCTCAAAGAGGGAACATAAAGGACGTCGTGCAGCTGAAGCGTGAAGCCGTCTTTCAACTTGATGGGGAGTTCTCCTATCGCCTCCACTTCAGCTTCAACGCCGTTTGCAACTTTAACTCCTCTTTCTCCTCTTTGCAGCATCCGGCTCATACTTAATACCTGCATAGAATTAGCAACGTGAGTAGTTGCACCTGAATCAATCCACCAAGTAGATTTATCATAACTTAAAAACAGGGATTCATCTACAAAAGTAATAAAATCCTCACCCTTCTTCCACATCATTTTAAGCCATTCAGGACACTTGTTCTGCCAGTGTCCAGCCTTCCCACAATGCAGGCACTCATTTTTGCCAACTTCTTTCTTGTCTTGTGGCTTGTTTGAGCGATCAAACTGCACTGGTGCCTTGCCCTTGTCTTTGTTGGGAGCATTTGAAGGACCACTCTCCCACTGGTTCTTGGCTTTAAAGTTCTTGTTAGGGAAGTTCTTTTTCTTCTGCTGATGGTGCACATAGTTTACCTGTCCACCATTCTGTGCAATCATCCTGTCCTCATCTTGGACACAGCGTGCTATGAGCTTCTGCATATCCCATTTTTCCTCTAAGGAATTGTAAGTGATCTCTAAGTTGGAGAATGCGGGTGGAAGTGAGCGAAAAACTGTATGGACAAGAAAATCCTCTGGCAGCTTCATGTCCAAACCAGCTAACTTCCCATGTAGGTTGCTCAACTTCAAGATGTGCTCTCTCACACCTCCACCTGTATACTTTGAGTTCAGAAACTGATCAATCAGCGTCCTGGCATAAGTCTTGGATGACCCAGTGAACTGAGTCTCCACTAGTGCCATATACTCAGGTGCAGTGAGAGCAACACCCTCTGCATTCTTTTCTGGGATAGAGTTCCTTATGGCCTCTGTCATCTTTGTCCGCATGATCAGCAGACACTTCTTGTTTGATATATCCCATTTTCTCTTCTCGAGATCATAATTTGCTCTAATGGGCGCGTGGCCACGCTCTCGTGCCGCGAATGCCTCATCAGACTCATTTTGTGCACGCACCGGTGCCTCAGGGAGTACCGGATATGGGTAGTTCATGGCGGTGTCAATGTCTGTCATCACAACTGCCAGGTTGAACTGCGTGCGCCATTCTCCATAGTTGCTTCCAACCAGCATAGGGATACCAGCAACGTAGCTCATAGCATTTGGGCCTGAAATTTAGACATAAAAATGGTGAGAACAATAATAAAATTAAATATTGTATGTATTAATTTAACTTTGGTCAAAATCAACACATACAACATGCTTTCTACATGAATTCTATATCACCTTTGGACAGAAAATAGAATAAATGCATAATAACTTGAACAAGAATATTTATAATATTGTAATTATCAGCTTTGGCCAGAAAATAACAATATCATAAAACTGAATATAAAATATTTCTACTTCTCTAATTAAATATCCCTTTGGTTCAATTTAACTAGAGAATAAATTACACAGCGGAAAAACATCAAATATCATGAGAAAAATTAATTTTCAGAAGCATTCTACTCTCTGTAAAAATAATTACTATGTGCAAAAATTTAAACAGAGATATTTACTTGAAAACATGCAAATAAACACAAAAAACATCCAAATATAGCTTCTGAAAATAAATAAGCATAATTGTAAAAAGTTACTGTTCATATCGCCACTTTTGGCCCACGAACGAAAAACGGCCCAGTGGCCCGCTAAGCGCATGCGCGCGCGTAGCCCAGCAGCGGCCCAGCCGCTAGCTCAGCCCATTTACACTCTCGCGGTAGAAGTCTGATTTTGGCCCCTGAACTCATTTGCGCGTGCGCGTTTTACCCTTGGCAGTCCGGCCCAGCCGCGCTTTCGCGGCCCGGCGGCGCTCGCTCCAGCCGTCTGGGCTCTCAGCCCAACAGCCAATGGTTGGGCCGCCTAACCGGCCCAGCGCCATCTCCCGCACGGGCCGCTTCTGGCCCGAAACACCGCCCGGCTGCTCTCAGCCATCGGATCTGAATCGACGGCTCTCCGTCGTTTTCGCCCGTATAAAAACGGCGACGCCGGCCGGGGAACCCTAACCCTAGGTTAGTTTCCTTTCTCCCCCCCTCCCCCGCGTTCTCCGCCTGCTCCTACGGCGGCGGGATCGCCATGGCCGGCGGCTCGCCGGTGACCGCCGCTAGCGACTTCCGGGTGGATCCGGAGGACCCGCTGCCACCGCCCCGACCTCAACCGGAGGCCGACCGCGTCGCCAGCACCTCCTCAACCCGCGGCCGCCCCAGCGACCGCCATGGCCGCCGTCGACCCCGTCGCCACCACCAATGGTCTGCGCCCCTCTACTCTCCCTTTCAGGTCTAGTTCTCTTCTCGGTCTAGTAGTTGTTCATGATTAGCCATGTTTTATCCTATTAATCAAGTCATACCCGTGGTTAATCTACTGCTAATGATCCTAGAATTCTATCAATGCATAGGCGAGGAAATGTGATACGATTGGTATCTATCTTGGCAGGCTTGATCAAACCACTTATTAGTTCATAATCTTTCATGCATAAGTGGAATGAGCAGTATTTCTTTTCTTGTCAACCGGGGCAATCTTGCTCTATGTCCAGTAGATACAATTTGCTTCACGTGCTCTCTCTTTTATCTTGTTTGGCTTGGGTAGCAGTGTTAGGTTGATCTCCCTCCAGTGGGCCCAACGGCCCACTGGGCCCTCTGATCTGCGCCCTGATCGGGGGCGCACCAACCCTAATGGTTGGCGGGCCCCTGTCGCGCTGCACTACATATAGGGGTGGGGGCCAACGGCTCGACTTACGAGGTTGACCCGAGCCGCCAGCCCCCATCCACACACCCACCGATCCGGGTGGTGCAGAAGCGACGGGAAGACCCGCCAACATCAAGACCTACCACCGGGCCAACGAGATGGCCGGGCCGAGCCCCTCCGCCGCCGTCACTGCGCTCCACGGCGAAGGTACGACCCCGCTCTCCTATCATCTCTCACCCCTAGTGCTAGTCCGAGCATATGCATCTCTTGAACTCTCTGTGTATCTAAAGATCCCGGCTATTTGTGCATCTAGTGATCCTAGGGGTCTAACATTGGTATCATACGCCTACTAGAAGTAGAAATAGATCGGGAAAATCAAAGAAAATTGAAAAAGCAAAAGAACCGAAACCCTAACCCTAACCCTAGATCTAGATCTAGGGTAAAGAAAAAGTAAAAGGAGTAGGGGAGAGGCCGCTCGGCCTAACCTACCTCGCCGCCGGCGTCCAACGCCGCCGGACAGAGCCGAGCCGCGGTCGCGGAATACCACCGCGCGCGCGGGCTCGGGCTCGGAGCCACCACGGCACCGCTCGACGGCGGCGCGCTCTCTCGCAGAGGGAGCGCGCTCGCCGGCGAAGGGCACCGCGGCGGCGCCGCCGTTTTCCTCGACTCCGGCCATGGGCCGGCTCTCCGGATCTCACTGTGGGGGAGCAAGGAGGGAAAGGGGAGGAGCAGAGAAGAGAGAGGATGGGGGAGGGGTAGCCGCGGCCGAGCGCCGGCGGCGCCTCCCCTCACCGCCGCCGGCTGCGCCATGGCGGCCGCCGTGCGCGCGGGGGAGAAGGCGCCGCCGCCTGCGGACACGAGATGGGCGGGGGGGGGGGGGGGGAGAAAGGAATGGGGCTAGGGTTTCCCCCCCTCCCGGCCAGTCGCCTTTTATACCGCGCCATCAGCGCCGGGGGCGCCGCTCGGCCGTCGATCTACGATCGGACGGTCGGCGGCGTCGGCTGCTGGCGCGGGCCGAATTTGGCCCGAGAGGGGCGCGGCACTGGGCCGCCTCGGCAGCCCAGCCGTTGGCTGCCGGGCCGCGGGCCCAGGCGCGCGCGCCGACGCGCGTATTGACCAGGCCGCGGGCCGGTTTCCGGTCGCGTGGGCCGAAATCGGCCCAAGAGGGCAGCGGCGCTGGGCCGCCTCGGCAGCCCAGCCATTGGCTGCCGGGCCGCGGGCCCAGGCGCGCGCGCCGACCAGGCCGCGGGCCGGTTTTTGATTATGGGCCAAAAGTGAAGGCCGTGAATAGTGTCATTTTTCGTTTATTTAAATGTTTTTCAGGGGTATATTTCATGTATTTTGATAGTTTTTGTATATTTTGAATTTCTATGCATTTTGATCCAACGAGATAAATGTTTAGAAGTACAAAATTGAAAGTTTATGCCCCTGAACAGTAAAGTTTTATGAATTTTATTCATGTTTCCGCTGCAAAGTTTAATATGTTATTCTTTTAAATTTAATTTGAACCAACGGGATAATTAAATTTGAAAGAATGATTAAAGTTCTTTTTTGTACAGATTATGATATGATTATTTTCTGACCAACGTTGTTAATAATTATATCATGATTTAAAGGATATATGCTTTTATTTCTATTTCTGCCCAACGGTGATGTAGATCTAAATTGCATAAACAGTTGTACGTATTATTTTTGACCAACGTTGAATTAATGCATGCAATTGTTATTTTTCTCACCTTTAATTGTGGTTTTCAGAATATTTCAACTCATTGGCTAGTCTCAAAGAGATTCCGGTTCTCATGGGAGACAACTATGCAGAATGGAGGGAGAAGATTGATTCTGCCTTCATCTGGAATGACATTAAGTGGGTGACCACGACACCACAGCCAGAAAAGCCACTGAAAACCCTGAGAGCTGAAAATGAGACTGATGCAGATTGGCAGCAAAGGGAGATGGATTATGCCCTCCTTGAGAAGGCTTACACCCTCTCAAACAGACAGTGGCTCATTGCAAATAACAAGTGCATGGCCTTGATAAAGAACACGATTGAGCCGGTTTTGTTGGGCTCGATTGAAGAGAGTGTCTCCACAGCAGAGTACCTTGATAACATAAAGAGCCACTTCACTATGTGTCTTCACTACCACAAAGAGGGACACTACAAGTATAACTGTCCAGATTGGCTAAAGTATGTGATGGTTTTTAAAGGTGAGAATGTAAAAGTAACTTCATTTGTAAATGAATCCTTGTATACACAGTTTACTTAATCTACTTAGTGGATTGACATGGGTGCAACTGTTCATGTTGCAAACTCGTTACAGGGATTCCACACGACAAGGACTACGCTAAGAAGCGCAAGATGCGTTGAGGTAGCGAAAGGAGTGCAAGCGAAGGTGGAAGCTGTCGGCGACGTCTCCCTTGACTTAGTCGATAGTTTTCATTTTTTGATTAAAGATAAACTTTATGTTTAGTTTTCTCGTTTGGACAAAGATGGATTTTATTGTCTTTTGGTGATGGCAAGTGTGCCATATGGTTGAATAATGATTGTGTTGGTGTTGCATACCTTCATGATGAGCATTTTTTGTTATCCATACGTGATAAAGTACATTCTATGTGTAATGTGAATGATTATGTATCCTTGTCAGAGAAAGCGACAAAGAAAAGAAAGAGAACTCAAAATGTATCATCGAAATTATGGCACTGTCGATTAGGCCATATTTCGAGGGGGAGAAAAGAAACATTAGGAGTTCTCAGACTTAGAACAATGCGTAAAGGAAAATATGTAAAACAAATCAAAGAAAGAGCCAAACGAAGCGCGGGAAAATTTTAGAGATAATCCACACTGAAAATATTTGTGGACCTTTTCCTGTGAAAAGTGTGGATGGTTATGACTCGTTTATAACATTTACTGAACATCACTCCCGGTTTGGCTACATTTATCCAATTAAAGAAAGATTGGAAGCGTTGGATAAATTTTAAAATATTCAAAGCAAAAGTTGAGAACCAACTAGAAAAAAGAATTAAAATAGTAAGAAGCGACCGTGGAGGGGAGTACTACGGTCGCCATACCCCATATGGCCAAGTGCCTGGACCTTTTGCAAGGTTCTTACAGGAAAATGGAATAAGAGCCCAATATTCTACACCGGGCGAGCCTCAGCAAAATGGAGTAGCTGAAAGACGTAACCGTACCTTAATGGATATGGTGCGAAGCATGATGAGTTACTCCACCTTACCAATGGGATTATGGATGGAGGCGTTAAAAACCACCATTCATATTTTAAATAGAGTGCCTAGTAAGTCGGTGCCTAAAACACCGTATGAACTATGGACAGGGAGAATACCTTCCCTGAATCACCTGAGGGTATGGGGGAGCCCTGCTGAAGCTAAAGTATTTAACCCAAAAATTGGGAAGTTAGATCCAAAGACAGTGAGCTGCCATTTCATTGGCTATCCGGAAAAGTCAAAAGGTTTTCGTTTCTACTGTCCTAACGGATATACAAAGTTTGTAGAAACGAGACACGCTGTTTTTCTAGAGGATGACATGATGAGGGGGAGCATGGTTGCTCGAAAGATTGATCTTGAAGAGAAGCGGGTATATGTACCTACTCCAATGGTTCAAGAACCTTACTTCGAGTTACCTGTTATAGCTGCACCGACAGCACCTGCGGTTGTGATTCCACCGATAGCTCCTGCAGTTGAGGTGCCAGCGCCTGCTGTGATTCCTCCTATGGCAACCGTGAGTGAAAATCTGGAACCTGTCCTTCAGGAACCGATAGAAACTACTGTTGATCATGGGGTAGAGCCACCGCAGCCACCGCCTATAGAAAATGTGCCATAAATGGTGATAGAAAATGTGCCAGAAATAGTGGTACAAAATGTGCCAGAAATAGTAGTACAAAACGTACCAGAGATTCAAGCACAAAATGTACCACAGCAAGAGGGCCTGAGAAGGTCTCAAAGAGCCAGGAGACCTGCAATCTCCGAGGTAGGGGTGAAAGTGGTGAGGATAATTTCCGCATCCGATCCGCTCCGAATCCGATCTTTGCGGATATGGAGAAGCATTTTTTATATCCGTGCGGATATGGATAATCCGAATCCGATTGTGTGTGGATGCAGAGTAGGATATGGTTTAAGCGAAATCCGATGGATACGGATCATCCGATAATTGAACGCGGATTATCCGAGGCATATAATAGGATATCCGACTAATCTAACGAGCCCACCATGTCACCACACTACAAATCGAGCTCAGCTCAAATAACGAGACACCCATAAACTATGTCATGGTTCATGAACCATAAAGATAAGTATTTTTCGTGTTACGTTGCTAAATTTTCGTGTTACGTTGCTAGACAGTGGTATTTAAAGTTTGACAGTGTCATAAAGAAATTTGGGTTTATAGTGAACGTAGAGGACAACTGCATTTACGCGAAATTTAAGAAAGGGAAATTTATTTTCCTAATCTTGTACGTGGATGACATTTTGCTTGCTATCAGTGATGTCAGTCTGCTACTGGAAACAAAGAAATTTTTGTCCACAAATTTTGATATGAAAGACCTTGGTGAAGCATCATATGTTTTAGGCATAGAAATTCACCGAGATAGAAGGAATGGGGTATTAGGATTATCGCAAAAGGCATATTTAGAAAAGGTTCTAAAGAAATTCAATATGCATGTGAGCAAAGCCACACCTGCACCTATAGTTAAGGGCGATAAATATGGGAGGTTTCAGTGTCCCAGAAACCAATACGAGCTCGATCAAATGAAAGCGGTTCCATATGCTTCGGCTGTTGGAAGCCTACAGTATGCGCAAGTATGCACTCGCCCTGACTTATCTTTTGTCACCGGGGTACTTGGTAGATACCAAGATAATCCAGGCATGGAGCACTGGAAAATGGTAAAGAAAGCTTTGCGTTACGCGCAAGGCACAACAGGTCTCATGCTTACATATACAAGATCTGACTCCTTAGAGATAAAGGGGTATGCAGATGCAGATTATGCGGGAGATATAGATGACAGAAAATCCACCACGGGTTATGTGTTCACTCTCGCAGGAGGAGCTGTCTCATGGAGAAGCTCCAAACAAAGTATCACTGCGTCATCTACGATGTATGCAGAATTTATAGCGTGCAATGAGACCTTGGGGCAGGCATTGTGGTTCAAGAAGTTTGTACCCGGTCTAAGAGTGGTTGATAGTATTCAAAAACCACTAAAGATGTACTGCGACAATCAGGCAGCATTATTCTATGCTCACAACAACAAGTCTAGTAATGCTTCCAAACCAATTGAGATAAAGTATTATGTTGTGAAATATAAAATCCAGGGTCGCACCATAAGTCTCGAGCATATAGGGACAAAGGATATGCTTGCGGATCCGCTAACGAAAGGCTTACCACCCAAAGTGTTCAAGGAACACTTAGCCGGCATGGGGTTAAGGGAAAGCCTATGATCCTTGGATTACAAATGGCCCGAAAAGAAGAAAGCTTTGTTGTTTCAGAAATAGAGAGATGAGTTGTAGCTGGTTGATTCCATCGGAAAATACCGTGACGATGAAGCATGCTCTACGCGTCCATCTGTGATGAGACAAAGTACTTTGAAAAGAGTCCTTTCGGAGTACAAAAGTTAAAAGTGAGATCAAGGGGGAGAATGTTAGGTTGATCTCCCTCCAGTGGGCCCAACGGCCCACTGGGCCCTCTGATCTGCGCCCTGATCGGGGGCGCACCAACCCTAATGGTTGGCGGGCCCCTGTCGCGCTGCACTACATATAGGGGTGGGGGCCAACGGCTCGACTTACGAGGTTGACCCGAGCCGCCAGCCCCCATCCACACACCCACCGATCCGGGTGGTGCAGAAGCGACGGGAAGACCCGCCAACACAAGACCTACCACCGGGCCAACGAGATGGCCGGGCCGAGCCCCTCCGCCGCCGTCACTGCGCTCCACGGCGAAGGTACGACCCCGCTCTCCTATCATCTCTCACCCCTAGTGGTAGTCCGAGCATATGCATCTCTTGAACTCTCTGTGTATCTAAAGATCCCGGCTATTTGTGCATCTAGTGATCGTAGGGTCTAACAAGCCGTTATTAGGACATCCTTTTGTTGATGTCATATGTTATACGTACTTGGAGCTGCAATTTGTTTTTTTAACCACGCAAAAGGAAACAGACCAAACATGCCATGTGCAGAGCAGTACAGTTATGCATGTACTTATTTTTCAACGTTTTTATTAGAATATGCTCCTACTGGCAAAATTGTTTTTGTTATGTTATCATTGTTGCTTAGAGGACATCCTCATTTTCTCTGATATCAAAACACCAACTATATAGCCGTTGGTCCATTGGTTGTGTGCCAGTGATGTGCTCATTGATATGCCCCTAGAGCAAGCAGGTAATTCCGATTCAAATTTCATACTGTAGACATAAGTTGGGATTTTTTCTCTTTGCTTGCGAACAATGGCAGAAGCATTTGCAATTGATCTCATGACTAACTGATTGTACTGTCGCTGCTTGCAGGTCATAGCTCAGACGAGGTGAAGCGGAGGACTTGATTACTGGATGTAAGGATTAACATCCAATGTGAAGGTTGTGCATCTTGTCCACCATAATTCTTTAAATTGACTCTACTGAATACAAGGCACCAATATGACCATCAATTGTTAGATGTCAATTAAATTGCCTCAAGATGCTTCTTGTAAAACAACAATCGAACATACTGCATTTAATTTTTCTATGCATTTTTTCTGAATTTCGTATTTGTTTCAGGTGATCCATGGTGACAAATCTGTTTGGATTTCCTTTTTGGAAGAAAATCAAAAATTGAGTGGATCAGATGTTTGTCGGCTTCCTCCAAGCACAGAATGTGGTAAACCTTGTGTCTGCTAATGCTGCTCTATTAGTTGTGGTTTTAACCCTCTTATGCTGCCATGTTGACATGCTTGCTTTTTCTGAATTTAGTTCATCATGAAAGGAAAACACAGTGTGGTGATTCAATCTAGGTTTTACTTTAGGTGAATATTTGTAGTGTCATTGGAATTGTTTGTTAATATCTCTACTTGGGACTGACCACAATGCATAGGATTCCTGTTCGGAAAAAGAGTGTTGTGCAATGTAAGATAGTTATGATAATATTCTTTGTGCATAGATGTATTGTGAGTGGTTTATTTTGCCCATACTTTCTGTCGTCGCCTTAGGAATACATTCATTGTGACTGCATTTTGTTGGCGCTGTTAAATGACACACTTTTAGTGCAATCTAGGTTATGTTTTTGGACTAATCTTTATACTAACCCTGCCACTTGGCACTGAAATAACCCCGTTTCCGCTTGTGCACATATTTTTGGAGCATTTTGGTTTACACAGGTTAATTGGCTATTTTGGAGCGAATATGGGCTGAATCTGAGAACTAGCAACAACACGGCAAGATGAAGGCCAAAAGCCCTTATGAAGCCCAAAGGAACCGAAGTCCGTTCATGCTCTACTCCAACAGGCCACCTCTACAAGGCCCAATTGAAGATAAGGCCAAAGTACCTCGAGATCAAGACAAATCCAGTGCAGACTCGGAAGACCCGTTAAGACCCATCCATATCCCAGAGCAACCGACGTCCAAAGCCCACAAGAATTGGATCACAAGCTCATGAACATCAGAGGAGCTTGGACGCAAAAGATGGGACTGAGGCGGGCCAAAAAGGCCTTGGGCCGGCCGGCCAAGACCCCTCTTGGCCGCGCCGCCTAGCCCATTTTTGCGCCGCCTCGGCCTCACCTTTGAGCTAGGGTTTCCTCGCTATATAAACAACCCGTCAAACTGAGGAGGGCATCATTCATTCACCAGAAGTCGGCAAAACCTAGAAGGGAGCACCGGAGGGAGACGACGGCCGCCGCAAGTCCTCGAAATTGTCTAGGGGATGGCCTAGGCCGACCCTAGCCGCCATGGCCGCCCTGCGTGGTTGTGCTATGGTGGAGTTCAGGAGCCAATCATTCATCGTCCATGGTATGGCCTCGGTGGTGATGATGTAATGAATACTTCATGTGAGTAATGATCATCTTGTCATCCGATTCACTAGCGATCAAGTGCCTCCCTTTATGATCTTGTTCTTGCTTGGGTTTACTTTGCTTTCAATCTATTAATCGATATAGATTGCTTGGGGTGTTCTTGTAGCCATGGGAGCTAGGGATTCATACCGGATCAACCAAGGAGTACAACACATTCTTCGAACGTGCCCTTGTAATTGCTATGCCGATATCGAGCGTCGTGACAGGGTGTGGCCTGTGTAGGGTGGTAGTTCTTGGGGGTTTGACCAGAGGTGGTGATTGCTGTTCTTTGAATGAGATGCTTGATGTGTTTACCCTTCTCGACTAGAGCTACAACTAGAAGGCGATAGGCTTGGTCAATCTTTGGTTTACCTTCAGCTTTGCCTATGCTTGTGGATGTGATCAACCCAATACTTCACTCATATCTATTGGTTTACCCTTTCATATGCAATCTATGCTTCATGTTAGGATTAGATCTATTAGATTAGATGGAAAACCCTGATAGACCTAGGATCAACTAGCAATAGATTAAACTCACGGGTAAAACTTGAATAATAGGATAATCAACTTGGCTAACACGTGTACAACACTTAGATCTAGAACAATGCATTTAGAAAGAGAAAAGGGATGCACAGACCATTAGTGGTGGCGACGGGGTCGGCAGCCATGGCGGCGGTGGCGGTCGCAGGGGCGGCCGCGGGTTGAGGTGGCGCTGGAGCGGAGGGGATGATGCGGTTGAGGTCGGGGCGGTGGCACCGTGTGCGCCGCACCCACCCAGACGTCGGCGGCGGTCGAGGTGGAGCTTCCCGCTGCTCCAGTGCTCCCTCGATCGGTAGGGTTTGTAGGTGGGGTGCTGGCGGCGCGGTCAACCTCGTGATGAGCGCCCTAGCCCCCCACCCCATCTTTATAGCACTGTGCAACGGGGGCCCACCAACCAAAACTAGGTTGGGCTCCCCCGATCAGGGTGCATGGACCGAGCCCATCACGGCCTTTGGGCCGTGGTGGTGGAGATCGACCTAACAATCTCCCCCTCGATCTCACTTTATGTTTTCTTACCTTAAGCTCTTCGCTTGACATCCATTTCATAACAAAAAAGCATATTGAGCATGAGTCATCAAAATTGACATTTCAATTAGATTAATCAGCCACAATAAACTTCTCTATTGCAAAGGATCGTACCTTGGGCCATTATCCAGTGATCATGAGGCTTTCCCTTAAACCCATACCGGTAATGTGTTCTTTAAACACACTGGGTGGTAAACCTTTAGTGAGCGGATCCGCAAGCATATTTTTCGTACTTATATGCTCCAGACTTATAGTCTGATTCTGGATTTTATCTTTCACAACATAGAATTTTATTTCTATTGGTTTGGTAGCGAAATACTGCAGGCTCATTATCGCAGTACATTTTAAGTGGTCTATTAATACAATCTACCACTTTCAAGTCGGGTATAAATTTCTTTAGCCACTTGGCTTGCAACGTTGCCTCATAGCATGCTATAAACTCTGCATACATCGTGGATGATGCAACCAGAGTTTGTTTAGAGCTTCTCCACGAAATAGCTCCCTTTGCGAGAGTGAATACATAACCTGACGTGGATTTTCTATCATCCTTGTCTCCCGCAAAGTCTGCATCTGAATATCCCCTTATCTCTAGAGAATCAGATCTTCTGTATATTAGCATGAGGTCTTTTGTGCCTTGCACATACCGCAAAGCTTTCTTTGCCATTTTCCAGTGCTCTATGCCTGGGTTATCTTGATATCTACCGAGTACTCCGGTGATATAAGCCAAATCAGGGCGAGTGCACACTTGTGCATACTGTAAGCTACCAACTGCTGAAGCATATGGAACCATTTTCATTTGATCGATCTCATACTGGTTCCTGGGGCGTTGAAAATCCCCAAACTTATCGCCCTTCACTATTGGTGCAGGTGTGGCTTTACTCGCATGCATATTATATTTCTTTAGGATCTTCTCCAAATATGTCTTTTGCGATAGTCCTAAGACCCCGTTTCTTCTATCTCGGTGAATTTCAATGCCCAGAACATATGAAGCCTCACCAAGATCTTTCATATCAAAATTAGAGGACAAAAACATTTTTGTCTCTTGCAACATTCTTTTATCACTGCTAGCAAGCAGGATATCATCCACATACAGGATTAGGAAAATATATTTTCCATTCTTAAACTTTGCATAGATGCAATTGTCCTCTACATTTGCCTTAAACCCAAATTTCTTAATTGTCTCATCAAACTTCAAGTACCACTGTCTAGAAGCTTGTTTCAATCCATAAATGGATTTTCTTAATCGGCATCCCATGTTTTCTTTTCCTTCCACAACAAAACCTTTAGGTTGAGTCATGTATACGTTTTCAAACAGATCTCCATTTAAGAACGCTGTCTTTACATCCATCTGATGTAACTCTAAATCATAGTGTGCCACTAATGCCATTATGATTCTAAAGGCATCTTTACATGAGACTGGAGAAAACGTCTCATTGTAATCTATTCCTTCTCTTTGTGTGAACCCTTTAGCCACGAGTCGCGCTTTATATCTTTCAATATTCCCTTTGGAGTCACATTTTGTTTTGTAGACCCATTTGCAGCCTACTGATTTGGCTCCTTTAGGAATTACTTCTAAGTCCCAAACTTTGTTGGCACTCATTGAATTCATTTCTTCTTGCATGGCTTCCAGCCATTTTTCAGATTGAGCGCTTCTCATAGCCTCTTCAAATGTGACGGGATCACCCCCCATTTGAAACTCTTCTAAGTTGCCAATTTCATAGCAATCAGGAATAGCTGAGCGTCTCACTCTTGTAGACCTTCTCAGTCCTCCCCCAGCTGGTTCAGCAGCTGGCTCAACAACTGGTACTTCAGGAACCACAGGCCGTTGAGGTACTATTTCTTGAGCAACAACTGGTTCAACATCTTGTGCCACAATTGGTTCAACTTGAGGAATAGGTTCCACATTCTCATTCATTGCTGGCACTATAGGACTAGGAGCTTGTACCGGTATCACAGTGGCTTCCACTGTTGGAATTGACACAGGTAACTCGAAAAAAGGTTCTTGGATCATTGGGCAAGGTGCAAAGACTCGCTTCTCCTCAAGATCTATCTCTCGAGTAGCCGTGCTCCCCCTGATCATCTCATTCTCTAGAAAAACTGCATGTCTCGTTTCCACAAACTTTGTGTGTCTGTTAGGACAATAGAAACGATACCCTTTTGTCTTTTCAGTATAGCCAATGAAATAGCAACTGACTGTTTTGGGATCTAGCTTCCCAATATTTGGGTTAAAGATCTTAGCCTCAGCGGGGCAGCCCCATACACGCATATATCTGAGAGAGGGTTCTCTACACGTCCAAAGTTCATAAGGTGTCATAGGAACTGCTTTGCTAGGCACTTTGTTTAGGATGTGAATAGCGGTTTTCAAAGCCTCCATCCACAAATTAACTGGTAAAGTGGAATAGCTTATCATGCTTCTAACCATATCCATCAAGGTACGGTTTCTCCTTTCAGCTACTCCATTTTGCTGTGGGTCACCCGGTGCACTGTACTGGGCAACTATACCATTTTCCTTAAGGTACCTTGCAAAAGGTCCTGGAATTTGGCCATACGGGGTGTGTCGACCGTAGTACTCCCCCTCACGGTCTGATCTTACTAATTTTATTTTCTTATTAAGCTGATTCTCGACCTCAGCTTTAAATATCTTAAATTTATCCAACGCTTCTGACTTTTGTTTTATTGGATAAATGTAGCCATAACGGGAGTAATCGTCTGTGAATGTGATGAACGAATCAAAACCATCCACTGATGCAACGGGAAACGGACCACAGATGTCTGTGTGTATTATGTCTAAGGTTCCCGTGCTTCGTTTTGCTACTTTGTTTACTTGCTTAACGTATTTGCCTTTGATGCAATCAATACATTGTTCTAAGTCTGAGAATTGTAGCGGTGGAAGAATTGATCCTTTAACTAGACGTTCCATTCTCCCCCTCGAAATGTGGCCTAAACGACAGTGCCATAATTTCGATGAAACGTCATCAATTCTTTTCCGCTTCTTGGTTACTTTTGTAGACGAGGATACATTTTCAATCTCATGCACAGTCTTAGTACTTGCATACACATTTTCACATGCATACAAATCATCATAAACAGATAACTTATAAAGTTTGTCTTGTCGGAAGGCAAGACCCACACAAACTTTATTTAACATAATTAAACATTGTTCACTGTCGAAAAGACACTCAAAACCATCGTCTGCTAAACATGAAACTGAAATTAAGTTTCTGCTCAAAGAGGGAACGTAAAGAACGTCGTGTAGCTGAAGCGTGAAGCCGTCTTTCAACTTGATGGGGAGTTCTCCAATCGCCTCCACTTCAGCTTCAACGCCGTTTGCAACTTTAACTCCTCTTTCTCCTCTTTGCAGCATCCGGCTCATACTTAATCCCTGCATAGAATTAGCAACGTGAGTAGTTGCACCTGAATCAATCCACCAAGTAGATTTATCATAACATAAAAACAGGGATTCATCTACAAAAGTAATATAATCCTCACCCTTTTTCCACATCATTTCAAGCCAGTCAGGACACTTGTTCTGCCAGTGTCCCGCCTTCCCACAATGCAGACACTCATCTTTGCCAACTTCCTTCTTATCTTGTGGCTTGTTAGAGCGATCAAAATGCACTGGTGCCTTGCCCTTTTCTTTGCTGTGAGCATTTGAAGGGCCACTTTCCCACTGGTTCTTAGGCTTAAAGTTCTTGTTGAAGTTCTTGTTGGGAAAGTTCTTCTTCTTCTGCTGATGGTGGACATAGTTTATTTGTCCACCATTCTGTGCAATCATTCTGTCCTCATCTTGCACACAGCGGCCTATGAGTTTCTGCATATCCCATTTTTCCTCTAGGGAATTATAAGTGATCTCCAAGTTGGAGAATGCAGCTGGAAGTGAGCGAAAAACTGTATGGACAAGAAAATCTTCAGGTAGTTTCATGTCCAATGCAGCCAACTTCCCATGTAGGTTGCTCAGCTTCAGGATGTGCTCTCTCACACCTCCACCCGTATATTTCGTGTTTAGAAACTGATCTATCAGCGTCCTGGCATAAGTCTTAGACGACCCAGTGAACTGGGCCTCCACTAGTGCCATATACTCAGGGGCAGTGTGAGCAACACCCTCTGCATTCTTCTCTGGGATAGAGTTCCTTATGGCCTCTGCCATCTTTGTCCGCATAATCAGCAGACATTTCTTGTTGGAAATATCCCACTTTCTCTTCTCGAGATCATATAGTGCTCTGACAGGGGCGTGGTCACGCTCTCGTGCCGCGAATGCCTCATCAGATTCATTTGCTCCACGCACTGGTGCCTCAGGCAGTACCGGATATGGGTAGTTCATGGCAGTGTCAATATCTGTCATCACCACTGCCAGGTTGAACTGCGTGCGCCATTCTCCATAGTTGCTTCCAACTAGGATAGGGATATCAGACACATAGCTTGAAGAATTTGGGCCTGAAATTTTGACATAAAATTGGTGAGAATAATAATAAAAATAAATATTTCATGTATTAATTTAACTTTGGTCAAAATCAACACATACAACATGCTTTCTACATTAATTCTATATCACCTTTGGGCAGAAAATAGAATAAATGCATGATAACTTGACAAAAATATTTATAATATTGTAATTATCAGCTTTGGCCAGAAAATAACAATATCATAAAACTAAAAATAATACTTTTCTACTTCTCTAATTAAATATCCCTTTGGTTCAATTTAACTAGAGAATAATTACGCAGCGGAAAAAAAACATCAAATATCATGAGAAAAAATAATTTTCAGAAGCATTCTACTCTCTGTAAAAATAAATACTGTGTGCAAAAATTTAAACAGAGATTATTACTTGAAAACATGCAAAATAACACCAAAAAACAACCAAATATAGCTTCTGAAAATAAATAGTCTTAATTGAAAAAGTTACTATTCACGGCGTCACTTTTGGCCCGCGAAAGAAATTGGCCCAAACGGCCCGCTAAGGCTTACGCACGCGCGCCCGCGCCTCCGCGCGTTTTGGCCCAACAGCGGCCCAGTCGCTCGCGAGGCCCAGCCGCGCTCCCGCGGCTTAAAGTCTGCTTTTGGCCCCTGAAAAAACGTTTGCGCACGGAAAAAACACCCTTAGCGGCCCGGCCCAGCCACGCTGCCGCGTCCCAGCAGCGCGAGCGCTTCGGCCGCGTGGGCCTTAGCCCGAAAACCGACGGCTGGGCCGCCAAACCAGCCCAGCTCCTTCGCCCGCACGGGCCGCTTCTGGCCCGTTCGACCGGCGGCCGTCGTGGCGCGCTCGTCAGCCGTCCGATCTGATCAACGGCTGAGCGCGCCTCTCGCGCGTATAAAACGCGTTTCGCCCGGGAGAAAACCCTAGCCGGCGTCACTTTCCTTCTTCTCCCCCGCCTTCTCCGCTCCTGGCTCGACGGCGCGTGATGCGGCCATGGCCAGCGGCGCGCGGTTCTTCGCCGGCGACGGCGGGGACGAGCGCGCCGCCGGCCATGTCCGCGTCGCACTCCCTCGAACTTCCCCTTCCCCTTCTTCTTCTCCACTCCCCCAGATCCGAGCCGTAGCCACAAGATCCAGTGAGAGAGAGTGAGGCGGCCCACGGCCGGCCATGGCCAGCTTCTTGCTGGCGCACGGCGAGGTGAGCGCCGCCGGCCTAAGGCCGCGGCGCTTCCCCTCCCCCTGCGTGATGCCTTGGCGGAATTTCTCGCCGGCGCACGCGTTCCCCGCAAGGGCGAGCGCGCCGCCGTCGAGGGGTTCCGCTCAGGTGTTCTTTCCCGCGTCTCTGCGGTGATGGCCGGCGGCGAAGTAGGCCCCACAGGTAGGTCCTCCTCCCCCCGACCCTTTGCTGGTCTTTAGATCTAGGGTTAGGGTTAGGGTTTGCTTCGGAGTTTTGGATCTGAGATCCACTTTTCGATTTTCATCGATTTTTCTTTCTTTTCTTTCATTTTTCTACACTCTCTTCCCCCTGTCTAACTAACAGAGCATGAACTTGAATTAAAACGAGTGTAAAAAAAAATACCCTGAGTACTAATCTACTACTAGATTAGGCTAACTGATACCATTGATAGACCTAGGATCAACTAGCAATAGATTAAACTCACGGGTAAAACTTGAATAATAGGATAATCAACTTGGCTAACACGTGTACAACACTTAGATCTAGAACAATGCATTTAGAAAGAGAAAAGGGATGCACAGACCATTAGTGGTGGCGACGGGGTCGGCAGCCATGGCGGCGGTGGCGGTCGCAGGGGCGGCCGCGGGTTGAGGTGGCGCTGGAGCGGAGGGGATGATGCGGTTGAGGTCGGGGCGGTGGCACCGTGTGCGCCGCACCCACCCAGACGTCGGCGGCGGTCGAGGTGGAGCTTCCCGCTGCTCCAGTGCTCCCTCGATCGGTAGGGTTTGTAGGTGGGGTGCTGGCGGCGCGGTCAACCTCGTGATGAGCGCCCTAGCCCCCCACCCCATCTTTATAGCACTGTGCAACGGGGGCCCACCAACCAAAACTAGGTTGGGCTCCCCCGATCAGGGTGCATGGACCGAGCCCATCACGGCCTTTGGGCCGTGGTGGTGGAGATCGACCTAACAAACCCTAGTTAGTTCACTGTCGATCCACGGATTGATAAACCTTGGGGGAATACTCTAAGGGAAGAGCTACAATGATCCGTGCGTTTGCGGTGGATCTTGGCGTGCGTTTGCGCCGCCAACAAGCTTTTCTGGCGCCGTTGCCGGGGATCGGCAACACGAACCCTAGGGAAATCTATCTAACTTTTTGGACTAACCCTAATTTTATTTTTGCATAAATCCTGTGTTTCTTGTTTGTGTCTATGAACTGCAGGTAAAATCCTATACACAAAGCGATCAAGAAGCTCTCAACATTCGGGCTTCAACAAGTTCAACGCCGTTTCAACATAATGATAAGGGTGCCAAGATTAAACTCTTTGGTGGTAGGTGCTAACCTTGTTAGTGGCCCAGCATCCGCCATTGAGTCGACATGCTACGCAAGAAAAGATGGACGAGGTATTCCGTTGTGTCATTTAGTTTTAAAGACTAATATCTTTCGGAGATTTGTTTATTCAAAGTACTAGGTGTTGGAAGCGAACATGTCAAGCAACGGAACGATTTGAGAAGAGATCTCTACATTGAAGAAGATGATTTGGAAGAGATCAACATTGATGGAGAAGATTAGAAGATGAAGGGAGACATATGCATGAAGCAAATTGAAAATCATCCACGAGATCAACCCAACCTCATGATTATTCGCGTCATCTAGGACAGGGCTATCTTTCGGAGCAGATTCAGGAATCTAAATGGCCTCCAATGAAAAAAGTTTGACTACCAAAGTTGTAGCCATCGTTGATGGCTTCGATTTGGACCTATGGAAGACATGATTTGGAATTTGGAGCTAGGAGATATGCCCCCCGAAATACATGCTGCATGGAGAGCCTGAAATCAGACAGATTATCTTATAACGCATTTTCAGGGATCTTAACTTCGTTTTCAAGCCAAGTCATGAACAGAAAAGTTGGAGAAAATTTCGTGTTACACAATTTAGGCTCTGAGTTTGCCCTATTTGGAGTCCTAGACGTGGGAGATATGACATCAGGAAGGAAGGACTTCGAATCTGGAAATTCTGGACGAGTTGGATCCTAAGGTAATCAAGTTTGCTTAACTCCCAAGTAGATCTCGTGCAAGGAAGGATGAGGAGTGCCCCAAGGTTTCCTCTACAACTCTCTAAGCACCAGGACACCATCAAACTTCTCCAACAAGATGCTCAAGGCCTCCCATGGTGATTGAGTGACACGTGACATAGAAGAAGATCGTTCAGATCGTCTATACGAAGTGTAAGCACCTCCTCTCATCCCATCACTTTGGCTTGATCAAAAATCATGGATGAAACACACCATTGCCACCGCGGAGTCGCTGGTGTACCGATGTTGATGACCTTGAAGGCAAAGGATGCGCGACATGTGCCCTAAAGACAACAAGATCAAGACATCAACATCTCCGGATCCATACACAAGAAGATACAAATGTCATCAGGTTTTTGCACGACCTCAGAAGCAAACTGTAGGATATATATGGATTTTCAGAACCACCATGAAGTTCATGTTCCAATGGATCAAGCGGCAAGGCAATCGGAGGTTCCTACGAGCGGTAATGGCCAAATCATCCAAGTCGCACGTCCTGAAATCAGCTCGGGACAGCACGCAGCGCCGGAATAGAATGAGCATAACTCCCTCATTTGAACTCTGATTTTGATGACCGACCACCCGTTGGAAAGGTAATTTCATGAGATTTTCAATAAAAATATATTTAGGTATATGTTCTGTTCTGTATGCAGGGGTAAATCCACCACGAGATAGCAGCAAGACGATGACAACAAGAAAGAGGAGATGGAGATGATGATCATAAAGAGAAGATGGGGCAATGGTTCCATGATGCGTACACGATCAAATTCAGAAGCTTAGGACAAGAACAAATCCCCTGGAGCATTAATGGATGAAGACACAAGCGGACAACCTTGGACATATGAAGATGTTGCAAGCGAACCACGATGAATCGTACAAGGCGACATCAAGCTGCATGGATTACTTCGGATTCTCGCACGGAGAACCATGGCTTCACAATAATGAAAGGTACGTGAGAAAGTCAAGCTATATGACTTTAAATGAAGCGCCTTCCCATTAAACCCCACAAAAAACCATAGCCAACAAGGATAGGATCGACTTGTAGTCTATTCTATCCCTTGTTCTAACTAAAACTTTTGACTAGCCTTCCTACACAAAGCTAAACTCTTAGAAGAAACCTCTCATACCTTAGCCATCCCTATATAAACCGTAGGTTTTGCTCTTCTCCAAAAATCTAACTTTATTTTCTTTTGTTTCGAAACACCCTTAGATAGAATTTCTACACCTGACTTTTCTCTTCAAAATTCTTGTTTTTAGCCAAAAAATGTAGGACACCCATAAACCTTCACTTAACCCTTGCTAACTCTTTGCATTTTCATGTTGCAATCATGTCATTGTTCCTTCATGCATTTGTTAGCTTGGCTTTTTTCACAAAACTTTATGATTGATGCTTTATATCTATGATAGTGCTTCACATGGCGCTATCTCCTTGTTCAATCTTGGGTAAACATGGTGTTTAAACAAGATTGCAGACCATCATCATATTGTTTTAAGCCTTGTTAACTTTCTTATTACATTAGGTTGGTTTGTAAACTTTACAATGCGCTTTATTTTTCTTGCGCTTTGAAGAACTTTGACCTTGAGAAGAACATGGTGTTTTGTCCTTGGTTAAACCTTTATGGCTATGGAGAAATTAGGCAACTGAGTAGTAAACATGGTGTTTAAAACTTGGTGTAAACATTGTCTTTGTTTATATTTCTTCCTCTCATTTGCATACACATCTTGCACACACGAACACTCATTAGGATTGACTTTTACTAAGCTAGCTATGCCACAAGTTAAGGTCTTAGGGAAGTCTTTGGTTTGTTGGCATTTGTATAGTAGTGAGTACTCCCGACCGTCACCTCGGGGATAGTGTAGGCGCTTGAATTGTTTTGCATGCATGATGAAACGCTCCCAAAAATTTGTGATCAAAGAGTTAAAATCAAAATCATAGTCACCTCCCAATCTCGAAAGGAACGCTGCTGTTCCCATCAATTTTAAGCACACGTTCAGAGACGTACATCAAGGAAAAATTGAATATTCAGAAGCATCATCAAGTTCTCGTTCCAACGCATCCAAGATCATGACATTTGAAGACCCGTACAAGGAGTTATGGCAAAATCATTGAGCGCTGCGCGTGCTGAAATCAGCTCGGGACAGATTACGTCTCCGGAGTAAAAATAGTATAACTCTCTTGTCCGGAATCCGTTTTGGGCAAATGAGGACTCGTTGGAAAGATAATTTTCAGTACTTTGCATTGGAGCAATAGTTTAGTACATGTTCTGTTCTAGAAGATGAAGAAAAATTCGTGGAGGATGAACAGCAATGAAGGAGAACGCGGAAAGAGGTGAGGATGATGTGAAGAATGATTGGGACAATGGATTAAAGACAATAAGAAGTTGAGGACAATTAAGGGAACAAAGGTGAAGGAGCAAGAAGATAATCTCCAGACATGGCAATAGGATTTCAAGAATAATGAGATGATTCGCTTTCTTCTTCTATGCTTAGTGACATGCTAAGCATGGGGGAGGATTCGCGGGACGAGAAGAGACAAGCCACTTGGAGTACAAGGATCACCACGAGATGCTCAAGACTTTTCTTCCATGCTAAGAACAATGCTAAGCATGGGGGAGGCATGCTGCACTTCACTACGAGCATCGAAAAAGGACGGTAACTCTCCCGCAACCTTCTCTTTGTCTATCATTTTCTAAATGCTTGTACATATACATGTCATCGACCTTAGTGTAGAAAACTTTTGTATATCGCTCTTGTTAATAACATGGCTACTAGGAGGACAACCTAGTCTTGTTTTTGTTTCTAAATCAATTATATCACCACCATATTTGTGCTCACCATGATGATATCATTTATTTATGCTTTGATTATGGAAAAATGATGAAAGTTGCCGCTTTGTTTTACCTACACTATGTTGTATATGACTTGACTAATTGCTCTCAGTTAAATGGATATAAATTGACATAATTACCGGCTCTTTAATTTGTGGAGGTTAAATGACTAATTTCTAGACCCACATGCTCTATGATTGCTCTTTGATTTAAGTTTACCAATGATCTGAAGCCTTGTAGTATTTTAAACTTAACTTTTATGCTGTCTACATTCGTGAGTCTCTTGCAAAGTTCTACCTACCAAAGCCTACACCTGCATGTTCTTTCATGATGAAACCTTTAGATTGCAAACTTATATTTTGATGAGTTGGATTAGGATTGATTTCTTTGGTACGAGACTAAGAAGCTGGTCATTCCGTTTTGCGTAACTTCCTTTTGCTAGCCTTTCTGTCCATGCATTGTGAGTCTCCACATCGGAAATTTCACAAACCTCGTTCGGCATCCACCCTAAACCAAAAATATCTTTTGGTGATTACCTCCTTGACCACAACCCAAATATTGAGTATGGAAAATTATTTCGACGGAGATTCTGACAAGACAACACAGAGACATCAAACGAAGAATATACATTTGGAAGGGCTTTGCAAGCATATTGGAGAAAAATCATAAGAAATAGAGGCGAGAATATCCTGGGTGGCGCTGGCCAGAGACCCTCTAGGCCGCACGGCCAGGGGTGTTTTCACCCTTGTTGGCCTCGAAAATTTTTGTGGGTGTCCCTCCTGAAGATTCAAGTCATTCTCTGCAAGATTAGAAGACTTTATACTCTGATCAGCGGTCATTTAATTTTCCTCTCCTTTGCTCGAGGACGAGCAATCGTTCAAGCATGGGGAAGGAGTCATCGCATTTCTCTGACTACCGCTGAGTAAGTATGATGTTACAAAAGGTTCTAAGGAGCATAAAGGAAAAATAAATAAGAAAGAAGTGAAAAGAAAACTAAATAAAAAAGAAGTGAAAAAGAAAGAAGAACAAAGAAAAAAATGAAGAAAATAAAGAAAATAAAAATGCTCCTTAGTTCTTTTTGTTTCATTGAATTCTTGGTGCCTAAAAGATATATTCCATACTCATAAATTTCAACCATGTGCAACCCGGTAACGAGGACTTCATTTGTGCCTCGGTGTCACCCTTTGCCATTTGCACATGTACACAATCTAAAAAGTGTGTGTTCCATCTCTCTCCCTCTCCAACATTTATTTTCTCATGGCCTTTTTGACGAGTCTCGGTAAATCCACTAGATTTCTCTTTTGGTTTGACAATATTTCAGATATAATGTTTTGCTAGGATTGTTTTAACCTACCAAGCTCCATATAAGCCTTCCACATTTATATATGAGCAGAATAGGTTGAGAATAATCTAGTATAGGCTTGAGCGACTTGATGAGATGAGAGTTTCCATGAACTTTTGCAAGAGAACCTCACTTATGTTTGATGTGCATGTTTTTGAAAACTCCTCACGATGGAACAAGGTAAAGGTTTGTAGTTCACTTAAATTCGAGAGCATTATATTTATTTAATTGTGGATTGAGCTTTATTGTTAGTCTATCTTCCATAAAGAAAAGTAGCCGGTCACAACTGGAACTTTAAATGCTAAACACTTGAGAGAGCAATGTGTCTTGTTGTGTATGACTAAGTGCAGGGAAGGCATTGAAGGGCAACACTGATTTCTATGATAAGCATGTTCCTGAACTCACTCGAGGACGAGCAAGGTTTAAGCATGGGGGATTGTTGGCGTTGTTAAATGACACACTTTTAGTGCCATCTAGGTTATGTTTTTGGACTAATCTTTATACTAACCCCGCCACTTCGCACTGAAATAACCCCGTTTCTGCTTGTGCACATATTTTTGAAGCATTTTGGTTTACACAGGTTAATTGGCTATTTTGGAGCGAATATGTGCTGAATCTGAGAACTAGCAACAACACGACAAGATGAAGGCCAAAAGCCCTTATGAAGCCCAAAGGAACCGAAGCCCGTTCATGCTCTACTCCAACGGGCCACCTCTACAAGGCCCAATTGAAGATAAGACCAAAGTACCTCGAGATCAAGACAAATCCAGTGCAGACTCGGAAGACCCATCCATATCCCGGAGCAACCAATGTCCAAAGCCCACAAGAATTGGATCACAAGCTCATGAACATCAGAGGAGCTTGGACGCAAAAGATGGGACCGAGGCAGGCCAAAAAGGCGTTGGGCCGGCCGGCCAAGGCCCCTCTTGGCCGCGCCGCCCAGCCCATTTTTGCGCCGCCTCAGCCTCCCCTTTGAGCTAGGGTTTCCTCGCTATATAAACAACCCGTCAAACTGAGGAGGGCATCATTCATTCACCAGAAGTCGGCGAAACCTAGAAGGGAGCACCGGAGGGAGACGACGGCCGCCGCAAGTCCTCGAAGTTGTCTAGGGGATGGCCTAGGCCGACCCTAGCCGCCATGGCCACCCTGCGTGGTTGTGCTATGGTGGAGTTCAGGAGCCAATCATTCATCGTCCATGGTATGGCCTCGGTGGTGATGATGTAATGAATACTTCATGTGAGTAATGATCATCTTGTCATCCGATTCACTAGCGATCAAGTGCCTCCCTTTATGATCTTGTGCTTGCTTGGGTTTACTTTGCTTTCAATCTATTAATCGATATAGATTGCTTGGGGTGTTCTTGTATCCATGGGGGCTAGGGGTTCATACCGGATCTACCAAGGAGTACAACACGTTCTTCGAACGTGCCCTTGTAATTGCTATGCCGATATCGAGCGTCGTGACAGGGCGTGGCCTGTGTAGGGTGGTAGTTCTTGTTGGTTTGACCAGAGGTGGTGATTGCCGTTCTTTGAATGAGATGCTTGATGTGTTTACCGTTCTTGGCTAGAGCTACAACTAGAAGGCGATAGGCTTGGTCAATCTCTGGTTTACCTTCAGCTTTGCCTATGCTTGTGGATGTGATCAACCCAATACTTTACTCATATCTATTGGTTTACCCTTTCATATGCAATCTATACTTCATGTTAGGATTAGATCTATTAGATTAGATGGAAAACCCTGGGTAGTTCACTGTCGATCCACGGATTGATAAACCTTGGGGGAATACTCTAAGGGAAGAGCTACAATGATCCGTGCGCTTGCGGTGGATCTTGGCGTGCGTTTGCGCCGCCAACAATTTTCACTATGAATGATTTCCTTGTTAATATAGATAGAACCAAATGTTCAGCTCCAATGCCTTAAGAAATCATTAGTTGTTGCCTGTACTTTGGAATGAAATATTTGTATACCTAAGCTTCAAATGATTTCCTCAATAGTTCCCTGTTTAATTTCCATATAAAGTTTGGTCCCTTTCTCTCTCTTAATGAAAGTTTGGTCAGGTTAGGAACTTTTTTCTGGTTGATTACTGTCACTTTTGGTCTGACATGAGTGGAAATTTACTGGAAAGGAATTGAGAGGTAACAGTATTAAGGGTACTGAAGAAGATGCTTTGCTCATAGGCAAAGCCCCCTGTTTAGTTAGAGCACAATTAATTTTCTATTTAATTCACTGTACAAGTAACACAATATGATACTAATAGATATTGTCCATATAGTTGCTCCCGACATTCTTGATTTCTGTGATTTTATCTCATCTTCTACTAAAGGGCAACCTTTATGAAGAGCAGTTGTGCAAGGTTCTCCCATGTTTTCAAATATATATGGCCTCATGCAAGGCAAGTTAATTCTCTTGTGCTCATATAGCTTTGAAATATTTGGTGATTCACAGTTTTGCATGGCAGGTTAAAGTCTTTATCAATCATTTTTTCAAGATAAGGCATGCATTCCCATGCTGGTGTTGATGTCTAATGGCCTATTGAAAATATTCAGTGCACTGCAAATTTCATAGATTATTCATTTTTTGT
The DNA here is from genome assembly GCA_015476505.1 of Urochloa ruziziensis. Lineage (NCBI taxonomy): Eukaryota > Viridiplantae > Streptophyta > Magnoliopsida > Poales > Poaceae > Urochloa > Urochloa ruziziensis. The sequence goes on from CM027118.1 coordinate 23,674,588, forward strand.
GTACCGGTGGTCTTGAGTAAAATGTGGCAATCAAAACAATGCTATTTATATATTGGAAGTGATCCTGCAGGATCTTTGAAGTTCCTACTTTTGTTATTTTTATGCATGCCACGTGCAACTTCTTGGCATTCTCAACGTGTTTGATGAAATGCTTATGTGGAGCTGCTATGCTAACCGTGAGTGAAATCTCTGGCCATGTTTATGCTTCTGCTTTTTTTTACTTTTCTAATCTGTTTTTGACTATTTTGGTCATGTATCTACGTGGAGAATTGGTTCATTACATAGAAGAGCAGATTAGGAGGGCGGACGAGTCAATCTAGATAACCAGGAGGCAGAGCTTGTTGAGGTAGTGTAAAGCGCCCCTTCTGCTCTTGGGTTTGTAAACACTATGCTTGAAGAATTACTGTTGCATAAGACTAATTTGGATTAGTGGACTTTGATGGTGTCGGAGAAGATGATGGTCTCCTGTAGGCACCATTTATAGTTGGTGAAATCATTCCCAATCCAAATATATAGATTGTGAACTTGTACTCACATTCCGTTACTGTTGTCCCGTCCGATGAGAACATTGCTTTATATGTTTAATTCTATACCTTGTTTAGTGAACAAGGAGGTACGCTGAGACATGTAGAGGTAGTGGTTGCTTTTTCTAATATATTGTGTTTTCAGGTGGGTCCAACAGAAGTTATTAGCGGTCTTACATTTGTTATAGAGCAAACGGCTATCAGGGCAGGGTTTTCGTATGGCTATCATTTCAATTTATGAAACTTACGGCCGCGGATATATATAGGAAGAGTGCAGCTACATCACCTAACACAATTGTGCATGGCAAGGTATGGCATCAGCCATACCTTGTTTTGATTTATGTTAAGTATACCACTCTTAATCCTTAGGCTGTTACTTTTCGGCTATGTCATTATGCTGCATGTCCATGGTTTACATTATCTATTTATGGAACATCTTAAAAGGTGATTATCATATATAATTGTTTCTGTTTACATTAGACATTTTTATTATGTAGGTTTAATCACGTGCCTGTGGCACGTGCACTCTACTAGTCATCGTTAATATTTCTTTTAAAAATAACCCAACAGCGACATATATGCATACTATATGTGCATGTCGTCGCGGATTTTTTTTATTTTAACCCTTTTAAAACTAAAATTTTAATAATAACCCCTCCCGACCTATATTTTCAAAAACTAGCCCTTTTGGTCGCGCCGAACCCTTTGGCGTGACAAATACATCAGTCACGCCGCCTCGTTTGGCGTGACTAAATTCCACGCTGGCACATGCACTGACGTGGAAGTGGCCGAGTCACGCCACATGCAACGGCGTGACTGAGTCACGCCATGTTATTCGGCGCGACCGAGCCGTTGCTCAAAAACTAGCGGAGTGCAGGAAGGTGCCAGACTGCCAGGCAGGTGCCAGTAAGGATGGATTCGGATCGAATACGAATGGATTCGAATTCGGATACCACTATTTACCACATTTTAATTCGAATTCGGATACGAATACGAATCTTATCGAATACGAATACAAAACGAATAGTTCGAATATGGATTCGCATTCGGATGTTTAGTTGATTTAGTTGATTTTGACAGAAAATATCTTTGTGTGTATTAATTCACTTTATGGATTGTTTTAAGAGTAAATTATGTGTATATCTCATGTATGTTATATATATTTGAATAATTAAATATACAATATAAATATAAATAGTTTTCATAATATAAAAAATATTTTAATAAGAAAATAGTACATTAGTAAGTATAATATAATTTATTAATTAGATAAATAAATTAAAGTAGTTAAAATTGATATGATTGTCCATCTTAAAGTTAATTAAAATTTATTTTATATACCATTGGTAATATTATAATCAATATAATTAGTAATTATCATGTAGATAATTTTTAAATTGATTAAACAGTTTATATCATTTATAATTAATAGTTAGTTAAAAAGAGAAGTTAATTTATGTCGAATGTTTCGGATTTTTCTCGAATACGAATGTCGAATGTTTCGGATTTTTCTCGAATACGGATGTGGAATCGGATAGAGAAAATTGTTGAAAATCGAATTCGGATACCTCCATTTGACATCCATATTAAAATCGAATACGAATACAGATATCCATATTTACGTTTTTATCAAATACGAATACGGATTTTTCGAATGTCCAGACATGGCTCTGCTCCACTACGCGAGTGGGGATGAGGTAGGGAGTTTTTTATATTCTATGCATGTGCTGGAGTGTGCAGAGGTAGGAAAAAGTGCATTGGGAGCCGAGCTTTGGAGTGTGTAGAGAAAAGGAGTGTTTGTCTGTACATGTGTTGCACAGTTTCGTCAAAGCCTCTATGTACTAATTAATTAGAAAAAGGCCTGCCATGCATCTATGGACTTCTTTTTTTTGCCGCACTGGTCTGTTCATGAATCAAGCTAGGACGACCTTATAGCTCATGCTATTTAGCATATGACTAGTTCAATTTTTTTTTTATCACCGGTAAGGATATGGAGTAGAAGCTAAGAATTAACCATTTATTGGGCTGCCATATTGATCTGTGCAAAAAGGTTACAAATATCTTTTGACCAAGCCTAGAATTGCATGTCCAACCTAATCCAATGTATCTCGAAAAAGAAAATAGTTTAGAATTAGAGTTGTCACAACTAAAATATAAAAAAGATCACAAATCCACATACTTATCTGCATAAACAATCAAAGGGTGTTTAGATCCAAAATTCAAAATAAATGTTTAGACACATATATGACATATTAAATGTAATTGAAAAAATCATTACACAGATGGTCGGTAAATCACGAGACGAATCTAATGAGCCTAATTATGCTGTGACTAGACAATGGATTGCTACATTAATGCTACAACAAAAATGTGTTAATGACGGATTAATTAGCCTCATTAGGTCCGTACATATGAGTTCTATAATTAGTTTTTTAATTAGTCTATATTTAATAGTTTAATACTTCAAAAGTGAAAATATTTTATTTCAAAATATTTAAGAATGCAACTAAACCCCCTTAAAATTCACTTATGGTTGTGCAGGTCAGCATATGTACGTGTATTTCTTTTGGGAAACAGTGTAGGTCGTGTCAAATAAAAAGCTAAGCTCTGTACTCGTAGATAGTCAATGCATGCACTAGCTTATTTCTTTAATGGTATACTCATGGTGCATGGGATAGGGGCGGGACCACAACTTTAAAGGCATGCAAGCAGCAGAAGTTCAGAACCCAAGTAGCGTCACTAGCTTATCTATTCCTATATATTAAAGCTCCAAGAATTGGAGCAATCCTAGGCTAGGTGCTACTATTCATGGGTCCCACGTGACACGCGTGTGTGGGGCCCACATGACCTGCATATGTGGGACCCGCATACCCGTACGTGGGACCCACGGACCACTATATGTGGGGCCCACCATTTTTTTTTTTTGCAAAACAGGACTTACAATTTTTGGAAAATATTATATCGTGCTTAAAGAACCAATACAACATAAATGCCTAATAATTATCAAATTCTCAATCACGAAAATTATTATATGGCGCTTAGACTCAAATAACCAATGATGTAAGGTATAACTATTTTGAGATGAATTTATATTCTAATACTGATCAATTAAATTTTTAATTCATATATTATATATTAAAGCTCCAAGAATTGGAGCCATCCTAGGCTAGGTGCTACTATTCATGGGTCCCACGGGACCCACCATGCGTGGGACCCACGTGACACGCGTGTGTGGGGCCCACATGACCTGCATATGTGGGACCCGCATACCCGTACGTGGGACCCACGGACCACTATATGTGGGGCCCACCATTTTTTTTTTTGCAAAACAGGACTTACAATTTTTGGAAAATATTATATCGTGCTTAAAGAACCAATACAACATAAATGCCTAATAATTATCAAATTCTCAATCACGAAAATTATTATATGGCGCTTAGACTCAAATAACCAATGATGTAAGGTATAACTATTTTGAGATGAATTTATATTCTAATACTGATCAATTAAATTTTTAATTCCTATATATTAAAGCTCCAAGAATTGGAGCAATCCTAGGCTAGGTGCTACTATTCATGGGTCCCACGGGACCCACCATGCGGTGGACCCACGTGACACGCGTGTGTGGGGCCCACATGACCTGCATATGTGGGACCCGCATACCCGTACGTGGGACCCACGGACCACTATATGTGGGGCCCACCATTTTTTTTTTTTTTTGCAAAACAGGACTTACAATTTTTGGAAAATATTATATCGTGCTTAAAGAACCAATACAACATAAATGCCTAATAATTATCAAATTCTCAATCACGAAAATTATTATATGGCGCTTAGACTCAAATAACCAATGATGTAAGGTATAACTATTTTGAGATGAATTTATATTCTAATACTGATCAATTAAATTTTTAATTATTTCAATTGATTTCTTGATTTAATAATCAATACAATGTTACTTACTAAACCCAATACAATCAGAACATAAAAAATTTAATAGTAGCGCGCATAGCGCGCTAATCTAACTAGTTTCTTTAATGGTATACTCATGGTGCCAGCTTTCGATGCAGCAATGACCAAGGGCTGGTCGCGCCGGATTGCATGGCGTGACTGAGTCACGCCGTTGCATGTGGCGTGACTCGGTCGCTTCCACGTCATTGCATGTGTCAGCGTGGAATTTAGTCACGCCAACGAGGCGGCGTGACTGATGTATTTGTCACGTCAAAGGGTTCGGCGCGACCAAAAGGGTTAGTTTTTGGAAATATAGATCGGGAGGGGTTATTATTAAAATTTTAGCTTTAAAAGGGTTAAAATAAAAGAAAATCCTGTCGTCGTTTATGCAGGAATCCATGGCCGTATTATTTTCATGTTAAAATATACTCAATCTAACATTTTAGCTAAATAAATATCGAACAGATATGGATATGACATGCAAAAAGAAAAAAAAACATGAATGAGATGGAAAAACATATAGAATAATTAGTAAGCAAAAATATCATAGCCGAATGAATATAAGAATTGTGTTAGAATATGAATAAACAAGAAAGAAATAAAAAAATATAAGAAGCATATTCTTAATTTCTAATTATGTCCATTAAAATTAAGGCCACATGCACTTCATGTTAGCGACTAATTTTGATAACTGAAGATATGAAAAAGAAAATATTTTTTTAATTGTACTGGCATAATTGTTGCATAGATCATATCTGTAAGTCGAAAGCTATATATCCATTTAGTAGATGGTGTGACTTGACCCATTTTCAAAATGGCACGCATTGAGAATACATAGATAGTTATATAAAGGGGATTTTGTGTTTGTGTTCCTACTACTATGATCAACAAAATAATGATGGTAAAGTTTATTACTTTACTGTACATTGTGCATACACATGATGCATCTATTTCATGACAAGTAGTAGCTAGCCACAACTAAATCCATTAGTTTACAATAATTACTTCAATTGTCTTAAACACAATATTAAAGACTTAAGGTGACTAAATTGGGGCAAGAGCCTCTTGATATATAGTGCTATATCTGGTGCCATTGTTTGAAGTGCAAATCCAGTCTCTTCGCAACCAATCGGATACCAGCCTTTTGCGGGTAGTCAAATATTTCCAGTGAGAAGAACACGTCCACTTTGTTCCCTTGAAACAGGGAGTCCAGTTCTGCCGCATCTACCTCTATCTTTGAAATGACACCATCACGCCCTTTCTGGTACATATCTGTCGCGTAGGCTGTAGTGTCGCCATTGCCATTAGTAGGGATTCTGCAAGAAAACGTTAGCAGAATTAGTGCTCACAAAGCATGGTTACCTCAAGATTAGAATCACGGAAAATAATTGAACTCACTTCAGTCGGATTGTCGGATGACTTCCATATCGTTTAATTAGGGGTGTCCATTCAGAATTGTTGCAGGCTTCTGGCGATGACCTTTTTGCAAGATCGTTGCAAAAGCTCAATACCTTGGTGAGATTCTCAGGGATATCAACTACTACTAGGACGGCAGGCGCGCTGCGCCGCGCCCGTGCATGGTGAGAGGGGGGTCGTTTTCTTGTGTATTGTAACATTGCGTTAGTAAATTGTGTATGGGCTGATGTTGTGGGCTGATGTTGTGAATTAAACAGTTGTTGGGCCTTTTGTGGTTGTGTGGGCCGATATTTGTTACGTCTGGCCTTTTGAGTTTCTTGGTCAGATGTGTTGTGGCCTTTTTTTGTGTGGCCGTGTACATCATATTTCTTCCGTATGCATTTTTGTTTTGTGGGTTTGGTGATTGGGCGAGGCACGTGTAGCAACTGTGGTTTTTCCTTTTTTTTTTGGGTAATGTAACGGTGTTTATCTTCACTGTGGCGATACATCTGTGTGCCGCTCGTCGAAGCGGTGGTTGTCAGAGCAAGTGTTTCGGAGGCATCGGTGAGTTCAGTTTTGGACGATGGCGATGGTGGGGAGGAAAAGGTCGGCAGCTTGGGTTCTGCAGTGTTGGCGTCCGACTAAGCTGAGACGTCAGGTATGGGTAGTTCTGATTTGTATACTAATCTCTGCGTTCGGCATGTGGTCGGTACTTTACATACGTTTGTGCAGGGAAGTGGACATAGTGATATATTTGATGCCGTGGCAAAGAGTATGGAGTCTTCTGCAGTCATCAAGGCCGGGCGGGACGGGTATGAGCCTGTTGTATTTCTGAATGCTCCAGCGCGTGCGATCTCATCATTTGACTGGTCTGATCTGGTTGGTGCGCTGAACTTTGCGGCCTCCCTGAGTCCCGACGATGCCGACGATGTGCTTATAAATGTTCCTGGGGTAACACCTCTTTTCCCTCTTTTTTCAAGGGGGTGGGGGGATTCTTTTTTTTTGTTGGCTGTTATTTTTTGAAATGTATAGGTAGTGATGAAATGAGATGTATTTATTTCTGTGTTTTGCAGGTTGTTCGCAAAGTTCGTATATCAAGGCGGGTTCTTTTGAAGGAGATAATTGCCTATCTGCAGCTTGAAGTGTACGGATTTGGATTTGTTTTTGAGTCGGATCATGTCATGCGTGCTTGGATTGAGATGGAGGTCCCATCGTGTGGTGTGCTCTCTGTGAAGAAGCGCGAAAGGTTTTTGAGTGATGAAGCTTTTGATAAGTATGAGGCTATGGAGGGCGCCTGTACTACTGCTATTTCACACCTGCAGAAGGAGTGCTTTGTTCTGGTGGAAGACATTAATTCTGCAGAGATGAAGAGCCTACGTGAAAGGGCTCTAGCAGCAGAATCTTTGGGTAGTTTGCTTAATGATGTTGTTGATAGTGGAAGAGAGGACAATGAGGCGATGCGCTCCGCATATGCTAATTTTTGCTTGGAGGGAAGACGTCTGTGCAAGGATTACAGTGATGTGTTTCCTGCTGGAATTATTGGTTTTGAAAGTACCTCCAGCGCGCCAGATGATGGAAAAGCCTATTATGATGGGCCTAGGCCTCCTGTGAGTCGTGTTGAGCAGTTTGCTTTCAAGCTGGTGGAACTGATCGACAGGAGTGGCAATATGTCCGTACTTGGACATGACGTGGTGAGCACAATATTTAATTTTTTTCATGTTTCTTCGTTGGTACTGGATATCAAATTATATGATTTATTTTGTGATGCAACTGCTAATGCAGTGTGTCTGTAATATTAGGTGCAGAAGTAAGCAGGTTGTGGCCATATGGTTGCGTAAGAGGAAGGCTACCTTGGGGTGTGGTCAGAATTGCAGTTCCTGTAGTTTAGGTGCTGCAGATATGTCTGTTTTTATGTGTGCCTGTAATATGTTTGCCGAAGTTGTTCAAGTGGACTTATTTTGTTGTACATAGTTTGGTCGATGTGTATGGTATTGTAGTAGTGGTAGGGTTCGTCGTAGTTCTGTACGTGTATGAACCATATACTATGTTTCTCTTTTGTCTTCTGATACTGTGATATAAAGGTGTGTACCTTTTTTAATGTGGTCTAATGGATGCAGCTGTGCATGTAAGGTGGGTAAATTTATGCTCGCCGCATTGCCATGTATACATAGTTAGAGCTGGCGAGGTGAGTATGTTGGTTCAGGTATGGGATAGCGGTTTCTGGGTTTGCAGGTAGTTAGATTTTGATTGTAGGCTGCTGAGGCTGCTCTTGTCTATTCTGTGTTCACAATGTGTGAAATTTGGGTTTTTCCGATGACAAATTGTCGATATGTTCTCCTGGAGCATAGCTGACAGGAGTGGAGTCTAAATTGCACTGAGCAAGGGGAAATAGATTTCAGAAGTTGTAGTGCAAAAATAATAGAATATGTCACTAAGACATTAGGGGACTCTGATGATGTTCATAATTCACATATATAAGGGATATCACATTTAAGGTAAGGTTATGTTGTTCCTTAATTTACATATAGAAGGACCTACAATATGTACATGGAAGCGTATAATTAAACCACATTATAATACAGAAGGAAAAGTGATGTGCGCTAAGTACTTTAGAGCAGGGATCATTATTACAGCAGGAACGATTGCCTATTTGTCAGTAATGTCATGGCCAAGTACGTAGTGCCACTTGCTGTTGCTGCTTTGTGACGGCGGCCTGAAGACAGAAGAAGCAGTACGAAGTGGCGTCACAAAAGGGAGTCCTAACGTAGTGTTGCCTAAGCAAGCAGAATAATAGCCTGTTAAGAGTTAATTTCAGAAACATGGTAGCGAATGAAGTACGTTCAAGTGCATGTGAGGTAATACCTAGTCATGCTTTGGTTACTCGCTGACATTGAGGCGCCTCCTGGTTCGACCTGTTGCTGAGGCATCTTCTTCACTGCACAAATTTGAACACCGTATTTAATACATATTTAGTATATCATAGGTATAGGTAAAAGAATTGTATTATTGGATGAATAGAAATACGTTACCCTGAATTGTTTTCAGTTTCTTCGGACTGTGTCTCTTCAAAAGTACGTTTAAGTGTTTTGGTTGGCAGATGAGAGGTCTGCAATTATAGTGGTCATGATATGATTGAAGCAGCAAGAATACTGTCCACCACTAAATTCAGTAAATATTAGTTGAGAGGGTGTAATGTAATACCTCAGGAATAGGAGGCGTATGTTGCATCTGAGGAGTTTGGACGGTGCCAACCTTTTCAAATTTAGTTTTGTGAAACAGTAATGAGGCAAACAATTAGTTCCTGTGCAGATTTGCTATTAGATTGCAGTTCAATAGCTTCTGAAAAGGACGCACCTCTGGAATTGTCGGCATTTTAGGTGTAGGGTTGGGTGAGCTGATAATGGATGAATGGATGCAAGGAGAATCGGTATCCTGTGTTGACAATACTATGATTAGGGCGATCTGTAATTCGGATGTGCTACTATTATGGTAAGAAATGATATTGTCCTATTTGGACGTACCTTAGCAGCGCTGGTGGTTGCAAACTCTGAAGAGGCAGTGCTACCTTGTTGAATAGTTGTTTGTTCTTGTTGGAGCAAAGCTGTGTACAGGGTAACATAACTAAAATAAACCATGACGTCCAGGAAGAGACATGTATATAAAGATGAAATTAGCATAAGATTCAGCGTACGTGGTTCTCCTGCTGCTGGTAACGGCACAGGAACACTGGCAGTGCCTACAATCCTGTCAACCTGATAGGTGATACTGGTTCTCTGCAGTGATCCCAGCGAGGGACTGATGCACAACTCGAATTGTCTCCCATACAGTGATGTGATTCGAGTTGGTAAGAAAGCACCAGTTCCTCCTTCAGTAGCAATAAGGCTGTCGACCGGGACGCCCACTATTTCCTGTGCGATACTTCCAAAGAAAACTAACTCCACGGTTGATTCTTTCTGTTGACCTTGTGGTGGAATAGGATCCGTTGCAATGATAGGAAGGCGGTATCTACAAATAACAGATGATTATCTTCTGTACATATTATGCTTCATTGTAAATGGGCAGGATGTAGTAGTGAAGTAGCATGTCACCTAGGTGCAGCACTTGTACATGGGCACCTCGGAGTGAAGCATTTATATTGATCTTCCTGTGGTTGTGCTCTTCTCTTACACTTGTCACAGGCTAAATACCACCAGGACTGATTTGTCACAAGGCTCTTGATTTTGGTTTTTACAATGTATCTGTTGTCCTGCATTGAATAAAGAAACAACATCATGTATTGTTGCGCACATGCTGGTAATATTGTACTTGATTGTAGTTACTGACATAGATGTCATGAGGATTGCTAAATTTAGCTAGTTCTGCAATAGTAATCCTTTGAGGATTAAGTTGGGCTGCAGCTGGGCCGTGCCATGTAGGTGTTGAAATTCTTCCAGCACAACTGCAAATGCAATCATTCAAATATTAAGGTCGATCTAGGTTGAATAATCTGGTTTCATGTTGTCTCACATAGGCAGTAATTAAAATAACAATTGTTGTTTACCTATCCTGTAAGGCTACAGCTTCAGCAATTTCAGGATTTGCATACCATTTGCATGATGCAGATCCTTGCAGAGACAATTTCCCTACACACAGTCATAGTGTTCAATTGTGAGGCTGTGTTAGTAATAAAAGGGGGAGTTAATATTTCAATATGCAGACTGAACCTTGAAATTGGCCACATGTGACAGCTACAAAAAGGAAAACTACTGGCCCTTGGATTGCCATCTGCATATAATGTTCAGCATCGAAAGACTCGGCATGTTCGTTCCATAAGGCTACAATAGCTGGTTCCCTGTATTTTAACAGTTTTACATTTCACATGTAAGAGTTTGTGATGTATAGGAAGACAATAACGTGTGAATGAAGAAGACGAATAGCTACGAAGTTTTATACCTTCCATCAGTGAGGTAAATGTTACGTAGTTTTTTTGGGCCTGTCTTCGTGTTCTGTATCTTCACATGTGTGCATCCTGTAAAGACTCCAATGGTGTCTGCACAGAATCAGTCCATTTAATTGAGCACAACACATGAAAAGTGTGTAATAGGTAGAATAATGCTAAAAGTCTACTGTTTGAGATAAATAAGCAGATAAGTTTGTATCTTTTTATAAATATGCAAGTACTTGTGAATCATGTGGAATAGCCTAAATCTTACCTGAGCAGCAGTCATTGCTACCTATCCTGCCTCTTAACTCCGCATATGTTGCAAGACTATATGCATATTTGGGGAATGTGTCCAGTACTGCGTTTAGTTCAGTAACCCTTGTATATGATGTGAACTTCATCATGTAGGGATGATTGACTGATCGGTATTGAGTGCGTGCATTGCATACTTGGAAATCTTGAATGTAGTATATGGAATCTTCTTTTAGTTGAGGCATGAATTTTGGTAGCCATCTTTGTGGAATTTGTCCTTCCATAGTTGTGCCCTGTTTAAGACAAAATGTATTAGATATTGTGAAAAAGGGCACCACGGATATAATACAGTTTTGTGATTGTAATTACCTCTTCATCAAGGAGTATTAGATCAAGTCTAACAATTTGTGGAGGTTCCTCTTTGTTCCTGTACTCTGAAAATCTGGTTACTCGTACCCTGATAGTCCATTTTTGGGATTCTGAGGTGACGTCCCTAAGAAATCTGTGGTTCATTTTGTGGAATGTAAGCAACCAATGGGGAAAAATGAGTTAGCAGCAAGTAATGTTGACATTGTTATAGTTGCGCGGGCTTATGGACTAATAGGCAGGAATGAAAACCATACAACAGGACATGACATATCCTTTTTTAGGGTACGTCTGCTGCAAATGCAGCTGTTCATAATATTAATAGTATATACAACACAGGAAATTCAATACAAAACCTGGGAAAAGCACCTATGTAATACTACGGATATTTCTGATATAGCAACAACAGCTTCAGAAATGAAGAAGTAGAAGAACTCTATGGAAAATAATGAATATCTACACATGTTTTAGGACTTCATCGTAAACAATATTTCTAGTTGTATTGTCTGGTTCACCATCGGCATCCTCAATCAGCATTTTCAAACCATGCCTCGAATTGACCCGAGATATAGCAAACATATAGTTGCCCATGAGTGAATACAGGGTATACTCCGATTTTGGCCAGCGTCTGGCCTTGGCATTTGTTAATTGTCATTGCATAGCAAATTCTAACAGGGAACTGACGGCGTTGCAATGTGAAAGGCCATTTTGGGCTTGTTCCATTCAAGATAATGCGAGGAATACAGACTGTATCACCCATATGATTTCCAGTCATTATTCGGCCTTCTAAGACACGATCTCCTAGTCTTTCTATCAAAAGGCGAGTGCCATTGCAGAGACCGATGGATTGGTTTATGTTCCTGAGTAACACCACAGGAACGCCAATTTTTAAAGGAAGGCGATGTGGAGGGAAATTGTTGATGGTTATGGAATTTAGAAATTCCGGGGGGTACAACATTTCATAATCTGAAGGCTGCTCTGTTGGGTTGGCAATAGTATCGAAGCTGAGATATTCTCTAACACATCCAGGAACTTTGGTGATCATGAAGTTGTTGACCTCGTCCACTACAGAATTAACAGGGCAAATTATGCACCTTTCGGCAAGATACGGAATTGAGGAATGCAAAAGATGGAAGTCATCATATATAGCAGCTGTAATAGCCTGTATTTTGGGCCCGCTTGGGGACAGAATGAATTCCTATGGGATCTTTATCCAATTTTTCTGTAAGTCGGCAGCTTTGGCATGGGTTGTAACACGTGCCTCACCAACATGAAGCACCCACTGAGCAAAGCTGTCCATCTCAACCTTCTGTTCAATGGAAAGGGAAGGATTGAACAACCTCATATTTATGGTCAAACGCATTACTTTAATGTGTCGCCAGAGATACGATCCTAGCAAAGGTGCTTTAAGTATTTCGGTTCGAGTGCCGCCTTCAATGACTGGCAGGACCTGCCTGAAGTCGCCACCGAATAATATTGGCTTCCCACCGAATGGTAAGGTGGCATTTACTGAATTGTCGATTGATAGGACATCACGTAAAGATCGATCTAAGGCTTCAAAGGCATATCTATGACTCATAGGAGCTTCGTCCCATATAATTAAAGTTCTAATTATGAGTGCAGCAAGCATAGTACCTCTTGCTATCCCACAAAGGCTATTTTCATGAATGTCCAAAGGTATTTTGAATCTGGAATGAGCAGTTCTGCCTCCTGGAAGGAGCAAGGATGCAACTCCACAAGATGCGACAGCCAACACGATATGATCATGTGACCTAAGAGTAGCCAAAATTGTATTCCACAAGAAGGTCTTGCCAGTCCCACCGTGGCTAGATACAAAGTAAGCAAATTTTTTTTTGGTGGAGATGGATTGAAGAACTGCATCGTATATTACTCTTTGGTCAGAATTCAGAGCAGCGGCCATTTTAATGGAATCAACACGTAATGCAACTTTGTCGTACGACATTTCCTCTAGAATGAGTCGGTTACCACCGTTATCTGCAGAGGTTGAGGTTATGTTTGGAAGATCATAGGATGCTATAGATAGGCCATTATTGGAAAATAAATGAGCTAATTCTTTCATGAGAGCAGGTTGAAGGATAGAATCAGGGATGACATAATCTCTGTTGCCTAGTGCATTACAAAGGCGGTAGGCAACATCATCAGCCATGTACTTCCAATATTTGTCGAAGAGTACCCTCACATTACCAACATCACAGTATACTAATACAGTCATGAATAGGTTCCTCAATTGATACGCTGTTGCCCAAATAACAGCCTCGTCAAACAGACAGGACCATTTTGTATCATCTCCAATTAAGCCTCGAGCTTGGCACGCTTCACGAAAACGTAGAATATGTTATTCCCTCATAGCTCCTGACATCCTCATAACTTGAAGCTCCGCGGACAACCATCAAGAGCATTCTAAGATAGAATGTTTCTCCAGCGCTAGGGTGCACAAATCTCAATCTCCCTAGTTTACTACCTCTTTTTCTACGCTTCCATACCTTATTATCCGCATCCCAAGTGTATCTAGATGGGAACTGACAGTATGTGAGATCATGTCCACAAGAAGACCTTTGGTTTGCAGTAAACCATTCTGTTAGCGAGCTCTTTTCAGAATCTGGGTTATCTATAACCTCCAGCAAATCAGTTGCGTCATGCAATGTGACGAAGTTCATGCCTGGAAGGTGAACAAAGAGTCGCTCCACAGAAGGGAACTTGCCATGTATTTCGAACCCAAATAATCTCCATGTTGCCTCACAGCAAGACAGGTACCTCGATCTAATATACTCAGCTATTTCATCAACGCCTTCGGCAGCGGGATCATTAGCATTAGTATTTAGATTTCCCAAACTTGATGTGCCCTCCCCATTTAATCCCTGGGAATTAAGAGTTTGGTTATTCGAGAAGCCTACCCTTGCACAGTCAAATCCTTTGTTGACATATTTGAACAGATACTTAATGAGGTAGCTTTTGTTGCAAGCCTCAACATTAATATGTGCCTGGTATTTTTTTAGAGCCTGAAGATTATGAGGCACAACCCATTGATTATCAAGTTGGACATTATTCTTCCAAACAACACTGCCATTGTCCCTTCGTCGATATAGAGGATACCTATCGGCATCAAAAGTTGTTTCATTTTGAAATGGCTTTGGATATCTTTTGGAGCACACACCATCTTTCATGCAAGGACTATTTGGATTGGATGGACCACATGGTCCGTGTATCATGAATTCCTGAACCAAGGAGAATCCCAAGGGGTCTTCCTTAGGATCAGGTAATTCAGCAGAGATGTACTTGTCAACTTCAGTTGCAGAAGGCTCACGATCAATACTCGATTGCCAGACCAGAATATGTGAATGTGGTAACCCACACTTTTGGAATTCATTGGTATGAGCAACTACGAAGGCAGTAAGGACAAATGCCAAATTTGAGATATGCTGACTACGGCTGTGTGGAAGCTAGGAAAAAAAGGCGAGAATTATAAGGAATTGCGCACCTGCGCGAACAGGGCTGAATATACGACCTTCTTTTATGTTGTCGAGGTACTCTTGAAGTTTCATGTGGAAAACTCGGACCACCATATCGGCTCTTTCGGAAGGCTTCTGCCCTGGTTCACAGCGGATAGCCTCTGCAATTTCAGGCCATTTTGAATTGCAAGTGAAAGTAGTGAATTTATGTGGCGGTCCATAAGCACAACAAATAGCCATGCAATCATGATAGTTTTGCTGCATATATCTTTTACTCCCAACATGTGAAGCCGGCAACATTTTTTTGATGCCAACATCTTTTCCCGATGTCGCTCCACGGCACACTGCATCCGATATACCCTGATATGTCTCACACCGCAGCAAATCTTGGTTGAAGAAAAAAAACTCAAGTTACTGGCCTCTACACAAGAGTAACAGTTGACCTCAAATTGTTGTGATAATCTGCCTGAGCACGTTGCAGGATTAGGCTCACCCCTACGATAGTGCATCTCATAGGCATAAAACTCCAACATGGAAACATTTTCCCTAGCACACTTAGTATCCCCTTTTCTTGTAATTTAATTCCAGTATGGTAACCAATGTTGCCATAAGGAAAAAGGAGTGGGTACTGCATTGACATTAAAGCTGGATGGATAGGCGAGATATGTTTGAATTGGGACATATGGGATTGAACAACGATATCAAAAGAGGAAATATTAGGCGTTAAGCCACCAGTGAGCAAAGCTGCCAACTCTGGCACAGTGGGCAAAGAGTACCTGTCACCATGATTGTGTACTGTACCAGCAAGTTTAATGGAAATCTCAGGAGCAGTAGGCGAGAGCAGCCTATCCCGAGCCATTTAGAACTGATGGACCAAAGGATTGTGCTGATCTAACATTTGAATCAAATTCGAAACTATTTCCGGATCTGGTTGATCGTGCCCTTCAACAGCTACAATATTGAGTCTATTTTGAAGCTCGTTAGTAGTGTCATAGATATATAGCTGAGCATATTCTGGTCGATGGCCTACCGGCGGAATAAGAGATCCAATACGATGGTGGATGACACCATTTATTCGGAATACATAGGGGCCGCTGCCGGTATTGATCGAATTATCAATATGAACACCAAGAGAAGTAAGTGCAAACAGAGAGTTGTACTGTCTGATAAGACGCATAAAATTATTGCACTGTGGCCCACCGTCTAAGCGAACCAATTCTTTGAGCGGAGATGGGAATGGTTTATGTTTAGGCAAAGAAACACGGCCTCCACGGCAGCACTGATTGTAAACAACTTTGTGCCGATTACTCTGGCTCTTTATTCTTTCGCCGAACCAAAAAACAGCTGAGCAATGCTCGCACGTATAGTCAGGGCCACCGTAAAATGAACGATCATGATACCTAGCTGCTCAAGCGGCAACAGCAGATGCATGGAACAGGAAATAAGCCGAACGATACAGACTAGGAATAGTACGACCCGTACTTGTTCAGAATATGGACAACATACCTTTCAGCATGTCAATGTATTCCTTACGGAATGAATATATAGGCTCAACAATAGGCACGCGACATATTCTATCTACAAAGAACCCGTCACGAAAGAATTAGCACTAATAAACATAAAAGACGCACTGAAGCACACCTTGACAGAGCAAAACACAGACCATGCGTGGCTGCTGCTCTGATCTTATTGCGGGTCATGCGCGTAGCACGATTAATACTGGATTGACAGAGGGGTACCACAGGGCAGAAATGATTCCCTGTGATAACAATATAATGTGTGGTAATCAGAGGCAATTTAGCGCAAAAGAACAGCAAAGAGGAAGATACTAACTGCATACAGGACGCCTAGGTGAAACAGGATGTTGATGAAAGCCATCTGCAGGACGATATAGCTGCGGGTATTAATTAAAAAGGGCCAAAAATTGTGGAACCTGGCAGAAGTGATGAGCCAGGGAACGCATGCCAACAACCCCTGAAACACATAGGAAGAAGTTTGAACATGTCAAAGAGTAAGCGCTACCTAAAGCCTCGGAGGGTCCTGGCAACAGTGAAGCTGCATTATGCCAAGTGATTTTGCGAGCAGGATGTGCACGGACAGACAGCGCTGAACAACGCAAATGTTGAAGGGCTTGAGTGGGGCACACAGCAGGAGCGAAGGACTCGGAAGATGACGATGCCTGCAAAGAAGCAGGCCGCAGGCGCACGGGCAGCAGGTGCCCTTCTGGCCGGCATGGCCACGAGAACAGCCAAGAACGACTAACACAACAGATCAAAAAGTTGGGAGTAATTAATTAGAAGAAAGCACAATTCGTAATACGTAGTAAAAATAGTACCAGCGCGAAGGTGAAGACTATAGGGGAACAGAAAGAGGAAGTAATAGGAAACGTACCTAGCAGGAATGAATAGAGCCGAAGCAGGATAGGCCTCGACTGCACGAACGGAAGTTGCTGCAATACCTGAAAGGGAACACAAGAAATACACGAGGCAGTCAGAAGCAGAGTTACAACGGGACGTTCGTTGCAGAACGCGAGGCAAGTGGAAACTTGTAGCAAACACAACGTCGATTGATGGAATGATGCGAGGATTCCAGCGGCCATGCATTTGCAGTGAGGCCGCTAGCAGCACCGCATCGAAGAAGCAGGTCCCCACTCCCCAAATAAGGCAGGACTTTTTCAGCGCATAAGCTCCAGGAGAGGAATGGAAGGAAGGGGCTGTAGGGAATCGAAAGCAGGTTGCAGTAGACAGAAAATGGAGCACGGAGGAGAGAAGTGAGGATCACCGACGAACCCGACGAAGAGCGGCGGCGGCGTACGGGAAGATAAGCCACGGGAGTTGCAGACTGGTCCACCGACTGACAGGGAACGGGGTTTGGTGGCCCAACAACGGCGCCGCGATTTCTTGCCGACACACGGACGGGCCTGCGGAACCTTGGAAGCCCAAAATGTATGGCATGGAAAGAACATGGCCCATATTCGAATGAGGCCCTCTTTTGCTGTGCCCGGCAGCATCTGGGTGTCAGGCGGACGGCGCGTCGCGACGGTTAGAAGAGAAAGGGGACACAGCATGTTAAATAAAAGCACGTGTCATGTAGGGATAGGGGCGTCACGGGAGAGGGTCTCCCATCGCGTCGATCTCTGGACGCCTAAGAACTTAGTTATGTTCAACTTTGGTCGACCAGCTCTGTCAGGATCAGGATACTTTGACTCGACCCCAAAACGGACGCTCAAGCCTGCACAGTAGAGCTGAAGTGGGGCACCCTTGTGCTGGATAACTGTTCTCGGGCCCAATTGGTGCAATCAGTGCCATTGCGATTTTGATACACTCTGTTGAAACATTATCTGGCTCAAAAAATTCAGAATAACCACTGGGACCTGCATCAATCTGCAGAGCGGTCTCTAACATCATTTCCTCACCATGGGATACGACCAGCTCACCGGGAAAGTATGCTTCATCAGGTTTTTGCACCTCAAGAGGACTTGCCTCCTGCGACAAAAAGAGGTTAATTAAGGATTTAAACCACAAAAAGAGGTTAATACTATATTTTTAACAAAAGTTTCCACATGATGCCTCTATACCGCAGTAGCTAAACTTCACTAGTCCACTGATGAGTTACGTACTTTGAGGAACCAACACATGGGAAAATGGAAGATGAGAAAATACCAGAAACAGGACTGTAGCACAATACTTGAGAACGTCAATATTCATTCTAACGTCATCAAGGCTCCTGCAGATGAGTTGCAAATTAATCAAATTAGTGGAAGGTCACCATATGTTGCAGTTCTCAACAGAGAAGATATGACTTCTCAAGTTACCTGTGCTTTTGCCTCCCCAGACCAAAATAATTTGCCAAGCTTGCCATCTACAATCAGAAGTTCATAGTAGATATGAAATGAACATCAGATATAACATACGAAAGCAGCAAGTTCAGTATAGTATACCTTCATGTCCCCGGCTCGCCGCCCAAACTGCCGGGTAAGCAAGGGTAAGGTGTCGATCATCCCCTTGGGCTGCGGAGGGGTCCTCCCAATCTCAGCGAACGCCTCCCATATGATCATGGAATCAAAGTTCATGATGTTGTGCCCCGCCCAGACCCGCCCTGCAGTCCTCAAAGATCAGCACGTACGCATGATGATGAGCTCGTATTATTTCTCTCCCGAGATCATCGTCCTTATTAGCTTGACCGTGGCGCGAATCGCCAATGCAAGGCGCACTCACTCACCGTGCAGGATGCCGTAGATGATGTCGGCGACGTCCCGGAACGGCGGGGCGGTGGCGATGGCGTCGCGCGTGATGCCGTTGCAGCGCGCGGTCGTGGCCGGGACGGCGGCGTCGGGGTCGGCGGGCCGCACCAACGTGGAGAAGCTGGAGACCTCGACGAGCGTGCGCGGGCATACCACGAC
The DNA here is from genome assembly GCA_015476505.1 of Urochloa ruziziensis. Classification (NCBI taxonomy): domain Eukaryota; kingdom Viridiplantae; phylum Streptophyta; class Magnoliopsida; order Poales; family Poaceae; genus Urochloa; species Urochloa ruziziensis. The sequence goes on from CM027118.1 coordinate 23,693,869, forward strand.
GGCGCCGAACTCGAGCAGCGCGCACCGGCCGGCCCGCAGCGGCACCGACGTCTCCACGTCGAAGAAGGCGATCCCGTGCTCATCCCTCTCCGATGCGGCGGGGGCGGAAGAGGAGGACGCCTGCGCCATTAGTAGTGCACCGCCTCAGGGTGGACGCAGAGCAGTGTGTGTCACTGGAGGCGTCAGTTAGGTAAGGTGTGTCGAGAGCGGCGATGAGGAGTGGAAGAGCAGGAGGTGCAAGGTGCTCCGTTTTAAAGCGTTGGACATGCATGATTTCTTACGGGTTAAGAACGCTGGTACAAGGTATCTTTGCTTTGAGAAAGGAAAAAGAAAAAAGAAGACGCACTGATATCCTGCTTCCAGATCAGAAAGGAAAGGAAAGCAAGCTATTATCTTTGCTTTAGAAAGAAAGCCAATGCTCAACCAGCTAGGGCTCTGTTCCCTTTCTATATACTAGCGAATAGCGATGAGGCTTAATTCGAGTGGCGGTTTTTTTTTTTCTTTCGGAACGAACCCGTTTTCTTATAGATAAGCATACATAAAACAGTTAGTCTAAATACAAAGCACAATAAATCAGTTTGTTAGCAATATCCTAGTACACACACGCCTACACATAGTGACATAAAGAGCACCGCTGCACATACTCCCTCCGTACTGAGTTTGTCGTAAGTCAAATTTTTTAAGGTTTGACCAGATTTATAAAACATAATATTTATGTAAACCATATCAACAAAGTAAATTATCAAATTATATTGCCATAACGAATCTAATGATACTCATTGGATATTGTAAATATTATTTTTCTCTTCTATAATGTTGGTCAAACTTTGGCTAGTTCGATTCTCCGTCTAGGTGTGACACCACAAAATAAATCAGCCCTTTCGCTTCTCCGTCTCCTCCTTCCAGTGGAAATTGGGATCCACCGCAAACTTCTCCTCCCCGTGGAAATTGGGATCACCGCAAACCTTTTGTCTGTGAACCTGCAATAATGTTCCTCTATCCATAGCACACTGACTGAGAAACTGCTACTAGTTCTTATTACTTCATCTCGGTATATCTTCGTTGCTAAGTAACACTACAACAAAAATGAGCTTTGGTCACTTGTCATTTAGTACCGGTTGTAGAAGAGAAAAAATAACTTCAAAAGACTCTCTAAATCATTAGTTTTAGAGATTTTGACTTAAAAGGTATTACCACCGTTCTAAATTATAGGTCGTTTTGAGATTTCTAGATTCATCATCTTTGTTATGCATCTAGATAAATGCTATGTCTAAATTCATAGCAAATCTATGAATCTATAAAAGCCAAAACGACCTATAATTTGGAACGGAGGAAGTACCTTCCAACGGCCTCTCTATTTGGTTATTCAAACATAGCCACTCTCTATTCCGGATATCTCACTAGCCAAATATAGAAAAGAGAATAGCTCTATGAGTGCATGTAAGATATAGAAAACTGTTAAAAAACATGAATATATAAAAAAATGAATTTTATGCAAATAACTCTCTAAATGATGATTTAAAGAGCGAGACTTTTGCTATGCTCTTGGGAGGCGTACTTAGTAGCGTACTTAGTTTCGTTTGAAAATAGTAGGTCCTCTGTTTTAAATTATAGGTCGTTTTGGCTTTTCTAGTTTTATAGATCAATCTAGACACAACGTTCATCTAGATGCAAGAGGTGCAGAGTTGGAACAGAGGTAGTAGTAGAAGATGATCTCCAGATTCAAGCGTTGTCGCTGGGAACATGTACTCCGTATAAAGCAAAACAGAAACATGGAATTCTTCAGTGGGGACATCATCAAACAAAATAACTAGCGTTGGCACATACAGACAGAGTGACATGCACAAGCACAAGTCGCAAACGTCTCCATCTAATCCTGATCTACGAATCCTTCTTCCCTTCACCCTCCTGCAGCTGCTTCTTCCCTTCACCCTCAGGGTGGACGCAGAGCAGTGTGTCACTGGAGGCGTCAGTTAGGTAAGGTGTGTCGAGAGCGGCGATGAGGAGCGGAAGAGCAGGAGGTGCAAGGTGCTCCGTTTTAAAGCGTTGGACATGCATGATTTCTTACGGGTTAAGAACCACCAGTAGAGAATGACGCATCTGCACCGGTTGAGAAACCCCCTTCAGCACCGGTAAGGGGTACACCTTTAGCACCGGGTCATTTACCCGGTGCTAAAGGCCCCCTTTAGCACCGGGTCTCGAAACCAACCGGTGCTAAAAGGGGCCGCGCATATGGCCCCTGCGCGAGCCCCTTTAGCACCGGTTTGTGGCTAGAACCGGTGCGTAAGGGGACCATATAATTTTCCCTTTTCCAGCCTTCATATTTATTTGTTTGTATACGTATTTTGCCAACGTATTTCGCCTACATATTTGTTCTAATACGGATGTCGTACTACACTGCACTAGTATTTGTATAAGACTCGTATAAGCATAAAAAAGACATATATTACATATCTTAGTGCCAAAAGAGTTACATCATCTCATAGTGCTAAAAGAGTTAAGTTTTCTAACTTAGTATCCATAAATTACGATTCTCCACTTGGACGAGCTGATGATGAACTAGGACGAGCAGAGGATCTAGGACCAGCGATGGAGGAACGAAGACTTGAGGTGTCCGTATTGTCCCATGCATCATCATAATGAAATTCTCCATTCACATTGATGATATCGTCCCAAATAAATCCAACGAGTTGTTCTGCAACTGCGTCGATCTTATGCTGCTCTAGGCTTTTACTAGAGATGGACATCATCTACGAATTGCAAACAATTAAAATTAAAGTATAATAATGGTGAAGTTGAATTAGAAACTTGTAAATAGATATTGTGTACCATAATATCATGGTGAGTATACATTTTTTTTAATCCAGCTATGCATGTACTCGCAAACGTAGTATCCGCATAAATTATTGCCCGGCCCCTGTTGATGACACTGTTGGCGAAAACAAAGTTAAAGATAATTTTTTAAGTTGATTAGCAAAGACGTATATGTACAAATTGCATGCGTACCGGGAATTCAGTATGCCATACGAGTTTTTCATATTCAATACCGGGGTGCTTTTCACGAATCTCGTTCCACATCCTACAATTACATAATCATATTGTTAGTCTCAAATTTGAGTTCGAATAAAATAAGTCAATAATGTAAGTATATAGAAAAATTTGAATTGTTGAAATTTACTTATATATACGACATTGTAAACATGTCAATGATTTCCTGATACTCTTCTTGTGGTTTCCTCAACGAACCGAAGACGTTCACCACACCTCTATCAGGATTCAGTACTATGAGCACCCAGTGGTAACTACATACATATGTATAAGTGTCATAGCATAATGAAATAATTTAAAGAAATTAAGAAATTAAGAAAATAAAATGAGATAATATAAGTGTTAGCACTCACCCGTAGTGGTATGGCAATAGTATGGAGTCCATAAAATTTTGCTTATCCACATACTTGAATAAGTTCTGATATGTCGCATCTGGATCTTTATAAATCATGTCTTGTGTGGGGACCATCATTCGGACGTCCCTTAATCACCTGTATCAGTCCCTGGATCAGTGCGCTGATACAGGTTTTACACAGGATTAGCATCGGAAGCAATAAAAGCGCAGTAAATAAAGAGTTACTACCTTCGCTTTAGCGGAGAGTGGCATTATGGCCCATTCAAGGAGGGGATGGGCCGGAGTGCCCTACACGTCTGTGTACCTGTAACAGTTGAAAGCAAGGCTGAGTACATCTATGATTGGTAAATCCTGTGTAAAGTTATAATGTATGCAGGGGAGTGAGGTTATCCTTTGGTGGAAATATAAATACAAAGTAAAGTTATACCTTTGTAAACAGGGGAGGGAAAGGAGAAGTATTACGTTGTTTGGTCCTGGAGGGGCATTCTCATCCCTGCCAGTCCCCATATTTTATGTTTCTCCCCAGAGACCGTCAGGGTCCTTCTGGGCTGGCTTATGCCTCACTCATCTGGGCCTCCGTCCATCCCGTCATCTCATACTTTATTACTACTGGTGAAGTCTAATCAACGGGGGCTTTGACTAAATTGGCTCATAACCGAGAGTCACGGCTATCGACAGATTGATTACTCTGCAGAGGTTGCACCCTATGCCATACGGTCGGTCGTCCCATACCCCCGCGGAGGGCGGTACCGACCTACGAGACCCGTACCTGCCGGCGTCTGTCTCCAGACAGCCTTTCCTAGGTCCAGCCACAGATGGTACTGGGGGCTAAACAGGGGCTACTAATCATCCGCCTCGCGGATATCGACCCGGGTCAATGAGCTCATTTAATAGGGTCGTTGCCCTTCAGGGCCTCCCGCCCTGTACTCTAGTCAACCCGTGCCGCCCAGTCCCAGCCCTCTGTCTGGGGCTGTCTCCAGTACATCCGTTTGCTTCTTATATTTAAAAAAAAGTGTTGTGGCATGACGACGTCTTGCGCAAGAATCAATCTAGCCACGACGCCACGCCATGGATTGTGGGATGCCAACTTAGGGCCTGTTTAGTTTCTCAAACTTTGTAAAAAGTTTTCACCTAGATAATTGTGTCAGTTCATTTCTTCTCTTTGTACATGCAACCCATTTTTTCTCTTTGTGCATGCGGCCCAATGAAAAAGGTTTCTCACCCTTTTTACACATTTCATCCATCTAAATACCTGCTTAGCTTTAAAGTGTTGCATGCATGACGATGGCCTTGCGGAGAAATCCATGAATCCATCTAGCCACGCCACGGGTTGTGGGGTGATGCCAGATTGCCAGACATCGTATTCATCCATCCATACTGCTGTTCCAAATCCGATAACAAGCGCCAGCTTTGGCGGGTAGACAGTAACACCTTGGTTGTGTTCAAACTAGTTTAGCATGGGGCCTGCTAGTTTGCGCTCGCCCGCACGGAGCGCTCCGTGCGCTCGTCGGGCCCCACTGTACGACGCGCGCCCCCCAAAAAATTGCGAAACATTTTTAAAAAGTTGAAAAAAAAGATTCCTGAAAAAAGTTTTTCAGAAAAGATTTTTCGGAAAAGTTTTGAAAAAATAACAAAAGAAAAAAAGATTCCCGAGAAAAGTTTTTCCAGGAAAAAGTTTTTAAGAAAAGGTTTTTCAGAAAAGTTTTTTTCAGAAAAAGTTTTTCAGATAAAAGTTTTGAAAAAAAAATTTTCTAAAAAAAATTGTAAAAAAAATCACCTACCCCGATATGGCCAGGGTCGCCGCCGTGCCGACCCTTGTCGGATCTCGCCGGATCCGGCTGAGGCGGAGGGCGGGGGACGGGGAGCACGGAGCCATGTCGGATCTCACCGGATCCACGCTCCCGGTCGCCGGGCTGACCCTCGTCGGATCTCGCCGGATCCACGCCCCCGGCCGCCGCTCCCCAACGCACAGAGCCGCCTCCCGGCGGCGAGCATGCGGGCCGGCGGCGGTAGCCGAGCAGAGGCGGGGCGGTGGCGGCGCCCTGAGCCGAGGCGGCGGGAAGCACGCCGAGCGCGAGGCAGGGAGCGGGTGGCAGGCGAGGGCGCGGGGCCGGAGCGGGTGGCAGGCGAAGGGAACGGGGCCGAGAGGAGGTGACAGGAGGAAAGAGAAAGGCGCGATGGGAAAAGGAGGAAAGGATAAGAATGACGACGTGGGAGCGAGCGCTCGGAACGCGCTGTGAGCGCGCCCACAAACTTGATATCGCGTTTAGCATGAATGTTGGGGGAATGGCCCAGCCCATGTAGTAGATGGGCCACATGTAAGGGCCCAAAGGCTTATTTGTAAATATTGTACCCACCAACAGCTTGGGGACAAATTGCCACCCCTTCCTCCTGTATATAAAGGACCCAAGGGGTCAAGAGGAGGGGACTCACTTGAGCACTCCTCACTTGCTCTCTTATTGTATTTTCTTCCTCTTCTTCATTTTTACCTTCGGAATCCTCACCGTCTCTCTCTTCTCTGTCTGGCGGATTTGTATCCCCAACAGTTGGCGTCCACCGCGTGCTTGGCTCGTGAAAAAGATTTGGAAGAGAAAGAACATGAGAACGAAGCACCCTTCGAAGGGAGAAAGAACACATAAAAATGACGCTTCATCAATTTTCTCACGTTTCCGTCGCAGTTTATGACCTTCGGAATCCTTTCCGTCAGATTTTGTGACCTTCAGAATTTTCTCCGTCGGATTTTATGATCTTTGTAATTTTCATCGTGAACTTCAGAATTTTTTCCGTCGGATTCTATGACCTTCGGAATCCTTTTCGTCGGATTTTGTGACCTTCGGAATTTTCTCCATCGGATTGGATTTTATGATCTTCGGAATTTTTCCGTCAGATTCTATGACATTCGCAATTTTCTTGGTGAACTTCGGAATTTTTTTCCGTCGGATTCTATGCCCTTCGGAATTTTCTTGGTGGCCTTCGAAATTTTTTCCGTCGGATTTTATGCCCTTTGGAATTTTCTTGGTGACCTTCGGAATTTTTTCCGTTGGATTCTATGACCTTCGGAATCCTTTCCGTCAGATTTTTTGACCTTCGGAATTTTTTCCGTCGCATTCTATGACATTCGCAATTTTCTTGGTGACCTTCAGAATTTTTTCCGTCGGATTTTATGCCCTTCGGAATTTTTTCTGTCGGATTTTATGCCCTTCGGAATCCTTTAAGTCAGATTTTGTGACCTTTGGAATTTTTTCCGTCGGATTTTATGACCTTCGGAACTTTCTTGGTGACCTTGGAATTTTTTCCGTCAGATTCTATACCCTTCGGAATTTTCTTGGTGACCTTCGAACTTTTTTCCGTCGGATTTTATGCCCTTCGGAACCTTTTACGTCGGATTTTGTGACATTCAGAATTTTTTTGTCATATTTTATGACCTTCGGAATCCTTTCCGTCGGATTTTATGAGCTCCAGAATTTTCTCGATCAGGTTTTTTTAACCTTCGAAATCATCTCAGTCGGATTTTATGTCCCTTCGGATCTATCTCAGTGAGATTTTAAGATATTAATTTTTTACCCTTTGGATTTACCTCGGTCGAATTTTATGACCCCATTCCGGCTTTGCTACGAGGCAAGGATGGATACAGGCAAAGATTTCGCCGAGGCACTCTTCGGTTTTGAACGCAGGAACTCAGCCCGTGTTTAGTTTCCACCCGAAATATTTTCATCCATCACATCAAAGGAGAATCTTTGATGCATGGAGTATGAAATGGAAATGAAAAAGGTGAAAAGTTATATGGATTAATAACCCTCTAATTACCATCGTCAGATTCGTCTCGAGATTTCCAACCTATCCATATAACTTTCCACTTTTTTGTCTAAATTTACTACTTCTAAATTGATAAAATCAAAACCCGAAATCTTTTCACGAAATATTTTCATCAACGGCTCAGTCTGTTTCTCCGAGGTCCATGCAACGCTGCTGTTCCACCCCTTCGGTCGTCGATACACCAGACGACGTCTGTGTGAGACACAAGAAACGAAGCAAGTTCCGAGGTGTGTCTCGGGTTGAAGTGCCCAACTCAGAAACGGTCGCGTTATGCTGGCTTGCCTGGCGTCTCCCAGTTCAGAGAGGGGCTTCCCCGAGGCCGCATGGACGATCCACCAGCGTCGGCACCTCGGAGGCCCAAGCAACATCGCTTCCGAAGTGGCGGCAGACTGGACCCGTCGGCCCAGTTACTCCCTCGGCGAGTGATTACCAGGCCGCTTTGAAGCCCAGGTTAGTTTGCACTCAGGCATGTATGATTCGATCTTGGGATCGTTGAACTCGTCCGACGTAACATCATATCCATTTCTAACCAACTTACTTCGGTGTTGCCATGAGGTCTTGCAATCCACTATTATATTGATTGATATCTTTTGTGAGGCAAAACTTACCCGCGCCATTCAGTATGGAATATCTTCTTCATGCTGACCTCATGACGTCGGAATTTTTATGGAATTAGATTTTTACCCTTCGGAATCATCTCGATGAAGTTTAATGATATTGTGTTTTTACTCTTCGAAATCATCTCGCCGGAATTTCACAAGTTTAGATTCTTACTCCTCGGAATTATGTCGGCGAATTTGTTTAACTTCGTTTTTGTTTATCTTTTCACGAGATTTGATTTTTTATCTTCGGATTCATTGTCACACATACCCTCGGAGACGGACACTTGCCTAGGTCAGCTATTTCTTTCGAGGATGCAACGACAAAGCCAGCTACTATTAGCCTCCGAGATACACCTCGTGGCCTAGCGTCCAACCCCTCTGGCCATTAAGCGGCAGTGTTGGCCAAGGCACGAACGCATGCTGTCTGCTTCGGATTCAGTCGACATAGGCTCATAGCCGAGCCATGAACGCATGCGGTCTGCTTCAGATTCACGGTGATTCGATGGGCTTATTCTTTTTTTTTTTTGAAACCGGGTTTTCATTTTATTTATAACAAACGGTGACGGTGAATACATCCCAAATTACAAAGACACCCTTAAAAGAAATAGAAATTACATTCAAGTCCTTGTAAACTCCCGATCGTCCTTGCCGCCGGCGGCCGGAGCTCCCAGCTTGAAGCCGACCTCCTCCCTGGCGAAGAACATGGATTTTTGGCGCCGTCTTGAGCAACACATCGAAATCGACGTGCATCTTGAACGCTCAACGAACCGGCTGAAGCTGATGGTAAGTGACCATCGCATCGTCAGGCAACGAGGAATCTGACGCCTTAAAGATAGCCAGAAACCCCCAATCGCCAGGCGACGAAGGACCCCGAAGGGGAACTGAACCACCAAAGGTGGGATCTAGCACCAACCCGATTTCTTCGTGTTGGTACACAAAACTCCATAGGTCAACACCGGAGAACACGCATCACCGACGAGGACAAAGGAGTAGCAAAAGAGTCCAGCGTCACTAACCAAAGCAGGAACGCCGGCCAAAAGATGTAGAACTAACCTCCAAAGCACCGCATCACCAACTCCGCCAGCATCGAGTCCGCCGTCGCCACTGATGCCAATGCTATGGAGGGACACAGAAATGGCAGCCTGCATAGCAGCACCACCAGGAAACCTAACCCTACCCTAACCTAAAGACGCTATATTAGTAGGGGACTATACACACCTGACACCGAGATCACCGATTCCCTTCCCTCTGGCACCGGAGGGGCTGCCGGACGGGAAGAAAACCGACGAAATCGATGCCAGGAACGGAGAATTGCTCGGTCGCTGTTTTCGCCTCTACAGTGGAGAGCGAAGGAGGAAGAAGGGTCAAGAGACGTGCCTTGAACTGTGTGTGGGCGCAGGCTGGAGAATGTTATTCGATGGGCTTATTCAATCGGTGATGAGGCAATTGGATTTTTCATATTGGGTTGGGTCCCAAGTCAGGTTCTAGGCTCTTGGGCCGCAGCAGCCGATCCTTCTTTGTTGATGTGCATGAGCCACAAAAAAAAAAGGTGGCTTCCGAGGCAAGCCAATACACAAGCTGACCCTTCCGAGGTAAACCCAAGCTTAAGCTTCGTACGTTATTTGACGTATATATGGAGTATTCATACCTGCTAGTATATTTGTCTATTCAACTAATAAAGTCAGCAGGATCTTTTTTTACGCATGCATGGAGAGCCCTCCGCGTGCAAGGATCCGAGGTGTCCTGGTTGGGACGTTCGGTTTTCTTTTAATACTCCCTCCGGTTCGGTAAAGGAAGTCGTTTTGGACAAGATTTGAGTCAAACATTGGGAATATAAATCGTGAATAACTTTTAAGTCGTTGAGTTTGGAAATGTGAAAACTACATGAATAGATTTGTCTTGCAAAATACTTTCATAAAAGTATACATATGTTAGTTTTTAATAAATATCTTTATAAAAATAAGAAGTCAAAGTTGTACTTTGGAGACCGTGTCGCTGTTCTAAACGACTTTTTTACTAAACCGGAGGGAGTAACTACTTAGTCACGTATTCAATGTACTTATTACCCTATATAAATGGCTCTGTAACAAGTCTTTGCAATTACTTTATATTTTACAATTATCTCTAATCTCCTCAAAGTATGGCTTCTTTTCTTGTTTAAATATGCATTTAGCCACTAATAAGCTTGTGCAGTAATATGGATTATTTTTGGAGTTTATCCTCCCATCCCACTTGTTGTTGTCAGAGTAGACAATTAAATGATCTCGAGTCCGCTTCGGATGCCGCTATATGACGAGGATAATATCACTTTTTTCTGATGATTGGTGTTGTGGCGGGGTATCTGGTGTTCTGCACGAGGCTATCATCATCATCAGGCCCCTTCGGTATTTTGACGTGCTGGGCTACCGGTGCTCGAGTGGTTTATTGAGCTTCGGAGTTCAGTTCTATTAGGCCATCAGAAAAATTGATGCTACTTGACATCCTCGAGCACAGCCTAGATTGAGGCCACATCGCTAGCCGGTTTTCATCCATGGACCTCGGATTCAACGTGTTGGGCCTTGGAGCGGTTGGGCCTCGAAGTGCATCAGTTCACATGGCCTCGGTGCCACCAGATGAGCCTCGCCATCGACGAGGTCCACGTCCAGTCGACAACCACTTCGGAGACTAGAATTCTCGGCCGCGACGAAGCAGTCAGGAACCTCGGAGCCAAAGCTGCATCCCTTCGGAGCCCACGTAGAATACGAACCCAGCAAACTGATGCTTCCAAGGTAATCTCCTTGACAGCTGAGCTTACTCGGTTTTGTTAGCAACCTGCAACCTCGTCTTGCATTTTAGCAATTTTTCTCAGAACACAGTTTAATTACTCCGAGGTACCCTTCGTTTTCACTGATAGGGCTTCAGCAATATATGGTAGCCTCGGGTAGTGACCAGTATCATCAGCTTTCTCATATTCTGTGAATAGCTAGACCCTCGGACAGCTTCTATCTTTTTTTTTTTTTTTTTTGTTGCATCGGAAGAACAGCTCTACAATTTTAATCTTAGTTCACGCTTATGTGCTTAACTTTTTCATAAACATTTAAGCACTTGTCTTTTAGTTGGCAAATGTCTCCGAGAGGTCCTCGGTCAATGTAGCTCGCATGTAGGAACCATTTTATTCCTAGTTGCCTAGTTAAAGTACCTCGGTTAGCTTTTCTCACGAAGTTTATTTCACATGTCAACTTTGACTTCGTCTCTACATAAATAACCCACCCCTCGAACATAGAGGATATTTTTCTTGTAGAAATTTGTTTCTACAAAATTAACTCTCATTTCTTTTCGTCCAAGCAATCTACGCTCTTCTACACGAAGGCTACTCGCGTCGATATCAGGGGCCAATTATGGCCCAACTAAGTGAAAGCCGCACGATTTTTCCGTCGGCGTCAAAACCTACGTCTTTCTACTTAGCGGTGAGTCTCTCATAACAAACTCAACGATTATAAATGCTCTATTGAGCCGTGTTCATGCATCAAGCTGGTAACCCTCGGGTATCATAAATATTTCATTTGCTCATGAGCTAAGGCTTTAGAAATGCACCTCGTGTGCAACAACAAATGCACTTCATGCGCAGGAAATCACCATTGTGTGCCTATGGCACCTGGTCAGTTGCATTTCATATACTCCATACTTCTCACTCTTTACATATTGGCGAAGAGGCAGTTCTATACTTGTTGCTTATTCTCGCTAACATGCAGGTTCAACCGATCTCTGTAAGTATCTCTCTACCCTCGTAAGCTAACCCTTCATGTATTGTTTTTGAAAATGCAGGTTCAACCGAGGTATGTATCTCTACCCCCGTATAAATTACCCTTCGGCCGTAACCTTATTTCTTTAGTCAAATTTCCACTTCTACCCTTCGTAGGGCATTACATGATCCTATGCTTATACTAACCCTTAACAAGAAACTCTAGCACGTTCAGTTGTTTATACCTTATACCTTGTCACGTTTTGCATCTTATTCACATCAATTGAACTATCATGCATTGTATGTGTACTCCGTCATATTTTTGCAGGATCTTACCCTCGGGTTATTGGTTTTCTACCCGAAGCTAAGTCCTATGTGGAACCTCGGCTATCTCAGTATGTTATTGACTCGGAAATGGCTATGCCATATCAATTGGTTTTCTCTGTCTATTGGACTTCATCACTTGGTCTCCTGAAATTCTATTTGGACCTCGACACCACTTGATTCCAGTTAACTCGAGGGGCTCATTGTCACTTAAGTGGAGCTCAACCGAAGGGTGTTGCTTTCTAACCCCTTGTTTTTACTCTCATTTGCAAGAGCATTCATCCTTTCATTCATCACATACATGCAATTGTTGCATCACAATGCATTGCATTACGTTGCAAAGTTTGCATTGCATCACCCCTTGTAGCGCAAAGCGCTCAGGCAAAATCCTTCGAATAACCAAATGTTGAATCGACGAAAGCAGCAAAACCGTCATCTCAAAGGGGAAATATGCCCCAAGAGAACGAAGGGGAAACACGCCCCATGGGCCCATCAAAATAAACCGGTATAAAAATCGAAAACACTATGGTGTCACAAAGCATTTTAGTGGCAAGCTGAAACACGTCTATCTAACTTGTAAGCTTCGGATGAAATCACCCGAGGGGCTTGTATTCGAATATAACTTATTGTGCAGGTTATGCTCCATAACGGTACCTTGAGGCATGTACCTTTCCCAACCCCTTCGGTTGGAAGAAGGATTGCGGGCAACTTCGAAGTCTACTTCGGCAACAACTCCGATCCCACCCTCATCAACACCACTTGGCTCAAGGATCTAGCTATCAACCTCGACACCAACTACTACTTGCCTCATCCCTCATTCTTGTCTCGAGGGCTCGGGTGTTTGTAAGGATCTAGATGTCGCCTAGAGGGGGGGGGGGTGAATAGGCGAGATGACCAATTTTAACTTCTAATCCAATACTCAGCCTACTGTCAGCTCCAGGCGGTTAAACCGCCCCTGCTAGGCGGTTAAACCGTCCCAAGGCAATGAACTGCCCAAAGAATTGCTAGAACCCCCTCTTGCTTTTCTAGCACCAAATACACTTGGAGTACTTCTTGTACAGGTATATCTGATCAATATATTTAAGCTCCTGCACACAAATAGAGTATACCCAAGTAGATCGAAGCAGAAGCAAATATAAAGCTAGAAATAAGCAAGTAAAGTGAAGGGGAGACACAAGGATTTGTTTACCGAAGTTCGGACCCGCTGCAAGCACCAAGCAAGTTCAGCGGTTCCTAGTCTCCGTTTGAGGAACCCCGCAAGGTAACCTCGCCAAGGTGTATACACGCCACACCTTAGCCCTTCACTAAAGATGGTCCTTTTCCATGAAGGAGGCAAGACCAGCCCTTACAAACTTCTGGTCGCTCACCACACGAATGGGAGCTCACCGGCAACGCCTAGCCGTCTAGGAGCCAAGCTCCAAGAGTAACAAATGCACAAAGAAATTTTGACGCTAACCACGAGTGCTCAAGCTATGGTTTGCTCTCTAATGCTCTCACAAGGTCTCTGAGCTATCAAAACTCTCAAGCTCACACCCAAAAGCTTCACTCAACCCCAACTCAAAGATTTCAACCAAATCAAGCAAACTCACAAAGAGTGATTAGGGGAAGCCCCTCTGCTGTTAGAATGTGTCAAGAAGGCTTAGGAATCACACAGAACCAGCAGCCCTCAAATGAGAGGGCTAAGGGGTATAAATACCCCATCCAACAAAAACTAGCCGTTGGAGATCTGTCATGGCCGGTTAAACCGCCTGTTCAAAAATACTAGCCGTTGGAGCTGTCAGAGGTCAGGGGCGGTTAAACCGGCCCCTAGGGGCGGTTAAACCGCCCTGGGTCAGTGAGCACCCACTTGCTCAAAATTCTTCTCAACTCTCAAGGCTCTCTCTCTTAGGTTATGTTTTGAGCACTAATGTGGTGTTAAGTCAAATATTCAATGTGACATCCCTCTTGATAGTACGGCATACCTATACTCAAGAATAAATATAAAATCCAATTACTTGCTTGAGCTTGAATGCCTTCAATTGTTCCGCACATACTCATTTCTTCCTTTGAGGTCTGTCCACATTGCTTATGCTTGAGCAAAAACCAACTTGAGCTAGTGACTTGAAATTTTGACATAGAATGAAATCCACTTCTAGTTCAAGTCACCTTTCTTCTATAGATATTGATACTAGCTTATATGAAGTCCACATATGATCATGAAACATCCAGTTGATCCCTAGAAAGTTTCGTCACCCTTAGCAAAGAATCCATGACTCAAGCCGCAACTTGATCACACATTGCTTGGTCCCTAGAAACACTATCCCGAAATCCAACCTTTCTTCCATGCTTCACATATAGCCACATATACCCTTGTATCATTCATGAAATTTATCCATTTGCTTTGACCATAGAACATTATCCAATATATCCATGTCTTCTAATGCAAGTCATACACCAAGTGTATAGAGTCTTGATGTCCCATACCACCATTTCTCTAGCATATATTTCTTAACTTGCATTTCTCAATTTTATCCAACCTTGATCATGATGTCTCATTTGAGTCAACAAGTCTTCACTTGGTTAAGAGACCAAGTCTCTTTTCATGTTTCACACTTACTTGTTGTACACCATATTATATTACTATGAGAGCCATCAATTCTTCCTTTGTGAGCCAAACATTTATGTATTCAACCAATGAATACACACGAATCATGAATATTCAAATTAAATCCTGCTCATAATCTTTACAAGACATGTTAGTCCTTTAATTGTTTTGTCACTCAATTCACCAAAACCCACTTAAGGGACTAGATGCACTTTCAGCTGTTAACCTTTGGTAACATGTGATTGCTATAAGTTATCGCATTTATGTGAGCTAACAACTTAACAAGGCGGCATAAAGGCATGCCCTATTATTATTTTGATTTCACAAGATTTTTTGCATTTATTCATGTGAGAAAAGAACCTTCATCACGAACACCAGCGAAGAGGGGCTACTGTGGGACTAGGATTGGACCAAGACCTCCGAAGGTGAAGTCTTGCCTGGCGTTCGTGACTCAAGACCTGAGGCACGGGGCTCGACGTCTACTTCGGCGTCGACAACTTCACCTTCGCCCTCGTCGACGGTGTTCGGCTCGAGGGGCTCGGCGCCAACCTCGGCGACAACTACTTCACCCTCGGCCTCAACGACAACATCCGGCTCGAGGGGCTCGTCACCAACCTCGGTCACGACTACGTCGCCTTCGGCTCGAGGGGCTCAGCAACGACTACTTCCCCTTCATCCTCGTCGATGGTGTTCGACTCGAGTGGCTCGGCGACAGCAACTTCGGCTTCATCCACGTGTCACCTGCCTTGACTATGTACGAAGTATCTTTGCGCCCCACGCTACGAACCCCGGACAAGAGGGTCCATGATGGGGCCATGGTGGACTAGCACCACTGGCGGACAAGTCTTGCCCGGCGCTCGTGAGCGGAGATCCAAAGGCGTTGATGGCTTCGGCAGGACCAAGACAACGTCCTTTCTTCTTCCTCTACAACGACCACACTGCCCCCTCTAATTCGTCTACATCGACTACACTGCTTCCTCTACTTCGTCTGTGTCGAGTACGCTGAAGAAGGGTTGGTCCGAGGTGACAACAAGGCTCATCCTGCTCGAGTACCAAGGCTCCAAAGCTAAAGACGAAGGAAGAAGAAAAAGACCCGCTTCATCATCAAGACCAAAGTCAACTACAAGTTGGGTCATTGTTATCATGTATGTATAGGTCCGCTAGGTGTGCATGCTCTTTTCTCCGTCTGTTTTGTCCCACTGGGTTTTCGGATGGAGTTTTTAGTGAGGCGTACGAGCGGTTAGTCATGAGGGTGTTCTTCATGACCGAAGCCTTAGGCAGGTCTGGGCCGCTTCCTTTGTATTCATCTACTTTGCTTTGTTGTGCCACCAAACCAAAGTAGCTGAGGGGCTACTGTTGGGGGAATGGCCCAGCCCATGTAGTAGATGGGCCACATGTAAGAGCTCAAAGGCTTATTTGTAAATATTGTACCCACCAAGGGCTTGGGGACAAATTGCCACCCCCTTCCTCCTCTATATAAAGGACCCAAGGGGTCAAAGAGGAGGGGACTCACTTGAGCACTCCTCACTTGCTCTCTTAGAGCAAGTATTATAGTCCTAAATCAGCAAGCTAATGGGTAGGACATGTCAACAATATGACGTGGAAGAGAGAGAAGAGAGCAGACGATGGAAAGCGGGCGCAATGCCCTGTTTTTGTCAGAGTGCCACCGCTGTCCACTCCTATTGTTCCACGATTGCAACTGTGCTGCACATAGCATTGATGGCTTGTGGGGCCGGTGAGCACCCACTCAGCTCTCTCGCGTGAGCTGGCCTGCCATGCGCCCGCTAGCCGGCGACTCTATAAACCCTGCTCTTATTGTAATTTCTTCCTCTCCTTCATTTTTACCTTCGAAATCCTCACCGTCTCTCTTCTCTGTCTGGCGGACCGTCTCTCTTCTCTGTCTGGCGGACTTGTATCCCCGCAATGAACATACCCTCATCGATGAACAAGACTAGTTTATTTACCAAGTCAATTTGGCACAAACCGGTTTACACACCTCTAGGTGTGACACCACAAAATAAATCAGGTCTTTCGCTTCTCCGTCTCCTCCCCGTGGAAATTTGGATCACCGCAAACCTGCAACGTTTGTCTGTGAACCTGCAATAATGTTCCTCTGTCCATAGCACGCTGACTGAGAAACTGCTACTAGTTCTTGTACTTCGGCCGTGTTTAGTTCGCGAAAAGATTTCGTGAAAAGATTTCGGGTTTTGATTTTATCAATTTAGAAGTAGTAAATGTAAACGAAAAAGGTGGAAAGTTATATGGATAGGTTGGAAATCTCGAGACGAATCTAACGATGGTAATTAGAGGGTAATTAATCCATAATTAGCGGATGGTTACAGTAGCACTACTGTTGCAAATCATGGATTAAGTAGGCTCATTAGATTCGTCTCGCGATTTACAGCCCATCCATATAACTTTTCACCTTTTTCGTCTACATTTAATACTTCATGCATCTAAGATTTTTCTTTGATGTGATGGGTGAAAAAATTTCGGATGGGAACTAAACATGGCCTTCATCTCGGTATATCTCCATTGCTTTAGGAGGCGTACTTCGTTTCGTTTGAAAATAGTAGTAGAAGATGATCTCCAGATTCAAGCGTTGTTGCTGGGAACATATATAAAGCAAAACAGAAACATGGAATTCTTTCGTTGGGACATCAAACAAAATAACTAGCGTTGGCACATACAGACAGAGGTTCATGCACAAGCACAAGTCGCAAACGTCTCCATCTAATCCTGATCTACGAATCCTTCTTCCCTTCACCCTCCTGCAGCTGCTTCTGCTGCCGCTCCTTCTCGCGCGAGCGATCTTCACCATCGTCCTCACGGTCAGTGCCGAGGTAGTACCTCCGGAGCGCCTTGGGCAGGTAGAACGGCAGCAGGAAGGCGAACAGGTTCAACCCCCAGAACGCCAGGTTCGCCGCCGCGAGCGCCCTCCCGGCCACCACCCGCCGCGGCGCCACGGGCGGGCCGCGCCCGAGCTCGCCGCGCTCCTGCACCATCTCCTCCCTTAGCCACTCGGACGCCGCGAACATCCTTCGCGCGCTGTACATCACGGGGACCGCGGCCCTGACGGGGAGCGAGAACGTGCCGGGCCACGCCGCCGCGATGCCCTCAGTGAACACCTGCGCGGAGAGGAGGAACGCGTGCGGCGCGGCGGCGGCGACCCCGGCGGTGTCCCCGGCGCGGAGCCCGTCGAGGATGTAGAGCGCCGGGAGCGCTGCGCCGACGACGAACCCCACCGCGGTGTGCACGGCGAGGCGGATCCTGCCGGCGAGGCCCGGGAAGACGGGCGCGGCGGGGTTGGGTTTTCCCGGGCGCTGCGGGAAGGCGAGGCGGGCGAGGAGGAGGAGGTAGGGGAGGAGGAGCACCGCGAAGGCGATCTCCGAGAGCGGCACCGTGGTGGAGAAAGCCAGCACGGCGGCGGCGCCCAGCGTGTTGAGCTGCTTGATGGAGAAGAGGTAGTAGTGGTGGTGGGGGCGCGCCGTCGGGGAGGTCGGCGTCGGGTGCAGCGGCGGCGGGGGCGCGCCCATCGACGGCAGCGTTATGCCGCCGCCCGCCGTCGGGCCGACGCCGCCTGACATGGTGGCCTTGAAGGGCGCGCGAGCGAGGCGGCCGGGGAGGGAGGGAGCGCGGTGATCCTTCTTCTTCCTGCGTCGTGCGGGCGGCGCGCGCGTCGGCTTGGCGGCGATGCTGGAAGCGGTGGCGAGCGGAGGAGGGAGGAGGCGGCGTTTGGGTGCTAGCGGGGGAGCTAGCGAATTAAGGCGAGGCTGCGTGGCGAGGGAGCGGAGGACGTGTGGCGCGCCGCGGTGCACTGTCGAGCGGCGGCGCGACGCGTGGGCTGGCACGGGGTTTGGGTTGGATTATTTTACCGGGAATGGGAGAACAGCGCAACAGCGCGGCGAGAGAGCCGAGCGGCAACGGCGTGACGTGCAGACGTGGGCGCGCGCCCTTTGGATTTGGTTACACTTGTTTTTGAGACAGTTTGCGACCTGTGCTCAGGCTCAGCTTCCAGTCTACACACCCCCGGACCGACAGGAACAAAGGATGAGTGCTACGTGTACGCGGCGTGTTTTGCTGTGGTTGGGCCTAGAGGCTCGGCAGGTTTTCTTCTAGACAAAGCGCTCAAAGATGAAGAAAAAGTAGATGAGTGATCTTTATCCATCCACTGGAAACTCTGCTTGGGCTTTTTTTCTTATGGAAGCGTAATTTACAGCCCGTAAGAGCGTCTCAAGTCGCGACCACACACACACACACGTATTCAGAAAAAGTACATAATATGCTCAATGTACTAACATAGGTCCAAATACCATAGGGCGTTATTACTGCATTCATAGTGGGAGATGCGAACAAATTCTAACTTTTTACTTTTTCTTCTCGATAGCTTTTCGACTTTTCCTACCACTTAAGAAAATTTGCTAACATAAGATAGCTGAGCTGACACTGCTAGAGAGTAGAAATGCCTTTCGTCGACTCTGCAAACTAATTCCAGCAGTATCCATTTCGAAACAATGCTCCCGCAAACTGTAGTAGGTCACAGCGCTGAAAACCCCAAATTATGATCTGATCCTACAACAAGCTCTAGTGGTATTCGATCGAAAGGCAAAACAGTATGAGTGCAAACTAACTCAAAGACCCAAGCAACATGCATTTACCACATGCAAGTCGCACGATGGTCGGCATCAAACCCGGCCATTCTATGGGCTACATCATTACAACAACACGCCGGCGGCCTAATGTGCATGGACAAAACACTGTCAGATACAAAAGGTTACACGTCCATAAGCTGCATCAGAGCCTTCCAGTACCGGGAGCATGACGGGTTCAGGTGAATCGCCCGAAGCAACCAGCTCTCCGGGCTCTGTATCGTCTCCACCAGCTGGTTCTGCTGGGAAGCCGCCGCAGCTGACTGCCTCGCCAGCAGGTGCATTTGGAAGTACACCTCCGCAGGCCGCAGTTCTGTGCAACAAATGAAAGGAAACCTTTAAGCAAATGGGATCACATGCCAGAAACCAAACAGGTGACTGACTGGAAACCCAGGAGTGTTCTTTAGTCTGAAGCCTGCTTCAGTTTCGTACCTGGGGGCCATGAGAACCATTCCAGGCGAAGGTTCTTCTCCCACTTGGTTTTGGAGCCAAGGCTGCCCTCGGCTTGTGCCAGTAGCAGTGACACCAGAGGTAACGAAGCATGTGATTTCTGCTGAGCCTTTTTGAGGCTGGAAGATGCACGGGATATAAATTGAGGAGCTGCAAACCTCCGGGTAATTTCCATACAGGTTGCACCTATCACAGTGATAACATAAACGGAATTAACCAGCAATTACTCAGGCCATATTCTGGACTAGCATCAACCGACCACACTGGGGAACATAAAAGGAAAACTTAGAACAATGAACTTCACATCCCTACAGATTGGGCCCATTCAATTCCAGAACTTATTACCAAGAAATGTAACAGCTACGAACAATTTTTTTTCCTTATTCATTATCAGCATAACATAACGGTTTGTACCAGTCAATGGGTGGTGCACAAATCACCAGGTAAAGCATATACTCCCTTTGTTTCAAATTATAGGTCGCTTTGGCATTTTTAGGTTTATAAATTTTGCTATGAATATAGACAGTGTTTATCCAGGTGCATAACAAAGACTATGAATCTAGAAAAGCCAAAACAACCAATATTTTTGGAACAGTGGGGGAGTACAACTTATCAACACGGTATAAGATTGGCAGAAAGTATGTTGACTAGGCAACAGGCTAGACAACATAACCAACTTCACAGTGCAACTACATTTAATAAACAAGAGGTCTTGGAGAACCAGTGATGATTGAAATAAGCTATATGAGAAGAAAGTAACTTACCATTGAGGAATAAGATGCAGCTGTCTGGATCTCCTTCAGCGCATGCCTGAGCAAGAGCTTTTTCAGCACTTGCAAAGTTTTCATCCCCTATAAAGCACTGAGCACAGACTAGATTGAAAAGAGACGCCCATTTCGATGGGTCACTCCCATTCCTTTTAATGCATTCACGAAGATTTATATCTATTTCATCAGATGAGACCTCCAATGAACATGCAGATTCAAGGTGCTTCAGCATTACCCAACCCATCTCAGCATTTGAATGGTTTTTCAAGCAGTTCATGTACTCATTCCTGGAGTTCAAAAGATCCCCTTGCACTGCATAGGCCCGACACAGTTGCAAGTGTGCAAAGAAAGTATCAACACAGCTAGAGGCAGTCATTCTTAGAGCTTCTTTAGCTTGAGCAATGCAGTTCTCATAGTCTAAAGATTGCAAACAGATCTCTGAAGATAAAAGAAGAAGCAAGAACACCTCATACTGCACAACCTTATTCTCATGTGAATTGCTAGTGTTGGATAGCACTTGCATAATGAGCTTCTTCAGAATGAGACAGATATGTTTGGGGTACTTCTCTTCACGTGCTTTTTGGAAAATAGCAAGGACAAGCAGGTAACGCGCATCTTGGTTCCATGGTTCACGATGAACCCACCTTCAGAGAAAAAAAAGTACACAATTAGCTTCCCTACCAAAGACATACCTTCGCATGATCGCATCAATGTAGCAAGTAGAAGATGTACCTTTGCAGGTGGTGTATTTCATCATGTCCACTTAAGTACTGGTGTTCACATGTTGGGAAAGAGAACTTTGGATAAGAAGTGCAGGTAGCATAGCAACAAACCATTGCACATGCTTGGATTTGATGTGCAGATCTAAGGCCCATACTGGATGTGTAACCATGTGTCAGAGAAGCAACCCTTATTGCTTTATGAGAAGCCATCCAATCTCCACTCCACAGGAGCAGAGATCCAAGTTGGTTTCTGCAGCATGTAGCAAAAGAGAGAAATATATAACTTAAATATCAAGTTTAGTACCTTTCTGAACACCTGATATGATCATTTCAAGAAAGAACGTTACCTAACTAAACTGCAGTTGGGATACATGTGCAGGACCTTTTTCAGGTAAGACAGACTAGCATCAACCCTCAAAGGCTTATCCAATTCTCCCCCAATCTGCAAGGAAAGTTTTTATTTATATTAGTACGCCTAGCGTATATCCAAAATAAACTGATTTTCCCATAGAAATCTAGAATGACATAACTTTAGGATACGTACCGCCTTCCCAAGAGCAATATTCGAGTGGACTTCACTCATCACTTCATAGGATGTAAGCCTAGGAGGCACACTCAACTGAGGAAACTGGAAACGCTTGCTTGGATGCAAAGCATCCAATGCAGAAATAATAAATTTCAACTGCGAGCTGTAATTGAGTTGGACAGGAAGCTTGTGAATGACTGCTGCTGCAGAGTCCTTCCCGGAAATTGCATATGTCAATGTGCATATGAATTCCAAAGCCTTAGTTGCACTCTCTGGCTTCATGCCAGATAAATTTTCAGTCAAGTTTCTAGATACAGAAAGAGCTTCCTCACTTCGTCCAGTTTTCCACAATGCAAGAGCATATATCTGCAATCCATCCATGCTCAGCAGTCCTAGAAAATTTGGGACTACTTGTTAGTTTATACATTGTATACCACGAAAATATCTTAAAATGGACTGCTGTTCATGCTACAAGGCCAACTCAGAGAAGTTAGGAATGGAATACTTCCGCTGTTTGAAAGGAAAATAAAAGCAATACCTTGAGATCTCAACTCTTCACACTCCCGCACTGCATCAGTTGCAAGACCAGCCTGCAGTTAGTGCTATGGTTAGAGTGCATACGGACAACAAGCATACCCAATCAATCAGCATTCAGAAGCACCATACAAAACACCATGGTCTTAGCTCATCAAACCAGGTGTGACAGTAACAGTGTAGCACACTTACCCTGTATAATGACCTGGCAAGGTTCATTGAAACATCAGCAAGAGCACATTTATTGTCTGACTTGGAATTGTACATCATGCCTAAAGCAAATCTCGCTTGTTGGTAAAATTTGATAGCAGACTGAAAATCTGATCGCACTTCAGAAACCAAGCCATTTATATTGTGCGACTCTGGGTAATGAGGTGCTCGAAGAACGGACTGCCTTACAGCCATCAACACCTACATAATGGCACCAGGCATAAAGAAATTGGTATGTTAACCATGGTGTGGTTCGATAAGTACCCAAACGTCACTAAGGTATCACATAACTTTGTGAATCAACATATAGCTCTTAGCGTCAACGGGTTAAACAATGTAGAATTTAAGAATGAAGATCATGTAGGAACTGCCACTGAGATCAACCAATTGTTGCAGGAAAAAAAAAACAGAATTTGTTTGAAGCATGAGATGGGCGTATTTAGTTTGGAAGCTTCAAAGCACAAGATAAATTTGGATGCATACCTGAGGTGAAAGAAGATTACCAGTACGGACAGCAATTGTTCCAAGGCCAATCTGGAACTCTGGCAACTAGTGCAATAACATAAAAGAACGAAATCAAAGACTAGCTTGAAGGGAAGAAAAACAGAAAATCGTTTTGCTGAAAAGGAAGGCATTGACGATGTTAAACTGTACTTACAGGTAGGACCTGCGCAGCCCTCAAGCAGCTTTCAAAAGACTCACTTACTGTACTACCCCTTTAAAATTACATCAAATAGGAAAATTCAGCTTGAGTAAATAATTATGCAGATCACAGTATAAAATCTTTTCATAAAATGAGGGGGGAGGGCGTACCCAGATTGGTGATAATTTTCCGCCGACATTCCAGCCCACGGTAAGGCCAATGAAGGATCAATGCTTCGAGATCGATCAAATGCTTCTTTTGCCAATTGCTTATCACCTGATTGCCTGTAAATCTGAACATCAAACTATTAGCTACCCCCTGCTAGTAGCAGAACAAATCAGCAGTTGCTTTAACAGCAGTACCTTTCCAAGGTATGCCCAAGCTTCAGACAGAGACGTATCAAGATGAAGTGCCCTAATAAAAGAATGCTGCTTCAAAGTCAGATCACTTGACATGGAACCCAATGTAACCCAGAAATCCTTATTAACTGGTTCCAGTATCAAGGCACCAAGTGACATTTTCTCTGACAGCTCCCTGTTGCACATAAAAGAAAAATACAACAGTATCAGAAGGATCTTATAAGACCAGATGTAAAGTAATACAGTATCAGCCTGTGCAGCAAAGAAGTTTACCAAACATTTGGGTTGTGTCTGTTATTGTCTTCCATGGAATAAATTAGATCAAGACAAATAGCAGTATCATTATGAACATTAGCTTCCCAGGGTGTAAGATGCAAAGCCCGTTGATATGAGAGTTTTGCACCACTTGCCGCTGACAAGCATGAATTTCTCCACTCCTGAACAGAATCTTTGAACATATGCGAATCCACACCCCTCTTGTTCCCATCCACCCATGGAAAGCATCTCGCAAGTGCGAGCTGACAGAGCAGGCAAAATATATAGTAGAATAAATTAAACGTGGGATGACAAGCAAACTTAAACGATGAGTTAATGATAAAAAGTCAAGTACCTGAACATCTCCATGCAATTTCCAAACGCATGAAAGGTTTCCAGTCAATGATGCACAAATTTTGGCAGCTTCAGATGCTTCCTGTAATAAAAAATATATATATGATAGAATCCTACAGCTATAATCTACTTAGTAGTTAATATTATTTAAAAAACAAGTATCACATCGAAATACCTTCAACAGGCTAGCAGCCCAGCCAAAGGCCCCGGTAGTTACACAATTCCTTGCCCATGCAAGCAATGCAGAAGCAAGTCCAAAGTATGCTGAATGGTTATGTGGAGCCATTTCCAAAGCAGAACGAAACTGTTCAACTCCCTGGTGTTGTGTATTTGGCAAGAAATTAAAAGGATGCATAGATTTTGAACAGATGCATTGTTATAGCATCTGCTAATAAAATGATTTATACCAGCAGAGTGGTAGCAATTTAAAAAAAAAAGATACAGAACTTCTTACCTTTCTGAAATAGCCAAGCATTAGCTGGATGTTTCCACTTTCTATCAATGCAAAGACCCTGGAACTATCAAGTTCAATAGCTCGTCCATATGACTGCCGGCAAAAACTGAATTAAGCACATTCAGAAGGCTCAATACAGCACACTGCAACACTTATTAATGATGATAAAAAATGAAAACAGCAAACCTTTACTGCTGCAGTGAACATGCCCAAACGGTGGTATGCTAGACCAAGTGCCTGTTGCAGTAATATGGAATGTTTTGATTCGATAAGTTATAACTCAAAAACACGCCACACACCGATTGGAGCTAAGAAATATTGACAAGAGGAAAACAACACCCACCTCCCATAAATCTGCACAGATTGGGTAACCTCGTATGGCATGCTGAAGACTTTGTATGGCATCTGACCATTTCCTCTGATGAACCTAACCTTTCGCCAACTCATGTCAATACAGCTTACATGTAAATTTTGTGATGCATTATCACACATACAAACAAATCCCATGTCTAAAAAAGCAATCACAATAACAATATTACCAAAAAAAACAAAAAATCAGTCATAGGTGATTAAGTTCCTACAGTTCCAGTGAGAGAGTGTGTGTGTGTCTTGGGCCTGTGTATGACTCCTTTTATCTACTATTAATACAATGATACAGCATCTGTATGATGGCACAGAGTAGCTCATTGCTGCAAGAAGGGGAAAAAAAACATTTTGCACATTTTAAAGAAAATCAAAGGTGGATGGTACAAATGGAATATCCCAAGGGACATTGCTGCCAGCCTAGATCTTTCAAAATATTCAAAAACAGCGTGATCAAGAGTTTAACTCAATATAGATATACTGATGGCAATTGATCAACTGGCTCCTGCTGTCCTGCACAATCTCATTTTCCTCCCTCAGATAGTTCGAAAGCATGGGCACAGAATTCAATTAATATCCACTAGCATTAGAGTAAAGGTGTTGTAGGGTGGTCCTATCAATGCCATGGTGGATGGGAATGGGATGTGAACACACTGTTTCTGTATGAATTGCAAGAAACATCATTGAGGAATTGATGAAATTGCTGTACTGAATGGGCTGGGTTCAGTTGAATTTAAACTCTTTTCATCCATTCTTGCATAACCACCATCAATCTAACTGACTACTGCGAGCCATAGTTCACCTTAACCAATCTCTCTGGGCATAGCTTGAGCGTGATAGGTGAGACTTCCGATTCAATCCAAAATGAAGACTTACTTCTTAAACATACCTCCCAGTTGGGACCTCTTTAACGACATATATTATTGGGCATTGGCATGCTTACTTCAAGTAATATTTGATCCTCTTCCCCAGGGATCCCAGATGAGGGAAGCCTAGGAGAGCCGCCGACTCCAACTATCGTCCATGTACGATCCAAGTAAATTGTCATAGAATTTACCTGCAAGTAGCCAAGCCTCCGAAAGGCCCAGAATGCACGAGGTGACTTGCCAGCTGCCTCTTTGCACACAGCAAGCTCCAAGCTCTCCTTCCCCTCGACATCTAGCAAGTCACATAGCGCCTCCTGCATGATACACCAGAAAGGGGGGAAACTCATGAGAACCCCATCACAAGCAAACGGACGAACACATACAATGCATACGAGTATTAAGCATTCCCACACACACCCCAGCCTCGGCATCGTCAGGATCGAGCGCCACCGCGCGTTGGTAGCACTTGGCCGCTCGCTGTGTGTCGCCGCCGCGGGCGTAGTGGTGGCCGAGAAAGCGGAAGGGTGCGCCGTCGTTGGGGTTCAGCTTGGCCGCGGCGAGAAAATGCTCCGCAGCCGCCGCGCGGAGCCGCCGCGCCTCATCCCCATCGCCCTCCTGCTCCGCCTCTGCGCGGCCCCATAGGAAGGCGCCCTGCAGCCACAGAACCAACCAACGGGTGATTAGGCGCAACGGAGAAGCGCCGGCACAAGCACAGCAAGATTTATGCAGTGGAGAACGAAGCGCACGAGGTTGTAGTGGTGGAGCGGGCTCGAGGGGTCGGCGGCGAGGGTTTGCTCCAGTTGCCTGCGGAGGTTGGCCTCCGCCTCCTGCGAAGGGGGTGAAGACAGGGTCAGTAAGACGCGAGGTGAGGGGAGAGGGAGAGTGCAAGAGCGATAGAGTTGAGTACAGTTTCGGGCATGCCGCCGATGAGGCGGCGCGGCCGGAGACGGCGGCGGTGAACCGGAGCGTGGGGTGAGGAGGACTGGCGAAATTTACAGCTTTAGCCCTTGGGAAGTTGGGAGTGGGACAGCCAGGCGAAGGCAAGGTAGACCGTAGACAGTAGAACACAGGGCATCGTAATTATATAAGAGAGATAAACCTATTTTGAGGAATAAATTTATAATGTTAATGTCGATTAATCAATTTAATTTATAAAGTCCACTTCTTAATGTAAGTTTCAAATTACATTAACTTCAAAAATCATTACATTAACTTCAAAAATCATAATGAGAACAAGATCGTTTTGGCTTTGTGAGATGACGGGTTGTAGGACTCTATAACAACCAGATTAAGGTCGTTAGAATTACCATGTTGCTGCTTCATGTTCTCATTTGGCACAGGTAGTTCTTTTTTCACTTTTCCAAGCTCCACACAGATAAAAAGTTTTCTAGAACTCTTCTAAAATAAATTTATAAATAATCAAACAAGTTCATCAAAAAAATTCAAAGTAAAATTAAAAATTTATGTTCAAGAGGGAAATCTTTCAAAAAGGTTAACAAAATCCATATAAGGAATTTATGTTCGAGGTGAGGCTATAAATTTTACTACCAAAAATCTAACACGCTCCTATTTTCCCAACATTACTTGGAAATCGTATGCCTTGTTTGATGTATTATCATGTAGTGCATCACCAACACCAGCTTCGCGGGGAGATAGAGTGACACTTTGGAGGTGTTTAAACTGGTTTAGCACGAACATACCCTGGTGTGATCAAGACTAGTTTATTTCCCAAGTCAATTTGGCACAAACCTGACCTTTCACACTGTCTCCTCTCCGTGGAAATTGTGTTCCACTGCAAACTTCAACGTTGGTCTATCAACCTGCCACGTTCCACTAGTTCTAATTACTCTATCCTTTTTGGAAAATATAGTAGATGATCCCCAGATTCAAACCTTGTTGCTGGTAACATCAAGCAAAAAGAAAACAAAGAACCCTTTAGTGGAGCATCAAATAAAATAACTAATCCTGGTTGATGAAGGCACATACACACAGAGTGGCAAGCATAAGCTGGAGCCGCAAACGTCTCCATCTAATCCTGATCTACGAATCCTTCTTCCCTTCCCCCTCGTTGGCGCGCGTCTGATCTTCGCCATCCTCCTCACGGTCGGTGCCGAGGTAGTACCTCCGGAGCACCTTGGGCAGGTAGAACGGCAGCAGGAAGCCGAACAGGTTGAACCCCCAGAACGCCAGGTTGGCGGCCGCGACAGCCCTTCCCGCCGCCACCCGCCACGGCGCCACGGGCGGGCCGCCGCGCTCCTGCAGCAGCTCCTCCCGCAGCCACTCGGACGCCGTGAACATCCTGCGCGCGTTGAACATCACGGGCACGGCGGCCGCGACGGGAAGCGAGAACGTGCCGGGCCACGCCGCCGCGACGCCCTCGTAAAACACCTGCGCCGAGAGGAGGAACGCGTGGGGCGCGGCGGCGGCGACGCCGGCCGTGTCCCCGGCGCGGAGCCCGTCGAGGATGTAGAGCGCCGGGAGCACGGCGCCGACGACGAACCCCACCGCCATGTGCACGGCGACGCGGAGCCGGTCGGCGGGGGCCGAGGCGACGGGCGCGGCCGGGTTGGCCTTGGCCTGGCGCTGCGGGAAGGCGAACCAGGCGAGGAAGAGGAGGTAGGGGAGGAGGAGCACCGCGAAGGCGATGTCCGAGAGCGGGACCGTGGTGGAGAAGGCGAGCACGGCGGCGACGCCCAGCGCGATGACGTGCCTGATGGAAAAGTGGTAGTGGTGGTGGTGCGGGCGCGCCGCCGGGGGGGCGCCCATGGGCGCCAGCGTAATGCCGCCACCCGCCGTCGGGCCGACGCCGCCTGACATGGCCTTGGCGTGCGAGCGAGCGAGGCGGCCGGGGAAAGAGCGATGCTGGAAGCGGACAAGTGGTGGCGAGCGGAGGAGGCGTCGTTTGGGGGGCTCGGGGAATGCGAAGCTCTACTAAACAGTTTTTGTTTTTTTAAAGAGAATTGATTCTAATTCTGTAAAATAGTTCTCTATAGTAAATTAAGAACTTGAAGCTAGAAAGAGTAGTTTCTCCTGATTCATTTCTCCTATTGAATCTCTTTTTTTTTACAAAATTTAGCATAGATAGTAACTTTTAGCCACAAAATCAGCTCTTATAGAAAAAGTAAAAACGGAAACATGTGGAGCTCTACCATGTCAAGGTGGCATGATGAGCAAGACATGTGGCGTGACGTGCAACAGCCCCATGGCCATAACAAGGTGGGGCAATTGCCTCACCTATTGCAGGAGCATATTCCTCCTTTCCAGTGGCGTTTTTTCAGATCAAAGAAAATATTCGGCCTTGAACATTCACAAATGAATGTCTACGAGCATATTCCTCCTTTTCCTTTGGCGTTTTGGATGGCCAGAACTTGGATTGGGAGGTCAGAGCGGGGTATTTGGCGTTCGAGAGCAATGAAAGAAGAAGGAAGGTCACATTGGGTTGGAGGTTAGGTCCAAAGTCGTTGGCTAATTTAGTTTTGGCCTTGCGCACCACTTAGTGCCTACCAAGGCTCAGACACCGATTTGACGAGACGACATCGACGAGAGTCAAGAAACCCTAGCGCTGCCTGCTGCCGTGACGCCGCCCTAGAACTGGTGCGGCTGCCCCGGCCACCATCTTGATTTCCTAAGATTTGTAATTGACCTTATTTGGATAGGAGAGGATTAGAGAGGAATGAAGGAATGAACCGGGAGTCCCGAAGAGCAGGGGGAGCGGCGTGGAATTGTTGCCTTGCTGCTGGGTTGCCCGGTTGGCATCGTCGTTGGGTTTCAATAGCTAAAAGATGGAGTGCTCGTCTCTTATTCTATTGTCTCCAATGCAACCATGTCTATTTTTGAAGCCATTTCCATTCCATGTCCCTTCTTCTGGGGTTGCTGCATTTCTCATGCAATCTTTCATTGGCCTCCGATATTATTGTCGGTATTGCTACTCATTTGTTCATTCTTTCTGTAACATCAGAAACTTTATTGAGATGTCGAGGAGCAACAACCCGTTACTATTGCTATAGACTTTGCTACTGAGACTATCATCTTAAACCTTCAAATGGGTCATTCATTAGCCGGTTGTGTGTTTATTGTTATGATTTTAATATAAACGTGATATGTTAATTCGGTCACATTTTAAGTAATTGTTGTGCAAGTTCGCCCCACCTAAAATTCTTGTCTAGCTCCACCACTATAGGAGACACTGCTGCTTCCGAGGCTCCCGGCAAGCAGCTTACCGCCTTACCGGGTATAGGAGAACAACGCAACATCGCGGCGATGGCCGAGCGGCAGCGGCTTGACGCGGGCGTGTCTTTTGGATTTGGTTACACTTGTTCTTAGAGCATCTCTAAGAGTCTCTTTAAAACTCACTCGTCATTTGCATAAAAATCGTTTTCTATATCTTCTTGATTTCCAATAGCCTTTCTATTTTTGCATGCACTCTAGAGAGCTATTCTCTTTTCTATATTTATCTAGCGAGAAATCCGGAATAGAGTGACTATGTTTGAATAACCAAATAGAGATGTTGTTGAAGGTGCTTTTTTACTCAAAATCTCTAAAACTAACAATTAGGAAGAATTTAGAGAGTCTCTTGTAGTTGCTCTTAGAGATTTTTTTTAAGTAGGTTGTTTTTAAAGAGTTGGGAGCTGCTCGGGCTCAGCTCAGCTCACTCCGCCGGACCGACAAGAGGAAAAGGGATATAGGCTACTCCCTCCGTCCGAAAAAACGAGTCGTTTCTGTGATTCAAATTTTGTCTCATAAAACAAGTCGTTTTACCCGATTTGACATGTTTGCATGTACATGCTAGACATACAAGAGCCGGTTAGCACCAAATCTGGCTAAAAGATAGAGGCAATAAAGGTCATTTTACATTTGTAATCTGTCCCTAAAACGTCTAGAATGACTTTTTTTTTTGTTTGGGAGGGTGGGGGGAGGGACGGACGGAGGGAGTACGTGTACTCGGCTTGTTTGCTATGGTTGGGCTCGGTGGGTTCTTCCTTGCTTCTAAAACAAATTGCTTAAAGAAAAGTAGATGAGTGATCCGTATCCACTGGCAGGCCTGTTGGCTTCGCTGAAAATATATTGATTTTTTTCTCGAACAACGCAGGAGAGCTGCGCGTCATTTCATTAAGGTAGAAAAAAGAGGCAAGAATGCCAAAACAGTTACAAGGAAACACAAACAACACAAGAACACACCCACACTGTACAGAGCACCTTCTAATCCCCTAGGCTAACCAGCGTGACCATGAGCTCTTGGAGCTTTTTTGCTCCAGCGCTGCACCATAGGCTCCCTTCATCCCTAACAGCCCTGAGAACTTCCTGAACATTAGGCCTATGTTTATCAAACACGCAAGCATTACGATGCTTCCACAGTTCCTAGGCGACCAAGATGATTAGAGAGTTTAGGCCCTTCCGCAATTCCTTCGGAGCAGTTGAGATCACTGTCCACCACCATTTAGAAAAACGGGTTGTTGAGATATCCGGTGCCAAAGTAAGGAGCCCCAGCTGAAGGAGGATGCTTGCCCATACTTGTCTAGCAAAAACACAGCCGACCAAAAGATGGTGGATGTCTTCCTCAGCTTGATCACACAGCAAACACGCATCATGGTGGGGCAAGCCTCTCTTTGCAAGACGATCGGCCGTCCAGCACCGGTTATGGAACACGAGCCATATGAAAAACTTGCATCGAGGAGGTGCCCAACTCTTCCAGATCCTTCTCCAAGGTCCAAATTTGATGGCGCCCATGAAATAAGCACTATAAGCTGACTTACTTGTGTAAATGCCGGATTGTGATAGTTTCCACACATATTGGTCAGGCACATCTTGCTGCAATATCATACCATCCACCATGCCCCAAACCTTTAGGTACTCAAAAATAACATGTACTGTGCGTGCTCCTTTGATGTCTTCTACCCATCGTTGGTTTTGGAGGGCTTGGGCTACCGTTCTCCTCTTGGCTATCCGCTTGGGGACAGCACCATATAAGCTAGGTGCCAACTCAGCCAAGGTATGCCCGTCCATCCATCTATCTATCCAGAAGAGAATTTGCTCACCGTTCCCAACAATGGCGTCCACTGCGATGTTAAAGAGAGCTTGCGCATTGCGAGGGACTTGAATGGGGAGGCCAGCCTAAAGCCTATTAGGATCAGTTTTCTCTGCCCACAACCAACGAACCCGCAAAGCACAGCCAAGCAGTTCCAAGTTATGAATTCCCAGCCCACCATATTCCACCGGCCGTTGCACCTTTTCCCAAGAGACCAAACAATGCCCTCCCTTAGCTTGTTCCTGGCCCTTCCAAAGGAAACCCCTCCTCCTTTTGTCAATCGCTTTTAGAACCCACTATGGTAGATCCATGGCAATTAAAGGATAAATGGGAGCAGCCGTTAAAACTACTCGAACCATTACCAATCTGCTTGCACGGTTCATTAAAGAAGCTTTCCACCCTGGCAAATAATCAGCCACCTTATCAATCAATGGCAGTAGTACCTCCTTTGTGGGCTTGCCAATAGTGAGAGGTAGCCCAAGGTAGGTACAAGGAAAATTCTTGACTGTACAGGACATGATTTCTGCTACAGTATTTATATCGTCATCGGAACAATGGATGGGTGAAACTGAGCTTTTAAACAAGTTGGTCTGGAGGCCAGAGGCATGTCCAAAAATATCCAACAAATTCTTGATGACTAGAATGTCTTCTCTCACCGGTCTGAGGAAGACCACTGCATCATCAGCATAGAAAGAAACTCGGTACTGAATCTGTTGGTGAACGGCCACGGGTTGTAGCAGCTGATTCTGTGTAGCATAGACAACCATTGCATTTAAGATATTCATCACCAAAATGAAAAGCATTGGAGATAGAGGATCTTTCTGTCTTAAGCCTCGTCTGTGAAAATTGTTTCCCCTGGCTCACCATTCACTAGCACTTGTGTGGAGGAGGTAGATAGCAGTAGACATAAGAGATTAATCCACCGCTGTCCAAACCCAATATACTGAAGAATTTCCAATAAGGACCAGGAGACTGAATCGAAAGCTTTAGATATATCAAGTTTAAGGAGAATGTGAGCCTCTTTCTTCTTGTTCTTGTGTAGAGACTTGACCATTTGTTGGACAAACATAAAATTATCATGAATTCTTTGACCTTTCACAAAGGCAGTCTGGTTGGGGCTGATCAAATCCGTTAGAACAGGAGCCAACCGATTGGTCATGATCTTAGTCACTAATTTAGCAAAGCTGTGCACCAAGCTGATAGGACGAAAATCTGTAACCTGGGTAGCATCCTGTTTCTTAGGTAACAAGGTGATGAAGGCCGAGTTCAGGAGACGGAATTTGAAGACATGACCTCGGTAAATAGCATCTAGAGCCATCATTATATCTCCTTTGATGATATCCCAGCAGGATTTATAGAAGCGGCCAGTAAATCCATCTGGCCCTGGCGCCTTGTCCATTGGCATGTCTTTTATAGTTGCCCATACCTCCTCTTCCGAGAAAGGAGCTTCTAAATGGGAGAGTTCAAGTTGCTGCACACCCAATTTTGCAAGGTCAATGGTATAGTCCCGATCCTCAGCTTTCCCCAACAAGGTTTCATAGAAATTTAACACGGCTGCTTGCTTGTCCTTTTGAGTAACTGCTATCTGATCACCAACATTAAGCTTGGGTATGAAATTCTTTTTCTTCCTAAACCTTGCTTGCTGGTGGAAGAAGGTTGTATTGGCATCGCCGTCTTGGAGATAAAGGATGCGGGATCGGAGGCGGGCGATGGTTCTTTCTAGCGAGGCCAGACCAAGACAGTGTAGCTTGAGCTTCCTTCGCAGTCATTCCTCTTGTTCAGAGAGCTCCCTAGAATCACGCTCAATTTCCAAGCGGTGTAGTATTTCTTTTGCCATTTCCATCTGAATTTTAATGTTGCCCACCTTCCTTTGTCCCCATTTCTGCAACCCTTTACTAACCCTTTGCAATTTCAAAAAAAGGCGCTCAACTGCACAATTAGAAGCTACAGGAGCCTCCCAATTCTGCTTCACAGCTTCCATGAATCCCGGCAGCTTGATCCAGAAACTTTCAAAATGGAACCGCTTACCAGCCGTATTCACTTTGAGGCCAAGTATGAGGGGGCAATGATCGGACACTCCTGCTGTTGTGCTTTGCAGAATTGAATCCGAAAATAGACCATCCCAGTCAACACAACATAAGGCCCTGTCCAACCTTACCAAGGTAGGTGACTGTTGCTCATTAGACCATGTATATTTCCTACCCATCAGGGGGATCTCCTTGACCTCCATATCATCCAAAAATCGTCTGAATCTTCCCATCATAGCTCTATCCAGGTTTGTATTGTTTTTGTCAGCAGCCTGGTAGATGAGATTAAAATCTCCTGCTACTAGCCAAGGGCCGCTGCAAATTGCCCTGATATCCCTGAGTTCCTGCAGAAAGGATAATTTCTCATCATCTCCTTGTGGTCCATAAACTCCGGTGAACCACCAGTTCCGGCCTTCTTGCTCAGCAAACTGAACAGATACTGAATAGTTATCGACTCTTGTAGCTAAGGCTTGACACGAGGCACCTTTCCAAGCAATCAGCACCCCCCTCTTGTTCCATCAGCCGGAAGGGCAACAAATTTATCGAATGCAGAACCAAAAACAGAGAGGAATAAGCGCTGCGACATATCCGCGACCTTTGTTTCTTGGAGACAGACGATATCAGCTTTACTGGAGGAATCGTTTCCCGGACTGAATTGCAACGTGCTTTTTGATTCAAACCTCGTGCGTTCCAAATTAAAATTGAAGATGGATTCATTGATAACAAATGTAGAAGAACCGACCCAGGAAACAACAACTCAGATCCCTGCTACGAGGCATGCTTGCCCACCTTCAGGGACAGCCCAACCAAAGATTGCAGCCATGGCAGCAAGGTCAGACTCCGAGAGTCTTGGCTTGTACAACTTACTGTATGTGTCTTATGCATCCGGCTCGAGCACTTCGCGTTCCCCATAGCCGAGTTGCCGCATCACCCTTCTTTGTGCATCGGTGGTCACCGGCTCCGGTGAACAAGGATTGGCGCCCGCCACCCGACGGCTTCGCCGGGGCAGGGACCCAGGAGGAGCCACTTTTTGCCTTCTCTTCTGAATCTTCGGCAGTGGGAGCAGCATGTCGACCGGTTTGCGAATCTTGTCCAGCAGCTGGCTTGAAGCGGCCAAGCTGGGCTCATCATGAGGAACGGTCTCCGGCGGCGGAGTGGATGTGGTGCGCCGTCGCTGCCTGGAGTAGACCCGGAGGGGAGGCACTTCGCCCCCGGCGGCAGCGCGGCAGGCCCTGCCGCGGAGGGCGCGACAGACCCCACCACTACGGGGCCAGGTCCGGCCGGGGTCGAGGGATCGATGTTGCTCAGGGTAGGGGCGGCGCCGCCGAAGTTTCTCGGTATTGGAGATACGGAACAACTGACAAAGGATTCCAGTATAGGCTCGTGGAGGACCTGGACAGCTTCATATGGCCCATCCTCTGTCGGGCTACGTCTTGTTTCCGGGCTTTGATCAACCTGGTTTGCATGCTGCCTGTCATCTGGTCCACCAACTCCCAGCCCATTGCACATCACTGGCTGGGCTGGAAACAGAAACAGATCATCCTTAACCGGCCCAACGGGAGAGGAGTCCACGTCGCTCAACAGCCCAGGAGCCGGAGCAACGCTACCATCCCCTGCGTCTTCAGGACTTGATGCCGCCGCCGCCACGGGGAAGAGCCGAGCCTCGGGTGCAGCGCGCCGCAAAGGGGTCGAACGCAGAGGAGTCGAGGTGGCCCCTTTGGGGGATGAGCCCACCATAACCGCGCCATCATGCACGGTCGTTTCGGCAACCGTGGCCTTCCTTTGTGCAGCCCGTTGGAAGTTGTATCCGCCGCCGGTACAGTAATGGCGGCCAGGGCAGGCGGGGCGTCACGCGTGATCCTCGGCGCACCCCTCGCCAGGTGGCCACCAGGACCAGTCCGCGGGCCCAGCCGGTCATGCACCGGCACCCGAGAATTTCCCGGCGCCGAGGGAGCCGCCGGAGGTGAATGTGAACGCCGCCGCTCGCGCCGACGGCGCCCCGCGTCAGCATCAGGAGGCGGGGACGGTGGGGCAGCCGGTGATGGCTGCAGGCCTGCTGGGGAAACGGAAACTTTGATTGGGTACATCAACTTGCGCTTCGCAGGTCGGCGATCTTCTTCCTCCATCGGTGGCTCCACAATTTCCAAATCCAGCTCTGCCGGGATCAAAGAAGGACAGGATGCCCAGGCCAGGACCTTGAACACATCACGACGATCTTCCACATCCGGATGAACTCCGGCGATCCAGCAATGATCGCTGAGGAGCAGCTCCGCCGTTGGCAGCTCCCAAGCATGGGCAGGAATCCCACGTATGTCTACCTCGACCGGACAAGGCAGAGAAGCCCCCTCCGAATCAAGGAGACGCATCCATCGCATGACATGGAGCCGGAGCTGCCCGGAAGAAGCACTGAAGGGCCTTCCATCATTGAAAACTCGAGCTGCCATCTCGGCGTTCCGCAAGATCAAGAGAAATCTGCAAGGAGGAAGCCTCGATCTCAAACTTACTAGCCACACTGTCTATGATGGACTCAGTACTACCGCTTAGCACTGTGATGACAAGAGCCCTGGCCAACCTTTCCTCCCGCTGCGAAATAGACGCAGAGCGATCAAGTATCTTCCTTGGGCGAATCATGGTGACAGCCGGCGCCTCGTCGCCGCTGGATGCAGAGGGAGCCAGAGCATCAACCTCGCCGCCAGGCGGATCATCAGATGTTCCAGGCCCCGAGCTACGCTTCTTCCGCGTCCTGCGCCTCTTCCTACGGCCCTGTGTGCCCTCCGATGGCACACACGGCGGGACCGAAGCTGCCGGGGCGATGACCCTTCCTGCCACCACAGGTTTTGGGCGCCAAACCAGCCGCTGGGGAGGCGACGCCGTGTAGCCAGAGGAGCGATGTCCCAAGGCACGGCAGCGGAAACACCGCGTCCTCGACCTGCAGCTCGCCGCCCGGTGATCAGACGAGAAGCAGTTGAAGCATTTGCCCCGCAGGTCCGCTGGAACAGGGCGGCGGGGACAGGCCTCCTGGCGCGCACAGCGCTGGCGGCGGTTCTCCACCTGCGACCAACCATCGAGTTGAGGAGCCTGCGCCGCCGTCTGCTTGCCGCGCCCAGCGTCTTCCAGAACGATGCGCGGCGCCGCCCGCGGGGAGACGTCGCTGGTGGCAGCCGAGACCCCCAGATGAGAGGCGCGGGGGGCCTGCGAGGCCGCCGCCGTGAGAGCATCGTCGGAGCATGAGCGTTGTGTTGCCGCCATTTGATGCGAGCCCATGAGGAGGACCTCCATGAATGTGGGAGCGCCGCCGCCTAACTTCCCCGGAGGGAGGGGAGTCACAACTCCACCGCTGGGCTTTGGACCGCCCGACGGTGTCGAGGTTGAGGGTCGGGGATACAGGGGAGAGAGGAGAAACTCCCGACGCCACGGGAGAGAGGGCGGACGTCGCGTCCTTGGGGGTGGCCGCCGGGCCCGGGATGGACGCTGGCGTGGGGCTGGTGGGAGGGGAGACGCCGGGACGGGGAAGAGGAGGGGAGGAGACGCGAGCCATCTTCTCTTTTTAAATAATTGACGTGTTGTCTTCTGCTCAAATATATTGATTTTGACTCATTCTACCTGTTGTAAATGAGAAAAGTTTGTTGATTTTGGCTGACAAGCGAAACGAGGCATATGCAATTTATTACTGCCCGCATATAATGCTATCAACATACTCCGTACTCCCTCCGTACTCGTATTAGATGATGTTTAGGACAAGGTTTTAGTCAAACATTGGGAATATAAATCACGAATAACTTTTAAGTCGTTGAGTTTGAAAATGTGAAAACCATATGAATAGATTTGTCTTGATAAGTATTTTTAGAAAAGTATACATATATTATTTTTTAATAAATATTTTTGTAAAAATAAGAAGTCAAAGTTACATTTTGGTGACCGTGTCGTTGTCCTAAACATCATCTAATACGAGTATGGAGGGAGTAGGTCTATATACCATGGAGCATTATTACAGCAAGCAGCTAAGCTAAGCATATACTTCAATCTATATACAAGAAATAATAGTTGAGACAAAAATAGATCACAGTAAGCCGTTATGGGAAGTGTGCACTTGTCAAAGACTACAGTCTACAAGCGTTAGGTTGTCAATTATACACTCAGAACATTTACTGGGCCTCCAACTGCTGTATCCTGCCGGGGTCCTCCCGACTGGTGGAGGTGACCAGACCTCCTCTACGAGGGATCAGGAGACGAACACCCGACCCGAGAACATTTCCCGTCCCTGTGGCATCGTAATGAGCCCTTGCCATCATTCGCTGCTCAGGATCTACTCCCCAGATCCAATAGGAACTGCTCCATTCATATTGAAATGAAGCTTTCTGACATTAAAAAAATGACAACGAGGATTCTAACTTCAGTAAGCAATCAGCCTTTTTTCTGCTTCAAGTAATGCAAGATCTGCGCAGCCAAGATGTCGACCCATGTGTCTGGCACACCAGGCAGGCACCAATGCATGCAGTCCTGTCCGTAGATAGACACCGCATCCTTCTTGCCGAGCCAGATAGCCGGATGGGCGTCAGCACGGAACTCGCTCATGTAAGTCAGGTTGAGCAACTGAATATCTGTGCCAGCTAGGGCTTCCTGGATTGCTGAATTCACCATTCTCGCGTCTTTGTTCACTCCCCCAAACCGGGGGTCAAACCAAGAGTCAAGCTGCACAATATTTTATGTATAAAAGAATAAGCAATTCGCAATTTTAGAATGCATAACCTGTGAATCTAAACAGTTTGACCGTCAAAATCAAACCTCATGCTCTTCAAGGAGTCTATCAGATACACAGCTGCCATTGTGATCCCACTCGCCTCCAAAGAAGTGCCTAGGTGATTGTGTGCGCCACAGCTTCAGGGTTTTCCTGGGAACCTCCCTTTCAATGTAAGAGGCCATACTTTTCAGGATTACTTTCAGTCCGTCGTGCATGCCAAGTGGAGGCTCAATAGGTTTTCCTCCTTTGTAGAAAACCAGGGGAGTCTCTTCTGGGAATTTATATGTATTCCACCTGATAGGGAGTAATGTGTAAAGCATTACAACTTACAAGTTTACAACAGGAATAGTAATCATGAAATTACACCTAAACGACGAAGAAGATAAACCTTCATAAGCGTGGGAGAAATCTGGGCAATATACATTGGAATCAATGTACATAACGATGGCTTTCAGATGTGCTGTCGGCAAGAGAGTAAAAAAGCTCTAGAAGAACAAAATGCTGCCTAAACTGAATATTTTCCAATGGTTGGCATTTCTGAACAAACTTCAAACAGGGGTTGCTTTGAGAAAAAGAAAAAAATGGAAAGGATATAAGAACTGCATTCTTGTGGGGTTCCTGAATCATATTTTTTCCCAGTGTTCCATGGTCAAATCTATTTGGACCAGCTTCAAGGAAGCGCTAGATGGAACAAAGTGCCATCTATGCAGGACTTCTATGAACCACACATTGGACCGACGTTTCACGATCTGAAACTTTTCTTATTTGCCATAGTGTTTTGGCCATTGAAAGAGTCTTTCTGTACTCACCGACTGAAGTGTTGTACAATATCCTATCTTGTTTGCAGAAGGTGGGTGTGCTATTGAGAGCTGATGAGCGGGAGAAAATCAGGGAAGAAGCTACCCAAGTGGGAAGATGGCTGCAAGAGTTTCAGAAACTACCAAGGGAAAGTCTGCAAGAAGACATCATGTACAGTCATTCAGCTAGCGTGTCTAGTGTGGCTGTGTTAGGTCAATAGTGCTTCTTTGCTGTTTGATCTTTTTTGAAAAGAAAAGAAAAGACAACTTATACGCTTTCCATAAAACCAGACTGTCATTTCCCTAAAATAATAGTAACTATGAAGTAGTATCATTCATGGCCAAACTTATCCTTCAAAACTTGACCATAGCAAGTGAAAATAACTGAAGGTTGTTCTTATTTAAAAAAGGAAATAGCCTTTTGTGACTAGGGTGACTAACATGATCTCAATGTGAAGCTCAGGGCCAGTACCGTACTACTGAAAGAAACATTTGAACAATCCCAATGCCTCCAACTGAGTAAGAAATTATCTTTTTTTACTTTACTAGTATGAAAAAACAAAAAGATCAATATGTTTGGAATGACAAACTCACCAGTGTCCGGTGTTGAAAATTAGCACATCATAGAACTTGGTGACATTTATCCAATCATCAGCCGGGATGTCAACATCCACTCTGTAAGTTCCTTTTATTCCATCCTTCTGAAGTTCTTTGGACTTCTCCACAGGCTGCCACCTTTGTATCATTAGTTACCGCCGAGTGAGCTTCATGATTTATCATATGAAATTTACAAAAGTAAAATCCTGTTTTCGCAAAAAGAAAAAAAACACAGGCACAAGAACTACAAATGTCCAGGTGACGGTGTTTAACAAATACAAATTTTATGCAGCAGATAAGCCTTTGCCTTATTGGATGTTACAGTACATCTAATACTAATTTAGTCATCCTACCATGCAATGGATAAAAGGGTTTATTCCTTATGCAACCAAGTCCACTTAAACATGTAATTTTTCACACATTGCAATATAAAATGCACATCACAGCAATAGGTCAATAGCATAATTAATCACAATTCAGCAGGAAATACAATGGTGCTGACATCACTGTAGACACTAACCATGCAGCACAGAACAATATTTGCCACATATATCACCACATAGTTTCAAAGGGAATAAAACCACCATAGGAGCTCAGTCCCTTACACATCAAATATCCTGAAACAAAGAAAAGATTTTCCAGACTAACAACAAGTGCAACTGATCCAGATTCCTATTTATCATCATTAGAACTCTCTCCGGCACACTACCAACTCCTAGCATCACACCCTCAAGTAACAGCACTACATTGCAGTCTTACCATTTTAATTGTTTCAATAAATGCTCCTAATTTCTCAGAACTCTCCTCAGGTGCATGTTTATACTTTAATACCCTAAACAAGTCAAGCAAATTAAAATATCTCATCTCAAATCTAACTGCTACTGCATTGTATAGATAAATAATACCATTATTGCAAACATAGATAAACAGTCTCAAATTTTGAATCCTACGAATAAAGCTGGAAATGGTTCAGGTGGGAACCGATTGCAGTAGTTTGGATAGCGCTTTGGTCCCACTTCAGTTGGGTGAAAACGAGTTGCTCTAGCTATCAGTTCGATTTGATTGGGTTTAGCAAAATAAATAGTTTACGTAGTTTGGGATGCCGGCAGCGTCGAGCGGCTGCTGTGCACGTCAAGAAGCAGGCGCCGACTGCGGTGGCGAGTGTCACTTAAGTGCACCGCAGGAGCAGCCTCCCGAACCAGTTGAAGGTGGTTTGGTCGTCACATATGATGGGTTGGTTTAGATTGGTTTTCAACGGCGTTTTTATGAAATGAGTTTAGTGCGGGTTTAGTCTGAGTTACAGACCATTGCCAGCTTTACCTACGAATTCGCAATCGAACTCTCTCCATCCTAGGCAATGCATTAATGTAGGTATGCTACCACTTCTTATCTAGGTGCCAATTCATGGCAATCTCATTCAAAGATTGCTCTCTTACAAGTTGAAAACTAAACAAACACGGAAAGCAACAGCCATCAGCAGCAGAGAGCACTCACTGACGTGTACTTGGCGAGCAGGACGGCGCGGTGGTAGGCGACGACGACGTCCTCCTTGGGGAAGTACCCACCGCGCCACGCGCCTCGCCGCTTCCACTTGCGCGCGCCGTCGTCCGCCGAGCGGAGCGCGCAGAGCAGCGCGACAACGAGGTTCTCGGACAGCGAGTCCCCCACGAGCCCGACCCGCCGGCCCCTGGCCGCGGCCAGGAACCTCGCGGCGTCGATCCTCGGGACGACGGCGCCGCCGCAGCGGGTAGGTGCCCAGGAGAGCGACGCGAACTGGGGGCGGCCGTTGCGGAGGCAGTTCCAAGCGTTGCGGTGGAAGGGGCAGGACGGGGAGTAGAGCGGTGGCGGCGCGGGGGGCGGCGTCGGCACCCACCGGCCGTCGGCCGCATCGGAGAGCGCGGCGCCGCAGGGGAGCGGCTGCGGCGTCGGCGGGCGTGGGCGTGGGGAAGACGTGGAGAGGAGGAGGATGGTGAGGGCTATGGGGAGGAGGAGGACCAGAGGGAGGCGGAGGCGCCGCATTGTGCCCGCCTCCGGCGACAACGCGCAGACACCGCTCTCCCTCTTCCTCTTGGATCTAGTAGCAGTTTTCTTGCCGTCGCGTTGCAACTTGCAAATGGCAGTGCAAACTGCAATGGGCGCAAAGCACTGATGCTGTGTTAGTAGATCACCATGTACGCCAAAAAAAAAAAAAAAGATTCAGGGCTCTGGATTTCTCCAAATTTAAGGATGAACACAAATGCAACATTGAGCGATCTCCTGGCATCAAACGGCACGAATTCAGCACTGAGCAATCTTGAAGCTGCAGCTTCAGAAGTTTAGAACTCGTATCACCTCGCAAGAGATGCGGGTAACTTGCATGTTGCATCAGAAGTTCATTGTACGGTCAAAAGAATAATCATGCATTACCAATTCCAGGATTTCATCTTGAGCACATTGCAGTAATCAATTCATCACTGTAATGAAATAATCGATTTACTGGAAAATAAGAGGAACAGAATAACGCGCTTCTTTCCTTCCTACTGTGACGAATAGGCTAAGAAAGTACCAGTTCTGTCAGTATCATTTCCTTGATTATTTATAGACCCATTTCTGCCAAAAAAGAGCATATTGTCTGTTAAAGTTATGATTCAGAAGACTTATCTGAAACATGCAATGAACAATAATTTAGCACTAAGCAATCTTGAAACTACAAGTTCAGTACCTGTACTAATAAAAGTACTAATGACTAAATATAGGAGACAGACAGATATCTGTTCTTGCTGCCGCCACAAGCAGGTCTGCTGCAAAAGCTACTTGCAAGCATGAGCATCCACAGATTCAGATTCAACTTGCTGCAGTGCAATCACCAATTATGTTTTGTCATCTAACATTGATCAGTGAAAAATACACAGTGGCTAAACAACCACAGAAACATAACTGCTCGCCCCCTTCCTATTACCACAAAGATTATAGATGCTAAATCATCTAAAAAAACATGGTTTACAAAAAGAGCAACTATACAGAAGTGTGGTATTCTTGTTCCGGTTCTACTCTGCTTGTGGGATGTCAAACACAACACCACTCAGGATAGTCAAGAAGATTGGACATTTCCAGTTTCAGACAAGTGTGAGAGCAGCCTCCTGTCCAGTTTCAAACCGGCTGACTCGGCCTCTCTGATCAGCTGACGGCATTTGGCCAGCCTCCCCTCCGCCACATAACCTTCGATCAGACCGTTGTACATGTCGCTGGTTGGAACAAACCCGGCCTCCTTCATCCTCAACAAATACCGGAGAGCCCTCTCTGGTTCACGCAATGCCACACAAAGCTTGACAATGACCCGGTAGGCTGGCAGGTCAAGCAGACAACCGGCCTGCTCCATTTCCCACACCAGGGACAGCGCCTCGCGGTGCATTCCATCACGGCAGCGGCTGTGGATCACCGTTGTGTACATAACCACGGTGGGGCTCCCACCAGATTCCCTGAACCAGCTAAAGAGGCTCTCCACAGCCGTGTATCGTCGGAGCTTTATGCAGACTTTCATGACAGCTGTGCAGTCCTGCGGGCGAAGCTCCAAGTCCGACATCTCACCAAGCTCATCAATCAACGCCGAGGCAAGCCCATATCCTTCAGGCATCCGGGTGGCTTCCAGCATCACCTTCACATAGATGCTTGGGTGCAGCGTCCTGTTATTGATCCTTGCAAGTTCCAGGAGTTTGCGCGCAATGTCTACTTTCCCTGCTCTGATGAACCCGCTGACCATGGCTTCAAGAACGGCACGGCTCGCCGTGGGGACACATTGCTCCAATGCAGACTCCACTTTGAGCTGGCCAAAGCGCGCCAAAACTTCGATGGTGGAAGCGAGAACCCGGTCGTCTGGGAATAATGGCACAACTTTCTGCCTCTGAGCCCAGCACAATGTCTGCAGCGCACGCTCGGGGAGTCCCATGTGCCCGAGCTCACGGATGGTCAGCGACAAGGAGCCTTTTCGGAGGAACCTCACCCACCGGTCAAGCACCGTGGAGACACCGTGCTCTGGAGGAAGTGTGGCGATCTCCCGAGCAATCCCTAATAGAAACTCTGGGTTTTTGCGCAC
Source organism: Urochloa ruziziensis (assembly GCA_015476505.1). NCBI lineage: Eukaryota > Viridiplantae > Streptophyta > Magnoliopsida > Poales > Poaceae > Urochloa > Urochloa ruziziensis. The sequence continues at coordinate 23,737,730 of CM027118.1, forward strand.
CTGGTCGCTGAAGGAAGTGCGGGATGACAGCGCTGCTCTTGCAGCAAGTCGGATGTGCTGCTTGGGTGCCGGAGCGACAGGCAGCTTCGTCTTGTGCGGCAGTGGCAATGGGAGCGCCCGCTGCCTCGCAGGGTTTGGCGGTTTCAGGGGCTTCTGACGCATTGGTCGGTTGAAGAGTGCGGAAATGGCATCAATCTCTTCTTTGCTCCATCCTAAATTCTCTCCTTCATCCCCGGCAGCAGCATTCTCGGCATTTATCTCGTCACTGTACTCGGATGCCTCCAACTCCCTGGCAGAAACTGTGTCTGATAACTCAGATGAGCAAGAAATACGAGACGTTGAGGGGAAATGACCATGACTGTAGAGTCCACGAGCTCTGAGCTTCACCAATGTGGGAGCCGGGAGTAGCCGGCTCACCAGCGCAGCGGTGGCCTTCACTTGGGGCATCGGATCAGATGCAAACCCAGTTATCTTGTGGGGTAAACTGCTCCTTGTATACCAAATCCTGCACGTCAAAGAAGAATAACCTAATCAAGAAATAGAGAGGCCATTAGATTACTAAATTGGTTGGGAATCCTTCCTATCCCAAACCAGTAGCAGATCTACGATTAAAAAACCACCTATGGCAAACCTATGTACAATGCAATAACAAAGCAAGTGAAAATAAGGGGATGAAAATAGAACATAGAGAATATAAGTAAGATGGAGTTTTGACTACCACAAATTAAGTGATCATAATTCATAATTGAAAAAACAATTCTGAACATTTAAATCGAGCATACCACTTAAGCACTATAGCGTCAACAAAAAGGCAAACTCATCCTCCTACTTTTGATGGATTGAAAGCGTCATAATTCTCTCCTCATCAAGTCTTCAAACGTATCCCCCTCTGCGTGCACATCATCAAATCATTAAGCCACAATTTGTATTCAGAAACCATACAACATGTTCTATTCTACATCAAATTATCCAATTCCAATCTACTAACCTTTTCTCCCCCCCCCCCCCCCCCCCCCCCCCCCCCCATCTGGCTAGTCTCAGCCTATGCTGCACGGATACGGATACAGGGATACGTCATTTTCTAAAATAACCCGATACATGGATACGTTTTGGTATTTAAAATAAATAAATAATAATACATATTAAAAATATAAAAATAGTAGCAGCCTCAAAGGAACACAAAAATCACCTTGCAACGTTGTGCTAATGAATTTGCCCATTTGACAATACTTAATTTGAGAAAAATGTTGCCTGATTATTAAGTCTCTAAAATGTTGGTGTCGACACTAGCACTACTTAATGTGAGGCCGTCTACTCGTGGCTGGGAAAATTAAGGAAGGAGAAAAATACAAGATCAGGGAGGGAAACAAGCAAGAACAGCATTGGATCGGAAGGGGAGAGAGAAACCAAGAACAAGATATCATCGGATCAAATAATAACAGGAAGAAAGAAATCAAGAAAGACAAGCACTAGACGTCTCAAATCTAGAAAGGGAAATCTAGGAACCGACCGAGTTCGTCGCCGCTATTGGAGGTTGTCGCCCGGGAGCATGCAGGCTAGGGATGAAAACGGTTACGAAAATTCCCGATTACCGAGCTTCGTTTCCGTAAAATATGGTAAATGGTGAAATGGAAACGGAATTTGTCGAAAACGGTACGGAAACGGGAAAAAATGGCTCGGAAACGAAAACGGAAACGGGAGAGCATTTGTTTCACCGAATAGCTCGGTATACCGAATTGCCTCGAAAATTTCCGTCGAAATTTCGAATCACCAAGATGCGAGAAGGACGGCGGCTTGAGGATTGGACTTCGAGCTAGAGAAGCTCAACCTGGGGATGGGGACACCAAGCTGGAGGAGCGCGGGAGGCGGGATGGGGACGTATGGCTGGAGAAGAGCGGCCTGGAACACCGAGATGGAGCCATGGAGGGTTGCGGCCTGACCTGAGCACGCAAAGCTAGACAGTGCCGGCCTGAACGATGGCGTGCCCAGCAGGAGGCTCGCAGGGTGGGGCGGCGTCGCTAGTACAGTAGCGGCGGAGGGCTGCCGTCTTCGCGGAGCGTCGTCGCTTTGTGCGGCCGTGCGGGCAGAGAAAGGAGACAGGCAGGCTGCCTATCGTGTGGATAAGGTATAAGCTAAGGCCGGCTGGGCCTGTTGGGTTTTTTTGTGGTCCTTGGCCCAAAGGTATAACGGTTATTTTATACTATTATCTGGTTATAATAAAAGAGTATGAAATATTTTTTCATGAACAAATGTAGTTAATGGTATCTTGGCGAGAACATTACTTTTAAAAGTGCTCCGACATAATTTTCTCTAGTTGAAATTGTAGTCGGTTTGTGTATGCATGCCTGCGTGGTTTTCGATTTGAGTTATCGTTATCGACCGATATCGACATGTTTTCGATCCGAAGATTTCATTTCTGATGTACCGACTTTTCCGTTATCGTTATCATTTTCGAATGTATCGTTTCCGTATTGTTTTCGAGTAAAAAAATATGATAAGAAACGATAATGAGTATTTTCGATCGTTTCCGACCGTTTTCATCCCTAATGCAGGCACACAGGTTAACGAGTAACGACAAGGGCTAGCGGCGGCAGCGGCGAGGTGAGTTATGCTGCACGAAGAAAGCGAACTAGGGAAGCGAAGGGCCGGCCGACCGGCCAAACAAGCGAAGGAGATTAGTGCAGGGGGAAGAACACACCGTTAGCGGTGGAGTCCGTCGCCGGTGAGCGGTGGCGCTCGTGTTGGCGCCGTGTGGGCAAGCGGGGGCGGTGGCGGCGGCGTGATGCGTCAGGAGACTCGAGTGGAGGCGGCCAGGAGGGCTATCGCGGTGGGGACGGTCGAGAGAGGGGTAGAGTCGCCGCCGGGGAGGCCGGATCGCCGGGGTGCTGCGATGGACGGTGGCGTGAGGTAGAGGGATTCGCCGCCGATTCGGCTGTGTGCGAGGTTGCGGTTCAAGAGAGGGGAGCGGGCAAGCCTACACTGTAATGTGCAGTCAGAGCTACAATTTAGTGACACTACACCGTCTCCCTGATCCCTGGACTGAACCAATCGGGTAAAAAGGAAATCTACTACACAGTTAGTGACAAGAGCAACAAGCACGAGTGCTTTGACAGCTAGCAAGAACCATCTATTCACCGATCTAACACAGAATGAGAGAAGCACGAGATTTAACCTAGCAAGAAAGGACTAAAAGGAGGAGGTGGAAGGGAAGTGGGAGGGGGAGGAGAAGATATGCACCTGTAGGATCCGCCGCCGTCTGATTCGGGGCTATTGAGGGAGCAGTCGTCGCCGCCGTCACCGTCGGACTCGAACCCTGGCAACGGAAAAAGGATGAGGAGATGGGGAACGGGAAGGAGATGCGGCGGAGGAGAGGAGGGAGGGGAGCTGAAGGAGGCGGCGAGGCGCACCTGTATCTCGTCGAACTCACCACGGCGCCGTCGAGGGAGAGGTGGCGGCGGCTACGCCTTTGTGTCGCGAGAGGAGCGCACGAGCCACGCGAAGCCGTCAACCCACGCGAGCGACTGCGGAGATAGCAGAGGCAGGCATTTTGATGTTGGGCCCGTATCTTAACCAGCGAACACATACCCATATAGTACGTATCTAAGAAGGTAATACCCATATAGTACGTATCTAAGAAGGTAATATGTATCATCCGATTGATATGTATTCACACGTATCCTTAACGTATCCGATACGGATACGTATTTGATACACAATACGTTAGGTTCCCTGAGTATCCGTGTAACGTAGGTCTCAGCAGCTTGCCCTTGGCGGCGCGCTCTTCTGGCTCCCTGGCTCCTCCGCAAGCCTCTAGTGCTGCTATGCCGTGGCAACCGAGGAAGGAGGGAGGGGGTGCTCACCGGCGGACAGCTTGGATCCGCCCCTATCCCAAACTGGACTTCCGGTTGAGCAGCTCATGAGAAATTGGGAACGGAAACGTATCTCTGTGGCACAGTGGCGCTCTGGTGCTTCGTGCGGTGTTCGTCCGGCGGCGACCGACGCCGGCACGCCCTCGTCCTTCCCGCACAACGGCTTGACACAAGCCTCGCGCGGAGCTGCTCAACCACCCGCCGTCGATGGAATCGCGCCAAAGATAGGGTGGGAGTGGGCCGCTTGGGCTAGTTCATATGAGCTTGTGTGGGCTTCTTGGGAGTATATGGGCTATTTGAGCAGCCCATAGAAGAACAGTGCGTCATAGGCCCAGAGCCTAGAACCCATGGTCATGGGAGACCTGGGGAAAGCTAAAACATCTACTGATAACTGTCATTGACTCAACAACTCCTTGATTCAGGCAACTAGGAGGCGCTAAAGGAAAAATGTCATCGAATCTGTGCTCGTGAAATGAAGTGTCTTTGTCCGCGACACTCCTTGTGGGAAACTATGAATAAATTATCAGAAATGCTCTCGAACGGGCATCTGAAGACGCGTCTCTCATCGGACGCCACCATCCTCCGTCCTCCTGCGGCCCTGTCGCCGTCCGCGTGTCCCGCAGATCGACTCCTGCCCAACCTCGCACCCGCTGGCTGTGGCCGGTGCGCCGCCGCCGTCTGCACGCCCCAATGGCTCTCTCCCGTGGCCGGCGACTCTCTCTTCCCCGGCACGAGCTCCCTCTCCCCCTCTTGTCATGGCTGGTGACGCGAGATCCCCATAAAAAGCGACGCGAGGTCCTCTTCCTCATGGACGGCGGCGAGCTCCTCTTCCTCCTCCCAAGGTCGGCGGCGTGAACTCCGTCTTCCCCATGGACGACGGCGAGATCCTCTTCCTCTCACCGTGGCTGGCGGCGCGAGCTCCCTCTCCCCCATGGCTGGCGGTAGGAGCTCCTCTCGAGCTCCCCTTCGCCATGGCCGGGGTCGAGCTCCCCTTCGCCATGGCCGGGTCGCGCCCCCCCCCCCCCCCCCCCCCCCTCTCGCCATGTTCGGGGTCAAGCTCCCCTCATCCCCATGGCGCGACGAGACCCATGGTGTTGCAATAGAACTATTTCAATGTTGCAGTTATATAGTGATGTTGCAATAGCTTTGTTTCAATGTTGCATGAAACATAGCTTCAATGTTGTGACAGGATTTTTTACTCCCCCCGCATCCATATGTTTCACTATGTTTCAATAGAATTTTTTTAATGTTGCAGTTGCATGATAGTGATGTTGCAATAAGTTTGTTTCAGTGTTGTGCAAATTGAACTATGAATTAACGATGTTGCATGCAACAGAGTTCCAATGTTACGGCGGGAATTTTACTCCCCGCATTCAGATGTTTCACTATGTTTCAGTCAGTACGTAATTTTTGATGTTGCAAATATATATTTTTAATGTTGCAACGACCGACCGATAAAAAAAATTGATCGGACGTCCGGACGCTAGCACTTCCGATTAGCACATAATCCATATAGGTCATGTACACGTCATAAAAGGGTTTTCTTATTCTTTTTGCATTTACAACTTGTCAACTCAAACGAATACCCTAACTTTCAGTTATGTGCTTATACTAGGCGTATCAGTTGGTACACTTGAAAGTTGAAACGCCAAAAACGCCACCTCAAAAATGGATTTCGAAAATGGCCTGCTGTTATCCATGTGCAAATAGCTCTTGCATCTAGTTCTGCCGGAGGTATTCCTGGATGGCTGAACGCAGTGCGTGATTCGGGATGGTGTCATGGTTTGAAAGAGTTTCGTTTGTAACTGGAGACGTGTCATGCCCACTATCCAGCCAACGTCTAAAAGCATCAGATTCGTAGGTGAAGCCATCCGCTGCCACCTGAGGATCTCTCATGACAACCTGAAGACAGGTAATAGCAAAAAGTTAGCTATCTGATGGCGGGTAACACCAGAAGAACATAAATACCTTATCTTTTTAGAATGTATCACCTGAGAGATGGGGCAAATGAAGCAGGATGGCGTGGCAACAGCTCTACTGCTTTCACTGGACATGGATCGAAAAGATTGTGACAAAGGCGCGTGAACTTCCTTTATCATAGGTTCAATCACCCTCCACACATCGCGTTGGAGATCAGGGCGTTTCTGTCTGCTGAGCTCCGAGCACTGCAGCCCAATTCTTGCAAGCTGCTCTGCCAGCACCAGAGGCCACTCACCTGCCGAGTGATCCAACACAGAATGCAGGTCATCATCGTTCAGTGCCCTCTCCACCACCCTTATGAGGCGTAGAGGTGCCATTCCGGTCAAGAGACGCAGGATGGTAACACCAAAAGAGTAAGTGTCAGACTGTGGTGTAAGCTCCCCGGTGCCAAAGAACTCTGGGTCCATGTATGCCGGTGTCCCCATAGGCTGGGAGGTGAAGTGCGCATCGCTGCCAGTGACACTGGACTCCAGCAAAAGACGGGAGATCCCAAAGTCGCTGACCTTGCTCAGTAAGTTTGCATCAAGGAGGATGTTGCCTGGCTTCAGGTCCCCATGCACAACCGGATGGGGCTTGTGCTTGTGAAGGAAAATCAGCGCGGAGCAAACCTCCCTGATGATTCGGATGCGCACCTGCCAAGTGAGTGATGGGGTGTTGTCAACACAGTTCAGACGATCCTCTAGGCTTCCATTAGGTAAGAACTCGTAAACAAGGGCTGAAACTTCAGGACAGGCTCCAATAAGGGTTACTAGGTTTGGATGCCTCACTCTACTGAGTATCACTACCTGCAAAAATAAATTAGAACGACAAATCTTGTTAGCTACTCCCTCTGTCCCAGAAAGAATGCACTTCTCGCTTCCCGAGAAATTCTAGAATCTTAAGTTTGACCAATTATAAATAAAAAAGTATAAATATTTATGATATGAAATATATATCATTAGATTCGTTTCTAAATGTAGTTTTTAACAAATTTATTTAGAGCCATAAATATGAATATAGTTCGCTAGAAATTTGGTCAAACATGAATCACTCTAACTGGCACGCATCCCAGACAGGAGGTAGTATATTCTTACGCCCTGTCGTGCCAAACTGCCAATGCAATGTTGTATACCTATACAAAATAGCAAAAGAAGTCATTTACCTCTTGCTGGAACTGTGACTGGGCATGCAAGCTTTCAGTATCAAGTATCTTTATAGCTACAGTAGTGCTGCGAAGGAAACCTTTATAGACGGATCCAAATCCACCTCGACCAATGTTAAGTGAACTGCTGAAAACCTGGGTAGCCTGCTCCAACTCCATCAAGGAGAATTCAGAGTTCATTGCTCCACAGGCACAAGGTGTTGTGAGCTCTTTCTCCATACGCATGTCCCTTGCCTCTTTAACAGCATCATCTCGCTCCCGCTTCACTTTACTGTACTCCAACTTTAGTGACTGGACGAGAGAATCAGACGCTCTCATGCTCTCTCCTAAATAGCTGGCAATAGAGTCTGACTCTGATATCTGGTGCTCCAGAAGATGCTTCTGCTGGTTTGCCTCTTGAAGTGCATTGGCATTCTCATTCCATTGGTATCTGTACCAATCAAGCTCATTTTGGAGCACTAACGTTGCTTGCTTAAGAGATTCTATCTCTTCCTTTTGTTGAGATAGTTCTTCCTCTGTTTCCTTTCTTAGTTTAATTTCCTTAATATACATATATTCCAATCTTTTAGCCTGCGAATAGAATTCAACACACATAAAGTCCCTTTTCTATCAGCAGCAGTAGTTCCATCCCATAAGTCGTAAGCCAAGAACACATTTTTGTAGTTCTTGAAAGTTATCAGTGTGGTCCAGAGCATCCATGTTAACTGGTGTCTCTGGAGTTCAGAAGGCATTGTGCATTCATCTTGGGTGAACATTAAATAATTGGTGGATAGATGCGAAAAATCTATGTAATGAACAAGTTTTTTTTTTCCTTTAGGATCTAAGAAAACTCGAAAAAGGGCGGCCTTTGGTGCAGTGGTAGAGCTTCACCGCCTGTGACCGGAAGGTCCAGGGTTCAAGCCCCAGCCTCTACACATTTATGTGTGGGAAAGGCTGTGCGCTAAACAACCTGCCCCCAGACCCCGCATAGTGCGGGAGCCTACGGCACTGGGTACGCCCTTTTTTATCTAAAAAAACTCGAGCATATAAGTATTCAATGTAGAAACCATAGAAAAGTAATGTATATGGATTATGCCAGAAAGTTTTATACCTCTAAGTTTGGTTGAAGAAAACTTTGAAGATCCATCTTGGGATTTCCAACACCACAGGTTGGTCGCGCTGATTTTGACTTGGTCAGTAGGCAGTAATTTGCTTCCCTGGAAAAATTCTATCCACTTAAGTGAAGAAAAGGCCATACTAGTGAAATCAAATATTTGCTTAAGCTTCAATAAACTTCTAATAATTATTCAATTTTTGCTGCAATATTTAAGGGGCCTCTAGATGCTAGCAGTTTTGCTGTGATGCGTGACATCTTCCCGGCGGCCAAAGCCCTCTCTGATACGGACCTGATGGCGCTGGCCAATCAGCTGAACGGGATCAGCGTCTGATGAAGGCCAAGTAGTCGTAGGCTCCTAAAACCTAGTCTTAGTGTGATAATGGTTTTGCTCTTGGTTGTTTTGTTTGTCGTATAGTCCCTAAGTGTAACCCTAACCGTGTTCGTGCGCCCGGTAGGCCCGCGTTGTAAACATTGCTTTCTTCTTAATATAAAGATACGTAGCTCTCCTGCGTATTCTCGAAAAAAATAATTATTCAATTGACAAATAAATAATAGAGATTGTCAGTGTATATAGCCCATGTAGGGTAATGGCCCATCTAGAGGCCCATGTACTTCATGTATATAGCCCACCCTTCTAGGGTTGGAGGAATAGATAGCACATTTCATCCTCTAACATGGTATCAGGCTAGGGTTTCTTTCTCCTCCCTCTTCCCAGCCGACAACCCTCTTCTTGGCGCTGCCGCCGCCGCCCCCGGCCTTCCCCCTCTTCTCCTCCTTCCCTCCCTTACCTTCTTTTTCCTCTGCTCACGCCGCCGCGCCGTTCCCCGACCCTCTGCTCGCAGGCGCGCGCTCGATTTGCGCGCAGGCCTCCGACCGCCTGGGCGCGGGCGCGCGGGTTGCCTGGGCGCCCGTCGCCGCGCCGCCGCCGCCGGGCGCGGGTGCAGGCTCTCCCGTCGCCCTCTGCTGCGCCCGCCGGCGCCTCTCCTTCTCCGCCGCCGCCGCGCGCGGGTGCGCCGCCGTCGAGCGCGAGCGCGGGCCTGGGCCTGCCGGTGCCCCCGCCGGCGCCTGCAGCCCCGCCGTCGCCGCCCACACCACCCTAGGGTCCACTAGTCCATGCCATGGCGCCGCCGCCGCCTGAATACCACCCAAATCGAATCAGCGCCTCCTGATCCAGACGATGGCGAAGCCGCCGGTCGGCTTCGAACGTCGCCCCTCCGCCAGCAGCCGAGCACGTCGTGGCCTCCGTCGGAGCTAGGGCCGGCGCCCGCCGTAGATCCGGAGGGGCAAGCTGCTCGACCTGTCCGCATTCGTGCACCTGCCGCTCGGCTGCACGGACCAGCACGCGCTGCCGGGGCCGCCTGGGCGAGCTTCGCCGCTCCGCCCGTCGTGGCCGCACCTCCACTGGGCTCGTGCCGCCAAGGCCACGCTCGCCGGTCGAGCGCGAGCCCGCCACTGGCCGCGACGCTAGGGGCACGGCGCCCGCTGAGCAAGCCCGCCAGATGTCGTATGCCGCAGCGCAGGAGAGCGCCGCCGGGGCCGCTCGTCGGAGCGTCAAGGCTGACGCAAGCCGGCGTGGTTCATCGGCAACAGAGTGGTAGAGGATGAAGAAATGAGAGATGAATTGTAATACTGACTTCTGGACCCCACTTTGATAAGGGCAAAAACGACTCTTCACACTCTCTTTGCCCATAAATAGATATTATATTACATGTAGTGTCCTGTGGCAAAATGATGTAAAAGAGAAGTGTCCACCAGCAAAGGATAGAAAGAGTGATGTCCTGTGGCCAATAACGTGTTTTTAGAGTGTCTAGGAGCAAAATTACCCGTAGGGTAATGGCCCATCTAGAGGCTCATGTACTTCATGTATATAGCCCACCCTTCTAGGGTCGGAGGAATAGATAGCACATTTCATCATCTAACAGAGATGCTACTTGATAAAATACAGAATTGTAAGCAAAGAGATGCTAATCACCTATTAAAGTGGCAACTGCCAGCTCAATGATAAGCTGAACAACTACTCATAGCACGGTAGCTGTAAATACAGAAACAAAAGCATACTTTAACCAACAAATCGCATGATACCTGTAAACATGTTCATTTAGACATGAGTGTGTGATATGATCAGTTTGTTGTGGTGTACAGTCTAGATTATCAAAATCTTGTCACCCTTTTGTTTTGAAGTATGTACAGCATTGCAGTGAAGACTCGATTGACAGCAACGGTTAGGGTACTGAATCACAACTTTTTTTGTCCAACAAAATATTTAGATTTTGGGGTAGGATGTTCAAAATACATAGAGTCAGATGGAATGGAGGAAATTTTTAGTTAAGAAACGAAAAGCTTCAGTCCTGCAGTTCTCTATACAATACAAAATGGCAATTCAAATTTCAGATTATCACGACTTTTATGAAGGCTTTCTTAGTTATGTGAAATAGCAGCACAAAGTTGTATAGATCAACACAAGCGGCGGGGGAGGGAGGGGGGGGGGGGGGGGGGGGCAGAAGGTTATTCAATCCTACCTGTTAGCGAGATGGATAGGGTAATGGTCTAGAGGCCCATTGGGCCTAGTGTGGCCGGCGCCCAAGCCTCCCTGGCTTGGGCGCCGCCCCCCCTGATAGATGTGGCGGCAGGGACCCCTCCTAGGGTTCCCTGCCTATATATGTACATGTATTGTGCCCTCTATCAATCAATCCATTATTTCCCTACAATACCTATTGCTTACATGGTATCACGAGTTAGGGTTTCACCCCGGCTCGCTTCCGCTGCCATCCTGCGCCGCCCCTAGGCCGCGCCGCGCGCCTCCCTAGCGCGCCATCCCTCGGGCACCATGCCCGACACCCCTACTCCCTCCCAGGCCGGCGACCCCAAGGGCCACGACGCCCTGGCTGCCTCTATCTCCGGCGCCAAGCTGCCGCAGGAGACGGACGCCGAGCGCAACGCTCGTGTCCAGGCCGCCAAGGTCAAGCGCGATGCTGCGCTTGCCCTAGCCGCCGAAGCGGAGCAGGAAGCCGCCGCGGCCGCGCGTGAGCGTGACGCCGCGGCTGATCGCGTACGCGCCGCTCACGAACGAGCAGCCCGTGCGCGTGCCGACGCCGAGTCCCACCTCGACGACCAGGAGAAGAAGGAGGACGGCCCCAAGCCTGACGGCGCCGGCCGCGACATCCACTTCGGCAACGACGGCGACGACATGCACTTCGCCATCCTCACGCACGAGGCCGCTGCCCTCGTCAATCTGCACGCCCAGGCGATCAGCGTGCAGAACATCCGGAGCCTCGTCCCCGTCGTCCTCGACATCGCTGCTAGCAACTACACACGCTGGCGCGATCAGATCCTCCTCGTCATCGGCAAGTACTCCCTCGAGTCCCATGTCCTCGCCGATCTCCCCGCGCCTGAGTTCGCGGACTGGACGCGCATGGACTGCGTGGTCAAGTCCTGGATCGCCGGAACGATCTCCTCCGACCTCGCTGAGATGGTGATCGACCGCGACGGCACCGCCCTCTATCAATCAATCCATTATTTCCCTACAATACCTATTGCTTACACTACCTGAAAAATATTTGCTTTCCCTTGCAAATAAACCATATATTGCAGTATGACTGAGCTTTTTGCATCACGCTCGTTGCTGTATGAGACTCTGGTGCTTTCATTTTCCTGGACAGCACAAGAAACCATATCTTTAGTACCAACTCTGATACGTGCCATAGTAGTTTCTAATACTGACAGAGAGAGACCTCCTGTAATGTCTATCTGCAGCTGCACCCATAACAAGTTGAGTGATACCATATATTTTTATCAGATGAATAAGGCCCTCGTCAGTTTTGGTGAATAGAAACACCCGTTTCTCAGCTCTAACCTGACCAAGGCAGAAAAGGGAATTTACTTGCTGTTAAACAGAAACTGTGGATATTGCTATATGTGTGTGAAATTGTACTCACTTTTAGTCATCTATATGTAAGTATGTGTTTTCTAAATGAGTTCAACCAAGAATAAATTTCAACATATCAAAATGTGGGATTCAATCACACCAAAGTTCATATTTGATTTGGTAGTTACTTCCTATTACTTCTAATTTGTAAGTTTAGCTATTTAGTTAATACAAAGCTGGGTATTTACATTCACCCAATATATGAAAAAAAACTCAAAACCTAGAGTTACTAGGTACTTCATTTTTTTCCTTCATTTTTTCGCACACGTATATATGATGAGTACTGTCCATGGGATCGAACTGTATAATGCATCTTTCCACATAGGCTTTTATAGAACAATAAAAAAATACGACAGTAATATCTTGTACCTTTTTCCTTGAGCACTGATTCAGGTAGCTGTCCAAATTTTGCTGCTGGCTTTCTTCATCAGTACAACAAAAGGATCAGGTAAGGCAATTATACTTTTCTACATATACTAGTACAGTAAAAACACTTAGCAACAATAAATAGCACTCCCTCCGTCCCAAAATACTATTTGTTTTGGCTTTCCCAGATACATAGCTTTTGGTATGAACCTAGATATATATTATGTCTAGATGCATCTAGGAAAGCCGAAACGAATAGTATTATGGGACGGAGGGAGTAGTTGAGGGAAAAATATCACAGCACGGCAACAACAATACACTATGGAAATTTGGCAAAGAGACAAGTACATATTTGCTTTATTCATAAAAACAATCAGATTCGGAGGAAGCCATTGCACATAACTAACCAAAGTTTGTTGCAGTTACTATGTGGATGATGATGATCTCTGCGCTATCAGATGTATGATTGATAACCCAAGACAGTACAGACTTGGCATCCCTTGGCTCCTCAGGAATTGCAACGAACACCTTGTCTCTAAAAAGGCTCTTCTGCCTGAACATCATGCATGCAGCTGATAAAGTGCCAAGGACTTGGAGATGCTGTATGGTATCAACCAGTTTCCTTTTCAGACAGATATATACAGAACCAAACTATGACATGACTAGGAAAGAATTGCCCGTTTGACAAGGCAAAATAACATATGGTAATCCTTCCTGTGGTAGAGAGAAAGTTTGAACAGAAAGTCTAATGTGCATGATTTGAAGCATCCTTTGTCTCAATAGCTTACCACAAACATTCTGGTAACTGTCACTTCATTTCAAGAAATATCGGTTGAATTTTCTTTCCACATTTACATGGAGGAGATCTGTTGACTAGACTAGTTGACTCCCTGCATAGAAGGTTACCAAGTCTTCCGAAGACCCGTTCAGATTTCAGTTAAGTCCAACAAAAGGATGGATGTATAGCATTTTTTTCCTGTGAATATGACAGGTAATCCGTCCTGCATGGATAGTACCGGAAGAACTCCACTTTCCTTCCACGGTATTACAGTCATGAAATACAGTTCGCCATCTGAGCAACTATCCCTACTGAAACCACTTGCCTTTTTTTTCTCCGCGTTACTGGAAAGTAAAGCAGCTGAATAAGGTACGAGAAAAATAAACCCAACAGTAAACCGGCAAAGAAAAAGGCACAATTAACCAGTAAAGAATTCCAGAAATTTCATCTTCCGATTTAGATTGCAGGAACGTAAAAGTACTGCATATTCACCTCCAGCTATCTACAAGTACTACCTTAGCAAAGTAAGCATAACAATATAACATCTTGCAAAAAACAGGTCCTCATCGCCGGAGATTAAGAAAAATAACTAATGGATACATGAATAGTAAGGCAAAAATTAAACGCGACGATTGATGGACTAGGTTCGAATGTAACCATTATGGAACAAGTGAACAACTGGAAGGCAGGGAAGCACCGCTAGTGAGTAGTGACTCGCGAATACGAAATGGCTGGGACTCACAGCCTGGGAGGAATACCGAATACAGTACCTCTCTGAGTTCAGGCAAGATCAGAAGCGATAACCCGATGCGGATACGGAACGGACTCACAGCGCAGAAGGCCACAGCTCCCCCAACCGCGCCGGTGCCCGGCAGTGGAGACCACTGACGGTGGGCCATGCGAGTTGATGCGCGAGCGCAACTGCGAGACCACGGGGCCGTCGTCCTCTCAGGAAGGCTCCACGCAGCTGCGCGAGGGGAAGCCATCGCCGGCGTCGCGTTCCGCCTCCGGTGAGCGGCGGCCGGCCGCGCAACGGCTCGCCACGGGAGGTGTGGTTGGGCTATATGGGTGGGCCAGAAATGAACACCCAGAACTCCCCGGGAGGCTGGGCCGATTGTGTTGGGCTGAAAGGCTGAGGCGCGTGGATCATCCGTCCGTTCGAGTCCATTTCCTGATATTTGCACGTCTGAGCAAGTAGTGTGTGTAGCGATCCAACCATGCATACTTTCGCTCCGCGAGAGGTTTGAGTACTAACCCTAAACTAACTCTAGCTAAAGAGGTGTTTGGATGGCAGGGTTAGATTGACATTAAATGTACTTTTTTAAACATTTGTTTCATTCAGACCATCCTTCTGGCAAGATTTGGTATGGTCGGCTCTTTTGTGGACCAGTCTTTACCATGATATAAAACAAGTAAGGCTTCTGCTTTATTTTCTCGGTACATCGCCCACCTTAATCCGATTGGTGAAAATCATTTCTTGGTACGTCGCCCACCTTAATCCGATTGGTGAAAATCACAAGAGAAACACGTGTAAACTGGCTTCCCCACCTCAAAACCAGGCTTAACTGTTGGTTTTAATGAAAAAGCCATAAAGAACTGGACAACTTGGGGAACGGCTCGGCCCCTAGGGTCAGCACCTAGCGGTGCTGCGTGTTAGGCTGCCGGGCTGAGTGTGGGATAAAAATCTAATGTTTGAGATTCGTGCAAACAATAGTACCCGTTAGATTCAAAACCCTAAACCCTAGATCCACTGCACACCCTACCCACCTGTGCAGCGCCGCCGCCGCCTACCTGTGCAGCTCGCGCCGCCGCCGGGCCCGTGACCCTGGCCGGCCATGTGCGCCGCCGCCGGACCCGCGACCCCGACCGACCGTGCGCGCCTACGTGGGCTGCCTTCACCAGCCGGCCGTGCGCGCCGCTGAGGGTTGCCTCTGCCGGCCGACTGAAGCGCCGCCCCGCACCGCCTCCGCTAGGCGCCACCGCCAGCTGCGGGTCGCTGGCCCTGCCCGCTGCCGGGCGCCGCCCTTTTGTGTGCCACTACCGGCCGCGGGCCGCCGCCCCAAGCTCGCCGGCGCCGACACAACATTTTTGGAGAAAATGTTGACGAAAAAAGTTGAAATGAAAAAATGTTGACAAAAAAGTTGAGACTCAACATTTTTCGAAAACTAGCTAATAGCCCGTGCCTTGCTATGGGCACACAAAGTTAAATGGAATGACGATCATTCAAAAAACAAGATCATGAAAAACACAATGTATTGGCGAAAAAAAGTTGAGGTCTAACATTTCTCGAAAATGTTAAGTTGAGACTCAACATTTCTGGAAAGATAAAATATTGATCAACATTTTTGCTTTTAATATTTTTCCATTAAAAAGTTAAATGGCCCATTACCAACGGAGCTTTGGTGACCTTTATAGATCTGTTGCTAAAAATCTTTCACAATGTATATAGGAGCCCCCATAAAAAAACTAGGCGTGGTGGAAAAATATACTCAACAAAAACTACTAGATGTAGGATTCGAATCCTGACAAAAAACAGTTTTCAAACTTGGCAACGTACTGACATGAGCTTCAGTGTGGTGTTAGCAAAGTTTATATCTAATTAATCTATGTACTGGTGGTCCAACTAATAATACCCGACAAAATCTAAAGTGAGAGTCTCGCCTAATAGCTATGCCCATGCTTGCTTGAACGTGTGCCAAACAATAGACACAAAGCAACAACATTTAGCCTTCTCCTTCATTCACCTTTCTTAGACAAAAAAATCTATGTGTCTAACAAAAATCCAATGAAATTGCACATAGTCACCGTGTTCTGTTTGTTTATTCTGACTTATTCTCTCTCACAAAACAATATAGAATCAGGCAAAATCAGTCAGCTTTTCTACAAGCCAAAATCATCATCTTGATGTAACATGGGTTGTGGCATGGAAACATTGACATGATGTATGTGACACACGGAGGGAGAGACAGATAGTGACAACGGAGACTCGTTGACATTGATGAGACAAGCCATGTGAAAGACGAACAAATGATCACCAATGAGTTCGCAATAAATGGTTAGGGAGGCGAGAAAAACAATCTCCTTTTCTCTCTTACCAAGGATTAAGTAAAGACTCGTAACAACGCACGGGCATGATGCTAGTAAAGTATAATCAGGAGAGTTCCCTCAAAAAATATGATAAGGAGGTCGCCTGGGGCCGGCGGAGGGCACGTCGCGCCTAGGGACGGCGGCGCAGGTTGTCGCCGGGGGGCCGGCGGCGTAGGGAGCTTTGCTGGGCAGTGAGCGAGCAGTGGAGTCGCGGCTAAGGGAGGCGGCGCATCGAGGCTAGGGCGCGGTGGCACATCGATGCTAGGGGCGGCGGCGCATCGCGAGCAGATGCAGGGGACCCGATCTTTTCTTTTTTTCGGAAAGGAGACCGGTGCGTCGAGACTAGGGAATGCGGACCCCGTGCGGATGGATGGAGGAAAAGATGAGTTTTCAACGGGCCCCATCTCAAATTAGCTCCAATTAACACCTCTTGGTTGGGATAGTTTTTTGAGTGGGTTAGATGCAACTAACTCCACTCTAACCCTCCTGTTTGGATACTTTAGGGCTAGTTGAGCTCCAACTAGCTCAAACTAACTCTAACCCATGGATCCAAACAGGACCCATATATTAATTGCCTTTCACGCAAAAAAAAAACCATATATTAATTGCCTAAGGTAAACCGATATTAATTTCCTGAGGTACTCCTCCATAGAAAGATATTATTGCTAATAAAAAAATCAGGGCGGGAAGAGAGGTTATATTGTTGCAAGCCTTTGATATCCAACCAGCAGTATATAAACATTCCATATCCACTCGTGCCAAAATCAAAATCTACCAGGATTTACTGGCGAACGCAGATGGAAACCACCGAACACAGACGCCGCAAATACTCTCAGCATTAATCACCAAAGATCCCATTCCCGTGCCCAACGCCGGCAGCTCCCCAAATCAGCGGCGCTCGCACGTCGGCCGCCCTGTGGCTCTCCAGCCTCCGCGCACGCCCTATAAGTGTAGCCCCTCCTCACCGTCGTCTGCACACGCCACACACACATTCGAGTAGCAATAAGATCAGTGTAAGTTTATCGAAATGGGAATGGGATCCTTGACCAACGTCGTCGTGGCGGCGGCCGCCGTCGTCCTGGCGGCGCTGGTCGCCGGCGTGTCGTGCGACTCGGCAGTGCCCAACGTGCCGCCGGGCCCCAACATCACCACCAACTACGACGGCAGGTGGCTCCCCGCGAGGGCCACCTGGTACGGCCAGCCCGTCGGCGCCGGGCCCGACGACAACGGCGGCGCGTGCGGGATCAAGGACGTCAACCTGCCGCCCTACAGCGGCATGACGGCCTGCGGCAACGTCCCCCTCTTCAAGGACGGCAAAGGCTGCGGCTCCTGCTACCAGGTATACTTAATTCGTACTGTACTTGTTAAATTGCTTGAGTAGATCTTCACGAAACTGATGAGTTGATCGGTAATGCAACTGTCATTTCTGCATGCAGATCAGATGCAATGCGCCAGAGGAGTGCTCCAGCAAGCCGGTGACGGTGTTCATCACCGACATGAACTACGACCCCATCGCCCCCTACCACTTCGACCTCAGCGGCCTGGCGTTCGGCGCCCTGGCAAAGCCCGGCCTCGGCGACAAGCTCCGCCACCGCGGCATCATCGACATGCAGTTCAGGAGGTCATTACATTGCTCGATCTGTCATCACAACTTAATTCTCCTATCCATGCATCATCTGTGTGACCAGATAAAAACGACAGTGCACGAACTGACTGCCTGCCTGCCCTGCAGGGTGCGGTGCCAGTACGCGGCCGGGCAGAAGATCGTGTTCCACGTGGAGCACGGCTCGAACCCATACTACCTGGCGGTGCTGGTGAAGTTCGTCGCCAACGACGGCGACATCGTGCAGATGGACCTCAAGGAGAAGGCGTGGCCGGAGTGGAAGCCGATGAAGCTGTCCTGGGGCGCCATCTGGAGGATGGACACGCCGAAGGCGCTCAAGGGCCCATTCTCCATCCGCCTCACCAGCGAGTCCGGCAGGAAGCTCGTCGCCACCGACGTCATCCCGGAGAACTGGATGCCCAACACCGTCTACAAGTCCAACATCCAGTTCTAGATTTCTGGCCACTGATCGATAGAACGAACTTTTGCAGTTAACCAGATTGCTGAGGTTTCTGAATTTTTATATGTAATCGCTCTGTACAAGGAAAAAAAATCCTTGTTTGTTTAAGCATATCTTTTTTTTTTCTTCCAAACATAATATAGACACAGACAAACTCAATCTTTATTTTGCCCTTTACCATGAAGTCTGCATATGCATTATATATCAGAACAACTGCATTTGCAGAATGTATCATGCCTACCACTAAACTACCAAACATGCATTCAACTCAATAACACCTAGAGCATGCAAATCATTATTATTGAGCAACAGTTAAGACAATCCGACCAATCAAAGAAACCACCAAGTAGTTTCTATGGCATGGCATATCTCCTGTGCGCCATATTTATCCATGATCCAAGTAATTAATTAGTTATTCAATTATCTCTGCTACAGCCCCGTCCCACAAATTTTATGGGCCCTTGGGCTAGTAAGACACCAAGGGCCTGACAATCTAATATTTTAATAAAACAATTACAGTATATAATAGTATTAATAATAGATAACTTGTAGCATACATAGTATATATTTAATTCTTCTCAAAAAAGTAACAGTACATCAAAGAAGATAAAAAATGGCAAAATAACTATGATGGTTATCTCAAATAAATGTATAGTGCTTTAGTGCTTTTAAAAAAAAAGTGTTTTTGGGCATTTCTTGATGCAAAATCTTCAAGAACACTTTCAAGATCAATTGTATCTAAAATATACATACATGGTAGATCATACAAGGTATACTGTATTATACATACTTGGTAGATTCATGGGCCCTCAGCCTGATGGGCCCTTGGCCATCGCACAGGCTGACCCCCCCTCTAAGACGGGTCTGCTCTGCTATTTGGTAGTGCCTAGTGCATTGATTTTCTTTTGAAAACATGTCTTGTATGAGATCTGATTTCTTCTCTCTTCCTTCTTTCTCATATATATATTTTAGTGTGCCACGGTCCAACAGCAAAATTTTCCTTAAACAAATAGTTTGTTTACTTTTAGAATAAATTCGAATTGACATGTGCTAAGGCAATACCTTAACCCGGATGGATGGAGATGCCACCATAAGCAACGTAACCACATGAGTTATGCAACAATAAAATTGTAGCTAGCATCTTTATTCGGGCAATACACACTACTACAGAAAACATTTGTAGGAGCCAGGTGTTTTTTTAGGGGCGGACTAAAAGGCGACGTGCCTCTACAAAAGAGCGCGCGGTACTGTAGCTAAGGGCCGCCCCTAGAGAACGGTTTCCAGGGGCGGATCATGCCACCGCACGCCCCTGGAAAACTTTTCCAGGGGCGGGCTACTAACCCGTCCCTGCAAATAGCTATTTGTAGCAGCCAAAAGCAGGGGCGGATTTTGGAGCCGCCCCTAAAAACACCCGTTAACCCGCCCCTACAAACGTTTTCTGTAGTAGTGACAAGCATACAACCTTAGAGCAAGATTAGTAAAGTCGCTGGCAAGCGGGCGTCTCGGCACAAGGTCACACGAGAGACCGAGCAGGTGGTTGCAGGCCCCACAAATATTTAATGCTTGGCACACCACATATACAGACGTGGAAGGATGATGAGGGAGGATCAGCGGTGCCCAACTGACAAAACAGAGCAATGCGCCCGCTTTTCATCGACGACTCACTAAACGGCCGCTCTCTTCCCTCTCCTATTTTTTCTCTCTCCCACGTAGGACGTTTGTTGACATGTTTCGTTTGTTGACATGTTCCACCCATCCGCCTGCCGATGTAAGACGGAGTACTCGCTCTTACAAGTTAGTACAAGCTTGTATCCATCCTAGTGGTCCTTTGAATAGGATACCATGCATGTCTTGCTAGGTTGTCCTAGCTAGTTGGGATTAGCTGTGTTCTGAATATCGTAGTCGGCTACTGAGTCGTTCTACCTGCTAGTATGTCATCGATCCTCACAACAGATTGAGAATGGTTCGAAACTCATGCCAGTGTCCCACCATCATGCATGCATGCATGCATTTATACCTCCATTCCAAACTTCAACACAGCTAACCACCGTAACCGAGACCGTACAACGGAGTGGGGAGGCGGAGCATGGAGCGCTCGCACGGGCGCACAGCCCAACGCCCGAACACGCGCGAAGCAAACCGCCCGCCGCGCGCGGCGCCCAACGAACAGATCGAGCCCGAACCACGCGCCCGCCCGCCCGGCCTACGCGGAACCCGCGGCGCGCTAGCTCTCACGCCGTCCGTCCGTCGCTAGCGGCCGCCCGGCCTCCGCGCGCGGCGTCGCTCTGCTAGCTGCTCCTCCGCCACCCGTCCTCTCCATAAGTAGCGCCCCCCGTCCCCGTTCTCTGTCACAGCCACAGCACACAGCGCACATTTGAATAAAAAAAAACAGAGAGTTTGGCAAATCAATAACGAAGAAGACGATGGGATCCCTCGCCAACATCGTGGCAGTGGCGGCCGTCCTGGCGGCGCTCGTCGGCGGCGGCTCGTGCGGGCCTCCCAAGGTGCCCCCGGGCCCCAATATCACGGCCAACTACAACGGCAAGTGGCTCCCCGCCAGGGCCACCTGGTACGGCAAGCCCACCGGCGCCGGGCCCGACGACAACGGCGGCGCGTGCGGCATCAAGGACGTGAACCTGCCGCCCTACAGCGGCATGACGGCCTGCGGCAACGTCCCCATCTTCAAGGACGGCAAGGGCTGCGGCTCCTGCTACGAGGTACTATATATACATAGGAGTATACATATATACGGAGTATGAGGACGTGAAAGCATTATCGATGATGACGAGGAGGCATCACGTACTGTGGTCCTTGCATTTCTTGAAAAGATGTTATATATAATATATTTGCTCGGGTGGCGCGGTTGCATTGTTACAGATCAGATGCAAGGCGCCTGCGGAGTGCTCTAACAACCCGGTGACCGTGTTCATCACCGACATGAACTACGAGCCCATCGCCCCCTACCATTTCGACCTCAGCGGCAAGGCCTTCGGCTCCCTGGCCAAGCCCGGCCTCAGCGACAAGCTCCGCCACTGCGGCATCATGGACATCGAGTTCAGGAGGTCATTATACTCATTATTATATATATATATATATATTATTGCTCCATTTAATTTATCAAGTGCATGCCGGCCGTACGTGCACTACACTACTGCGCACACGCAAGCAAAAATAACAATGCTGTACATATGTGATATATCGAACTGCCTGCAGGGTGCCGTGCAAGTTATCTGGCGGGCAGAAGATCGTATTCCACGTGGAGAAGGCGTGCAACCCCAACTACCTGGCCGTGCTGGTCAAGTTCGCCGCCGGCGAAGGCGACATCGTCAACATGGAGCTCAAGGAGAAGGCGTCGCCGGAGTGGAAGCCGATGACGCACTCCTGGGGCGCCATCTGGAGGGTGGACACCGCCAAGGCGCTCAAGGGCCCCTTCTCCATCCGCATCACCAGCGAGTCCGGCAAGAAGCTCATCGCCAACGACGTCATCCCCGCCAACTGGAAGGCCAACACAGCCTACCCGTCCAACATCCAGTTCTAGATTATCTACCACACCACTTGCATTATGATCCGTGCTGCATGACCAATTGGAGCACATGCAGCGCGCGTTAACCATATTCACATTTCTGAATTATAATCTGTAATCCTGGCTCACCTTTTGTTCGGAGTCCATGGATATATTCCATTCTTCCAAAATATGAAAAAGAAAAAGGTTATACATATCATTGATGGACACTTGAAAGGGAGTACTACTGATCTAAGCTTCAAACTGTTCCAGCTTTACCTGCAGAGCGTGAGAAGTGCGGTGCTTCAATATCCACATAAGACATGGCATTCAATAAATTAACTATAAAATAATAATCTTCTACATCATATCTCATCAGTAATGAAATGGTTCTTCTCCAAAAAAACAAAACCACCCCCGCGTCGTCCTTCCGAGAGGCGACACAGGTGCCGCCGCTGTGCCGCCGAGCCGTCGCCCTCCGCGTCCACCATCTTTGGTCCCCCTCCCTTCCCATCTTCGGCATCCTGCCAGAGGCTGAAGGGAGTGGGGATCTATCTCTCCCATTAGTCTTAAGTAGATCGAGTCTAGATTAGGGTTTCTTCATGCCGCGTTTTATGGTATGGAGATTTGTTTCCTCCTTCTCCTCCGGCAACGGCGAAGAGATATGGTAGATTGGATCTCTCCATGGCGGTTCCGATGAAGGAGGTGACGACATCTACAACGTCGGCAACTTTTCTTGGGGCTATGACATGGAGATTTAGATTTCCGGATGGCGACACCGAGGCAGGGTTGGTGCCGTCGTCATGGAAAAATTTTCTCCGACCACTTCTCCGTTTTGTCATGGTTAGATCCAACCATGATGAAAGGTTTGTAAGAATAAGTTTATCCCCCGAGCTGATGTCAATCAGTCTTGGATCAGATAGATTGGGATCAGTCTATCTTCTTCATCGGTGGCAGAAAGAGGAAGAAGAAAGACACGAGAAAGAAGAAGAATATTATACTCGTTTCAGCCTACAGGGATGTTGGCCGCCGTTCTTTCGGTGCTTGTTCTCAGCCTGCTTGCTGAGCGTATGCATGTGCGGCCTTCTATTTGATTTTTATACAAGTTTGGGATTGAGTTTTAGAGCTACTTAGTGTGTGAGTACATTGCGAATGTCACATGTAACTTATGATATACTCAGCTTTGATATAATACAATTCTTCTTTTGATCTAAAAAAAATGGTTCTCCAAGAAACATGCTCTGATTACAATACTTGCAGTTCCTCCTGAGTTTCTAACAAAGCGCAATCCTCAACACTGGTTGAACCTGGAACACTTTTGTTCCAAGCACAACAATAATCGTGTACAAGTATTAAAAAAACAATAATCGTGTACAAGTGCACAATTCGATGCATATTGCGGTTCGTTAACGAAGATTTCTGATAGAACAATAGAATATCTAATCAGAATGCTAAAAAAGTTGAAGTGGAATGGACCAAATGCGGTCTTTTTATCTGCTTGACCTTTGCTTGTCTTAATGACATGATGCGCTAATCTCCTGCAAGTTACCGAAGAAAAAAAGGAACCAATTATAATGGTTGCTTCTGGTGCTGCTGTTGTTGCTTGAAATGATCCTGTATGGCAGAACAAAGAGCATGATTCGGGATGAGATGATGGTGTGCCAGAGGTAATTTTGTCATTGGGGATGTGCTGCGCCCACTGTGAAGCCATCCCTTTATGAACTCGGCTTCATAAGTGTACCCATCTGCGGCAATATGAGGATTCCTCATGACCTCCTACAGTTTTTGTTTCACAAAGAAAGTAAGAACCAGCTGTTATTAAATCAATGTTATCATCAGTATATGAGTTTGCTTTCTACTTCAGGAAGCACAACAATCCTGTACTTTAACAAGCATACAATATTCGATGGCCCATGCTTCCTGGCACCACAAAAAACCTGGAAGACTGCATTACTAAGTTCAGCCCTGTGACCACAAAAGCTACTAATAATTGGAAATAATTATTTTTCTTGGTTAACTTCAGCAAGATCTAAGCATTTTGAAACATGAATATAGGTCATTTTTAATTGAGTGCTATATTAGACAAAACTCCAAACTAAATGTTTTCTGTTCTAAAAAAAAATCCTGTCCACGTATCTTAATTTTCATGTAGCTTTAGACTAAGACCACTAGAGGTCAATTGAGACCACTAGAGGCCTAAATAAATTAGCAAACCTAATCAAACAGAGCTCCAAGAGAATCTGACACAGAATGACCCAAAATGACCTTCAGATGGTTTCAGGATGGAGAATGGCATTCTCAGAAACTATGAGAGTCCTGAACCAAAACAACCAAAGTAAAACTATGCAATACCTTGCTTTTCTGATTCTAGAGAAATGCATAACTAAGGTTACAAGCACAATAACGGCTATATGCATTGGTCGATGCAGCGGCTGGGATATTAATATATATTCCCTTTTCTAAAAAAAAGGTTACAAGCACAATAAATGGACATAAAACATACCTGAGAAATAGGACATAAGAAACAAAAGGTGTGCGGCTCTCAACAGATGACTTGGGTTTGGCTGATAGCAAAGCTGTCTTCACCAGGGGCTCAATCACGCACCACACATCACTCATACGACAAGGTCGCCTTCTTCTGCTAAGCTCTGCACACTGCAGACCAAGAAGCATCAGCTTCTTCGCTTGCACAAATGGCCACTCCCCAGCAGACTGGTCAACAAGAAGCTCCAACTCATCTTTCTCGAGTGCATCCTCAACTGCACGTCCAATGCCTAAAGCTGGCTTCCCAGTTACTAACTGAAGTATGACAATACCAAAAGAATATATGTCAGACCGTGCTGTTAGCTCCCCGGTGGTAAGAAATTCGGGGTCCATGTAGGAAAAAGTGCCCCTTGGGTTTGTCGTTTGGTAGATGCTTGTGGACATTGTGCTAGATTTAACTAGGAGGCAAGAGATGCCAAAATCACTGAGCTTGCTGACCAAATTGGCATCAAGGAGGATGTTTGCAGGCTTGAGATCACCATGGATTACTGGATGAGGCTTGGTAGAGTGAAGGAAGACGAGTGCAGAGCATATTTCACCAATGATCCTTGTACGGACTTGCCATGTTAGCGGAGGAGTGTTGTTCTCACAAGCTAGACGATCTTCAAGGCTTCCATTGGGTAGGAACTCATACACAAGACCTAAAGCTTCTGAGCAAGAACCGATAAGTGTTACAAGGTTTGGATGCCTGACCCTACTAAGGACAACGACCTGCACAGTAAAATTTACTTTAGTAAAACTAAACGGTGACGCACATTGCATAATTCAATTTTTTAGCTTTTTTGGTTGTTATTACCTCTTGCCGAAATTGTGACTGCCCTTGTAAGTTATCAGAGCACAGCATCTTAATTGCCACTATTGTGTTGCGCAGGAAACCTCTGTAGACACGCCCAAATCCACCTTCACCGACCTTCATTGTGTCATCGAAATTCTGTGTAGCCAGCTGCAGCTCTGACAAAGAGAATTCAGTGTTCCATGTCAAACTTGGGCACAATACTGTTTTTTCTTTCTCTTTGCGCAGCTCATCTGCATCCTTGAGTGCATTATCCCTTTCATGCTTCAGCTTCTCATACTCCAACTTTTGTGAATGGATAAGGGATTTACTCCCTGCCAACATATCCTCAAGATTCCTGACAATGCCACCGTATTCATCGACTCGCTGATCCAATGTTGCCTTCTGTTCACTCATCTTAACAAGCTTATCAATTATGTCATCTCTGTCCTGTTTAAGTGCATCCATTTCTTGCTTCATCAATTCTATGATGCTATTTGCGTTGGCTAGAGCTTCAGTGACGTCTTTCCTTTGGTTGGCCTTATATAAAGATGTATCTTCAAAATTGTTTGCCTGCAATTGTAAGAACTTTGTGTCAAACTCTACTTGGTTTTCATGCTAAGGTGGTAAAAAATGTACCTTTCGGTGAAACAAAATGGGTTCTTCCTCTTCTCTTTGTCTCCTCACAGACTCGCCAAATGCTTGCTTCTGATGCTTCTCAGCCTCAGTGAAGGCTTCTTCAAGTTTATCAAATGTGTCAGTATTTGAATTCATGGAATCCCTGTCATGTAGCAGCATCTGATCAGATTAAGCCCCAACTCAACTCTCACTGCTCAACTTCAGTCTGAAAGCAAACCTGTTCATGGTATGAAGCTGGATTTTGAAGATCACACCCCGCATGCACAGAGGATAGGATTTCAGAGGCATTATGCCTAGGTGTTGAAAATGAGCTGGAGTCACTGAACCCCTCGTCAGTCACAGTAGAGGATGCTTGGTGCGAACTTGGAAAGCTTCGACCTGGAACACTATCCCAGGAATGGGCAATGTTATCCTCTACGTTTCGCATGCTACGTGTTGTCCGCACAGATAACCGAGAAGGTAGTCGCAATGATGTTCTAACAGACGCAGGCACAGCCTTTTCTGACATTGACCTCTGTACGTGGCAATCAACCGCATTGCTTACATATCCGTTCGGTTGTCCACCCCTCTCAGATAAAGTGGACACTACACTTTTGCTAGCTGGGGGTGTTGCAGCATTGCCTGATTCAGGAACACCAGCTTCCCTGTATAAAGTTGAGTGTAGGGGAAATAATTAAGTGCTTATAGGAGAAGACTGAACATCAACAAACCTCCAATTATAAGTCATTAATAGATTTGTCCTAAGTCAAACTTCTCTGGCCTTGACCAATTTTAAACAAAAATTCACAAATCTCTGCAACGTCAAACTAGTTTCACTAAATAGGTTATGAAATATATTTTGATAGTACATTTCTTAGATATTTTAGATATTGATATATTTTTATATAAACTAGGTCGAGGTTAGACAAGTTTGACTTAGGACAAAGCCAAAGTGAACTATAATTGAGAATAATCTTAATCGATATACAAATAGGAGGTCCAAGGTAGATTCAGGGAAGTAGCACGGTTTGCACGCTGCTCATAGACAAATTCACCTTAGCTAACAATATAAGATGGAGACTATGATGCATTAATCAAAATTCTTACCTAGTGTATATCAGATGTTCCTTGCAAACAAACCAAATCTTGCATGAAGTATCAGCTTTCTGAAGGACAGAAAGTGCCGTCTTGGACTTAGGCATTTTCATTTTCCTGGAATTACAAAGTAGGGGCGTCACTTAGTAAGATTTATAATCTACATTCTACAACAGTATAACCAGTGGATATGAGTTCTGAAGCATGAACATTTGCCGTGTACCTAGAGTAGTGTTTGTCAGCAGCTGCTCCCATGATGAGTTTTCTCACACCATGCACTGAAACAAGCTGTGTGACCCCTTTAGCAACATTGTCATTTTCAATCACAAGTTTCGCACATTTGACCTGAAAAGGGCTTAATGCTTCAATAACTGCCCTGCCCATGCTCATTTAGTTCTGAAATGTTTCTCACAACAGAAAGATTGAAATGTTACTGTTTGCACCTTCATTTTGGAGCACTGGTGAATGTACTCATCCATGTGTTTCTCAACCTTCTCCCTCTCATGCTGTCTGTAAGCACTGACCTGCTCTAGTCTCAGTTTACTTACATGGAACTTACTCCCCACTGATCAGTAATGATGATACTGTAAGTTTATAACTCTACGCAAATGAAGTAACTGATTTGTAATGATCATCGCATTCGTACTGCATTTTGCCAGGACTTGACAAAGACAAAGCATTACAACAGGACATCCTAAACAACCAAAATTTACACAGTAGGACTAGGTATATTCAATTAACCAGAGAGAAATTAAGATGCTAGCATCCCAGCACTGGGATCAAATTCCGGTTTACTTTTGAACCATGAATTAATCTCACTCGGTCATTCCAAACATGTGAGAGTTCTGTTGTCCAGGTAAGACGTAAGAGAAAGCATTTCCAGATTCTCGGTACAATTTGCTGGAAATACTAATATTCCTAAGAATATCAAAACGGAAATATAGTTCCCAACCAATTAACGAAGCACATAAGCGCCGAATACAAATCCCAACGGCTTGGCCCCTTTACACAACAACAGTAACCGCATTACTCGACCCGAACCGAAAGAAAAACCTCAGTATAAACCTAGCGGTTGGTGGACCCCCCCTGCGCCGGCACATGGAGATCCTCCCAATGTGCTCGCCGGCCGGTGTGAGCCACCACCGCCAGCGGCGGCGACGACGGGAGCGCCGCATTTGTGGGTTCCGGCAGGCAGACAATCCAGAATGCTAAACGAGTAATTCAGCAAAATGCAAGGGTCCCCCGTGCAAATACCCCCCAAGCGACCGCGTTAGGCGCGTTATTCCCTTCCCAGTCAGAACCGATCGACGCGAACCCGATCCGACGGCGAGGGTACGATGCCGCGCGAGCAGGAGCAGCGAGGAAGCGAAGCGAAAGCGAGAGCACGTACTCATCGGAATCATCTGCGCCGGCACGTGGACGTGGGCCACCACCACGGCGGCGCCGGCCACGGCCGCGACGTGCCGGAGCGCCCACGCGAGGAGGGACTTGCCGCTCTTGTGCTGCCCCGGCACCGCCACGAACACCTTCTCCTCCCCCTCCCCCTCGTCCTCCTCCTCCAATCCGGCCGCCTGCTCCTCGAATATCTCCGCCGTCGGCGCGCCGCCGGTGCTGGAGGAGAACGAGTCAGCGCCGCCGCCGTCCTCCCACGCGTCCATGATGGGGGCCGGAGCGGAATGGCGCGCGCGCGCGTGCGTGCGTGCCGGGCAAGTCGAGGCGTGTGGTGGGTTGGATTAGCCCGCGAGTTGATTACGATCGCTAAATATCACGCGGGGTGCTGTTAGTTCAGTTCGGGGAGGCGCTCAGCGCAGGATAGGATCATAGCTAACTAACTAACGAACTGAGCTTAGTTCGCTCGGGCGGGTGGACTGGTCGCACAGCCACGTGGCGCCGGCGGGATAGATCCATAGAGTGACGCTGGCGGGTGGGCCTATGTGATATGTGGTGCCAAAAAAGATTTGACGGAAGCCCAAGTCAATGGAGGAGAGGGGAGGCATTGACTGACTTGGCATGCATTTTTTTTCTGGCAGAATTAGGCATGCAAATGCAAGGATGTAAAATTTTATGGGTGGCAATTGTAACGTAGGGGCAACCTGATCGTATTTAGATCAATTAATTGAAGTAATTTTCTGAAACATGTCAAATTTAGAAGCTAATTCAATTGCAACTAAAGAGGATTGGCTGACCCGTAGGTGCACCAATTTGCACCTCTTCAACTAGGACTAATAAGCGCACTGTTACACAGAGCACCGAACGGCTAATAATATGTTCAGAGAAAACATAATTAAGAGCTGTAAGACTTGTGAAAAACGTGAGACAGCGTTGCAGAAGAGGACGTTGTTATGATACACTATTATCTCCCTTGACACACACTGGTGTGCAGCATTTTTGTTTAGAGTACAAGATTGATGAATGACAGTAGGACAACAGCTGAAAAGGCAACCTCAATCAAGAAAGCTAGGAATCTGGAGGATAACTACCCTACTAAAGGTAAAAAATCAAAACCATCTAGAAATATTACTTTACCTGCCCATGTTATTAAGATTGCCAAGCATGTAGATATTTCAATTGATTCTGTTAGTAATTCTATCTTTGGTAATGAGGAGAGAGCTCAAATGGGGGATGGAGATATTAAAGGATGTGAGGATGAGAGGGACCCTGGACAGTGTGGGAAAACTGGGAGAAAGGGGAAAACAAAGTGTGATGGACAGGGCAAGCACCCTGATAAAATGGTTCATAAATGAGAGGTATTTTTTGGAATATTAGGGGGATAGGGAAGGATGGTAGAAAGCAGAGAGTCATAGAGTTGTGCAATAAATATAGGTTGGATTTTATTGGTATCCAAGAAACCAAAAAAGAGAGTTTCAGTGACAATTATCTGGCTGACCTAGCAGGAGGCAGGAATTTCTGCTGGAAAATCATGCCTTCTGAGGGAACAGCAGGGGGAATTTTGATGGGGGTAAATGAAGACATCTTTGAAGTGATTAGCTGGGATATGGGTGTTTTTAATATCAGCTGCCAGGTTAGAGTCAAAAAAGACAATTCAGTTTGTAGGGTTACTACTGTTTATGGGCCTTGTTACGATGATAAGAAGACTGATTTCTTAATGGAAATTTGTAATCTCTTTTCTAGTTGGGAGGGTCCGAGTCTGATTGGGGGAGATTTTAACCTAGTTAGGGGTGCTAATGACAAAAGTAATGGGTTAGTAGATTTTTCCTGGTGTGACAAGTTTAATAATTGTATCAATGAATGCAATCTGTTGGAGATGCATTTACTTGGTAGGAAGTTTACTTGGGCAAATAATCAGGATAATTTGGTTATGTCCTTAATTGATAGAGTGTTTTGTACCACAGAGTTTGACTTGAAATACCCACTGGCGACCTGCTCCACTTTACCAAGGCACCCTAGTGATCATACCCCTATCCTGTGGGAATCAGGGGAAGGTCAACCCCTCCCAAAACCAAGATTTAAATTTGAAAAATGGTGGTTACAACAGCCTGGTTTTAGGGAGTTGGTGAAATCGATCTGGGAAAGAGAGCAAGCTGGGGACTCTAATATAGATATCTGGCAGAATAAAGTGAGGAACCTTAGGAAAAATCTGAGAGGATGGAGTATTAATGTGGAAGCAGCTAACAGGAAGAGAAAGAACAATCTAATTAGGGAGCTGGATGAATTGGATAGGCTTGGGGAGCTTAATCCATTCAACCAGTGTGATACTGAGAGGATGGATGAGATTAGGTTAGAGCTGAACAGTATTTGGGCAATGGAGGAAACCAAAGCTAGACAAAGATCTAGGGACAGAGATATTAAGGAAGGGGATAGGAATACTAGATATTTTCAAACAGTAGCAAATCAGAGGAGGAGGAAAACTTTTATTCAGTCTCTGGAGGGCCCTGAAGGGGTTACCAACGATACTGAGGAAATCAAAAAAATTGCAACCAACTATTATCAAGAACTTTTTAGATATGAGAGTAGGCCTGAGATTGAAATTTGTAATGATTTTTTCAATCATGAGGAGAAGGTCACAGATAGTGAGAATGACCAACTAATGGCTCCTTTCGCTGAGGAAGAAATTAAAAACGCTATCTTTGAATCTTACTCTGATGGTGCTCCTGGCCCTGATGGGCTGTCTTTTATGTTTTATCAGCAGTTTTGGGAAAGTATTAAGGAAGATATAATGAGCATGTTTGATGACTTTCACAAGGGTAACCTGGATATTTTTAGAATCAACTTTGCTGCAATTACCCTTATACCTAAAGAAAATGGTGCCTGTCATATGAGTAAGTTTAGACCCATTAGTTTGCTGAACTGTAGCTATAAGATTTTTACCAAGGTTTTGACTAATAGAATCAATCTAGTGGCTGATAGACTTATTAGTTGCAACCAAACTGCCTTCCTAAAAGGTAGGTATATTCTTGAAAGTGTAGTCACGGCTCATGAAATTATTCATAGTGTCCACCGTAGCAAAAACTCAGGTGTGATTCTGAAGTTGGATTACGAAAAAGCATATGATAAGGTCAATTGGGTTTTTTTAATAGAAGTTCTGGAAAAAAGGGGTTTTGGAAGGAAATGGATAGAATGGATTAGAAAAATTTTGTGGAATGGCTCTGTGGGAGTCCAGATCAACAACTGTGATTGCAGTTTCTTCGAGACAGGAAAGGGCCTCAGGCAGGGGGACCCTTTATCACCTGTGCTGTTTAATTTTGTGGTAGATATTTTGACTAGGATGTTACAAAAAGCAGTAAATAGGAATATTATCCAGGGGATGGGGGTTGATGGTTTCCAAAAAGGGGTTATCTGTCTGCAGTATGCAGATGATACGATTCTTCTTCTGGATAAGGATGTAGATATGGCTCAAAACTTGAAAGGTATCTTGAATCTGTTTGAACTTATGTCGGGAATGAAAATCAATTATAATAAAAGCGAAATGATTCCAATGAACCTCGAGGGTCAGGAGGTGAATACTTTAGTAGATGTTTTCGGGTGCCCAGTTGGTAAATTACCAATCAATTACTTAGGAATCCCGCTACACCATGACAAACTAAGAAGAGAAGATTTGCAGCCTCTGGTAGATAGAATAGTCAAAAGAATTGCTGGATGGAGGGGAAAACTGTTGTCTCATGCTGGAAGACTAGTTTTGATCAAAACTTGTCTTGCCAGTATTCCCATTTATTTGATGTCCTTTTTCAAATTTCCCAAGTGGGCTTTAGACATCATTAATTCACATATGGCAAATTGCTTGTGGAATGACTATGAGGGTCATGGAAAGATCCATCTAGCTAATTGGCAGCTAGTGAGTATGAAAAAAGAACATGGTGGTCTAGGGGTGCCTAATATGAAAGATCTGAACCTGGTCCTGTTGGGATCATGGGTCAGAAGGTACCTGAAGAGTGAGGGGAAAGTCTGGCATGAGATCATCCAGAGAAAGTATATGAGTAGAGTGACCAACATCTTCTGTCTACCACACACTCACCTTTCCACTTTCTGGAAGGGTGTGCTTTGGGCAGCCCAAGCTTTGAAGTTTGGATATAGGTGGAAGGTTGGGGATGGGAGGAAAATCAGATTTTGGGAAGACACGTGGTTTGGGACAGCTCCCTTAGCTGTTCAATTTTGGGAGTTATATAGTATTTGTAATCAAGCTGGCAAAACTTTGGCAGAAGTGTGGGATGGAGTAGAGGTGAAGTTAAATTTCAGAAGAACGTTTTCTGAGCAATTAGTGATTAAGTGGCACGAGCTAGTGTCAGTAGTTTCAGAGGTGAGCCTTAGTGAAGAGGATGATGCCTTGGTATGGCAATACTCTAGTTCAGGCAATTATACAACTCAATCTCTCTATGCGATTATAAACTTCAGAGGTGTCAAGCCGGTATATGTGCCGGCTGTCTGGAAAGTTCAAGTCCACCCTAGAGTGCAGGTGTTCCTTTGGCTCTTGTCCAACAACAAACTGATGACGACTGATAATCTGTTAAAGCGCAACATAGTGAAACCATCTAGGTGTCAATTCTGCGATGTGAACGAGTCTATCCATCACTTATTCTTTGAATGTGTAGTGGCAAAGAGATTGTGGGAGTATGTTTTCCGCTTTACTTCCAAGCAAATTAACTCGTTCGAAGATATGGCTGGGAAATGGCTATGTCAGAAAAAACATGGCTCCTTTAATTGCATCTCTGCAGGAGTATGTTGGGGGTTATGGCTGACGAGAAACGATTTGGTTTTTCATAAGCAGGTATGGTCTTCGGAAAAACAAATACTGCGGAGGATCTGGAGATGTTTCACATTATGGAAGCCAACATTCACAGGAAGCATGAAGGAGGAAATGCTGCGATGGTCCAGTTACTTGGAGGAAGCGCTAGCGACCCCCTTGGCAATTGGCGCCTGAAGAAGAAGTTCAAGCTGGGGGGAGTCTGAAGTGCCTCCTAAGCAGTGGAAGCTGTCTGATGCATGAAGTTCTTAGTCGTAGTAAAAACTGGCTTAACGTTGTTTGGTTTTGGGTTCTCGTATGGTGGTTGTTCTCCTGGGCACATTGGGGCCATGTGGCCAAATGAGCTAAACACTGCTGTAACAAACATTTGGTTTGCCTTATTTCATCGAAATGGGGCAGGGCGTTTTCCTGCCTGTTCCTCTAAAAAAAAAAAAACTTGTTCCAGTCTCTGCACAGAATTCAGAAACACATAGACATCAAGATAACTAGGCGACATAGTGGAACACCTGAATGAACCCAGGTGCCGGTAGAATGCAGCAAACTAGGCAAGTGTCTCCACGGGAACGCATCAACTTCTTTTATTGTTGTTGGAGAAAGGAGATTCAGTAAACTTGCGTACTTCAGTACTGCAATTCCAACATTTTGCGCGTGCATGTCAAACTGGGAGTCCCTTTTCTGTAAAACGTCTGTCTTCTGATAATTAATGTAAAAAAATGTTTGACAAGCAAACCACCTTTGGGAACTAAGAACTTGGCAAATTACAAAAATGTTTCTATTTTCAAATCACAGCCACCTATGAACATGTTACATCAAATAATCCTTAGACCAATAGTGTATACACAACAAACTTGAAGAAAATGAAAATATCTAGCTTTCTTGCATCCCCTTCAGGATTCAAGAAGGACATGAATCAAGAATCATATAGATGCAGGCATAAACTCCCAAAACGAGGGGGCTGCATCATCAGTCACCTCACTCCCCACGCTGAAGATGTTCTTGAATGGCTGAGCGAAGCGCGGAATTTGGGATTGTTGCACGGTTGGGAAGCGCTAGATTGGTCATGGGTGATGTGTCATGGGTTTCAAGCCAGTCCATTATTGCATCAGCTTCATAGGTGAAACCATCCCCTGCGATATGCGGATTCCTCATGATCTTCTGAGCTCATCAGCAGAACCAATGCGAATATGTCAGCACAATCTCATGACTTAAAGCAACTACCATGACATGATAATCATAATTCAACGTGAAGCAACATTCATACCTGCAAAATCGGGCATAAAAAGTAATGTGGCACGCTGCTTTCATCCTGAATAGATGAAGATGTTGACAGACACGATGATAAGGAGGCTCTCTGCATCATCGGCTCAACCACCGGCCACACATCTGTGGCAAGATCAGCTCGGCGCCTCCTTTTCTCCACAGCGCACCTCATGCCGATGCGGGCAAGCTGCTGCGCTTGCACAAATGGCCACTCACCGGCAGATCTGTCAATGATCGTGTGCAGTTCATCATTGATCATTGCATCCTCCACTCTTTTCACTATCTCCCTTGGGTTTCTCCCTGTCAATAGGCGTAGGATGATGATACCAAACGAGTAGGTGTCTGATCCTGAGGTCAGCTCACCGTGTGCCATGTATTCTGGGTCTGAGTAGAACATTGTCCCAATCGGATGTTCAGTAAGATGGACCATGGTGCTTGTGTCGGACGGGACAAGAAATCGAGCGATGCCGAAGTCTCCAAGCTTACTCACTAGATCAGCATCAAGGAGGATGTTGGAAGGTTTAAGGTCACCGTGGACAACTGACTTGGGCTTATGACTGTGGAGGAAGATTAGTGCAGAACAAATCTCCCCAATGATCCTTGTTCGGGCTTGCCATGTCAGTGCAGGGGTGTTACCCTTGCAGGAAAGACGGTCTTCAAGGCTTCCATTAGGTAAATATTCGTACACAAGAGCAGACACTTCATTGCAGGCTCCTAAGAGATTGACAAGATGTGGATGCCTCACTTTGGTCAGGATCAAAACCTGGAAACACCAGCAGAAATAACGAGTTACTTTGCATGACCTCTTTGTAAACATTAGTATCATGAGAATGCAACGTACTACTTTAATTACCTCACGCTGAAACTGCAGTATGCCCTGGAGGTTCTCATTATGGCGTAAAATCTTAATGGCCACTGCGGTGTCACCAATAATGCCCTTGTAGACACGCCCATACCCTCCTTCTCCAATCTTTAGTGACTCACTGAAATTTTCTGTCGCCAGCTTCAGCTCAGACAAGGAAAACTGAGTGTGTGTTTCAGGATATCTGAGTGCATTGTCCCTGTCTGACCGCAACCGGTTGCCAAGGGTGCATCTGTATGCTTCTAACTCATTTTCAGGAACATTAGTATCACAATCGGTATCAGAAACACACTCCACTGGTGCCAAATTCGGATCATTTTTCTTTGCGAGGTACTTGTCTTGGTGGATTTTAAGCTGAATAATTTCCTCTTTCAGTATTTCCATCTCATGTTTATCTTTTTCATAAGCTTCCTTAGCCACTTCTGACTGTTGGGGCGACATCTGCTCACTTGCTCTGCAGAGTTTTTCAAGATATTCATCACGCTGGATCTTTAGCAATTCAATCTCCTTTCTCAGTTTTTGTATCAAGTGCTGATCTGTGGCACGAGCTTCCTCGCTTTGTTTTGAACGTTGCATGTCTTTTAAGAGGTACTCCTGCAATTTCTTAGCCTGAAAAGGTAGTTCCGTCAACTAGATGTCATGTATACCAAATGGAAGGAACATGTTCTTAGTGACTTCAGTGGAGAAATACTTTCTTCTTGGCATTTCGTGATTTCCAACTCCATATGTGATTTAATACATATTAGTGAAAAGTGAAAGATGACAAAGAACTTACTTTCTTGCGGACGACTAGAAGCTCCTTCTCAACTTGTTGGCGCTGGCAAGATTCTTCAAAGTTTTCCTTCTTCAACCTCACAATTTCATCAAAGGCCCTTTGAAGTCTATCTTGCAAATCAGCATCAAAATCCATCTCTGCCTATGAATAAGTTAGAGATGTATCACTAAAAATATTTGCTCAGATTGATGAACATCCACCAAAAGAACCTGATCAGGCTACAATTGTAACAAAGAGACAGGGAGTATATTAAGTTTGTTTCTTCAAACCAGATCTGTGTGGGGTGCCGAACTCTGAACATGTTCTGTCCGGGTCATGTTCATATCATCTGAGAGAGATGACACAAGTTCAGACTTAGAGCCACTATGTTCGGTACTGCTGTCCCCATGCAAAGACAATAAACCTGAGTAGTCCACTTCATCGGACACGAACGATGATATGCTGAAAGAGCTTGAGCTAGCACCTGAAAAAAGAAAAATCACATAAGTAGCAATTACGAGCAGGGATCTCTATCAAATTATGCCGTAAAAATAATCTAAAAGGGAATCTTAATAATCGATAATATGGGTATCGTTCATCCACTCTAAGCTCTACGGAATGATAGAGAGGATTGATCTCTACCTTTCCATCCACGATTCCACGTAGATAACGAAAAGCTAAAACAGAAGCAAAGGTCCGGAAGCAATTTTCAGGCTTTTAGCTAGTAAAAAGAGAGGCTGATTTTAGGAAGAACAGTTAGGAAGACAATCGCACCACCACACAATCTGCAGAGCCTTGGCCTCCGCCATCAAGAAACATGCATCCAGCTCAACGCTATTCATTCAAGCAGGCTGCAATCTTTCAAAGTAGCTGAAGAAGAACCGAGAAGAGCAGCAGCGGTTGTAAGAATTTGGCGCCACCTCACTTTATACTTTCTCGATAAAAGCGCACTAGATTCTGGGTAGCTTAAAAGGCAAGAATCTCTGAACGGAAGCATGGATCAGCATCAGCAGGTGGATAAATAAAACCTTGTAGTAGTATAGTTACCTTGGCGACGACTCATCCGCGGAGATGGAAATTTCTGTCCCCTTGAAATGGGGATTCTTGCTAAGCAGAGCTGTCCCTTTTCTGCTCGTTGCTGCTCTCCTTCGCCTGCAGAGCGCCGACCCCACCCAAGGAATCCAGCTACACCCCGCCCTCCATGTCAGCGTCACTCCCAGGCGGCATCTTCTCGAGCTGAGTAGCAGGGGCGTCTCGCCGTCTCGGTCAGTTGGTCAGAGGAACCGATTCACAAGAAGGTGAATGCTCTGAAAAGGAACGGAACAAGGCGGGACAACATCAGCGCTTATTGGTTAGATTAGATGACGTGCAGTGCGGAGTGCGGGGAATGTAGACCATGGCTCACCCATGTTCAGTCTCTCTTCACAAACGTTGTGCGCGTAAAAGTACAACGTAACAATTTGACTAGTTCGTTATACTAATCGAGTTACGCGCTCTGATTAATAGCGTCGCGTCGCTGGAAAGTCACTGTTACAGTATCGAGGAAGAGAGGCAATCATTTATATCTGGCTAGTAAGAAACAAAGCCGGCGAAAGTGGGAGGACGAATTCTGCAATTCAGCTTCACCAGAAAGAAGAGCCCAGGGTTGCATTGATGAGTTCTGCCCCAATTTCACCAAAAACGAGCCCAGAAGAAAGCATAGTTACAGACTGTCAAAGTTGCCCACAAAAGAACAAAATAAATAGATAGTTCTAATTTATGCTAGAGTTTGACCTATGACGCTCTCACTGTCTTTTCAGGCCTATGTGTAAATAAAATACTAGGTAGATTCAGAGAAGTTCTGCAACAGCTTTCTGATGTTCTGGTATATTGGCACCAGGGCAATAAGCGCGAGCTCAAGATGCTCCGAGCTGTTCAGGCGAATGCCGACTTGGCCAGTCCCCTTGTTGCTCAGATTCGCATGGCCAACCAAGTTGCTAGCTCTTCCAGCAGGGATCTGAGACTGGACGTTGCAGCCGATCGCCAGATCCCCGTGCCAATCCACAACAGATAGAGCGAGTGTGGAAAGCATCCGCCCGATCGGGTAATCTTTGTCCCTCAGAGTTGCTTCGAGGCGGCCTCCGTAGGCCACGTCACCCCTCCCACTCATGGTGCCACCGCTGACCAGGATCCTGAGCTGCTTGTTCACTATCAGTTTGTCTTCAATCTTCACACCGGCTGATACGGAATCCCCAAGGAGCGTAGCAGATATCCCAGCAGCTGTGTTGTTGCGCCTAAAGTTTTTAAATCTTGACTCACCACGAATTGTGTATGCCATATCCTTGCCAACAGACTGCAAATCAAGCCCAAGTGAAGTAGTTTTTCCCTCAGCGTGCTTAACTGAACTTGCAACCTCCATTTGCATAGAGCAATCCTTCTTATCCTTTGTTAGTTGCCCAGATATGGACAGAGGAACTTTCCCTTTGACAGCAAACAATCTTTCGACATTAAGTCCCTCATAACCAACATCATGGTCCCAACCCTGGGTTTCCAATACAGGTCTGACAAGCCATTCACTTGGTGTATCCAGAAAACGATAACGATGGCTAGGATAGTCTGAATCAAAAGATGAGGGTAGTACCATGTCAGGCATAGGCACTGCAACATTGGTTGGAGTATTGGAATCATCTTCGGAGTTGTTGTTAAAATCATTTGCTCGAGTGCTGGCTTCTGCTGCCATTTTCTTCATAAACTTCCGCCGCATCCTTTCCTCTTTCAGCTGCTTTCTGTAGAACAACTTCTCTCTGTAATCTAGCTCCTCGAGATATGCCTTCCGCTGTGCCTTATTCAGCTTGGAAAGCTGAGCTTTTGTGAGGCGTTTAAAAGGAGGCAAATCATCATAATCCGAATCATCATCTGAATCAGAATCATCTGCAGAATCATCTTCGAGATCATCGTCATCACCAAACTGCTCCTCTGGTAACTTCAGTGGGGCCCGGGACTGAAGGAGGGAAGAGAGGAGGAAAGGTAGTGGTGGAATCCTCGTACGAGAAAGTCTACCAACAGGATTACTATCCTGCAACTTGAGGAGTACATTAGCCTCTGCTAATACCTTCGAAGCAAAACAAAGCAGCAGCAGCTGTGGCTTCCAGACTTGTCCATTCGGTAAAACCCTCTGTCCAGCCCTGTTTGTCCTGCAAGCTGAGTGATTTTCCACCAGGGATACTGGATTCATAAGACGGATATCACCAGCAGCTTGCCTTATAGCTTGCTGCACTACATGAGACCTTTGGGTGACAAACATCTCATAGCTCAGAGGAATTCCATTAAGCCCGTCTGGTGGTGCAGATGCAGCATGAGTTAACACAACGATGGCATTGAACCAGACCGATGCTCCAAACACTTTTGTGATGGTTTGCAGCAGAGGGACATCACCATTGTCCCTGCTCTGCATATCCAATCTGTCAAAGTAAAGAACAATATCTGGAGGGTTTTTGCTAATAAGTCTCTTCACAGAGTTGAGAACCTTCTGGTTGTGGTGTTGCTCTAAAGATGAGCTTGAAAGTCCAGGTGTATCGATCACTTTTACTCTGATTCCCTCAACTGTACCAACCACTTCTTGAACCTTTCTAGTACTGGAATCAAAGGCATTTGTATCCAACCTGGTATCATCAAAAATCGAATTAATGGTAGCACTCTTACCGACCCCAGTTTTACCGAGAACCAAGATGGTGCATGAAAAATCAAGGGGCTCATTTCCAGCAGCTTCAAGGCGTTCTGCCATCTCTCTTGCCCGGTCAAAGCTAAATGTCCCATTAGCAGTAGTTCTTCTAAGTTGTTCTGCCAGCCCAAGGCGGTACAGAACCTGTGAAACAACCATATTATGAGGCGTTTGCCCAAACCTGTGAGCAAGACGTAAAAACTTAACCCGGATCATCTGAAGCTTCTCATGAATTTCATCATTCTCATCTCCATCATCCTCAGCAGACTCAGTAGCCGGCTGGCTTCCCCTATCCACAGCAGCGGGCCCATTGAAGCGGACATGTTGAACAGGACGAGCAGGAGGCTGCGACAGGGAAGACGATGATCCAAGGCCAGCAGGACGAGATGGCAGAGAGGGACCATTGGAAGGACCAGAAGCAGCGCTGCTAGATTGAGCAGGAGTAGAACTACTGCGTGTGGATTGTGCAGGGGGGGCAGAGGTAGCTGTATTCTCATCATCTGAGGAGCTCAAATCATCCAATTCCTCAACCACAACAGCAGGCTCAGCTGAAGATATTGTGACTGACTCGGGCCTGCTAGAGGAACCAATCTCTTCTGTGCTCTTATTACCACGAGTAGCAAAAACTTTCATGTCCTTCTCTAACCTCTCCCCCTTTGTACGATCAGCCACAACAGCCGCAGTCACATACTCTCTGATCGATTGCCTCATTGCATTCTCCTCCTCGCTCTCCTGATTCATATCACTGGCAATGCTTTCCTCAACATCAATCTCAGCACGAGGGCTAGCCTCATCCCACCTCTCCGCCGCACGCCGCCCGATCTCCAGCACCACTCTGGTGTTCGGCGTCACCACTGGCTGGTGATCGCCCGCCAGCGGCGTCCCCAGCCGTACCTGACTCCACCGCACCGCCTCCCTGGCCCTGGTTTTCCTCGCCAACCTCATCCCCGTCACCCTCCTCCGCAGACACCGCATCGTCCCCGCCCTCCACCACCACATCAACAGGGCCCCCCTCCTCCGCCGCCACTGGCTTCACAACGGAAGCCTCCGCCTCGGTGACTCCGCCGTTCTCGCGCGCCCCATCTTCCGGGCGCCCCTCGCTGACGACAACGCCGTTCTCCATGCAGCGCACCCGACGGCGCGAGAGCGAAACCCTAGTCCGACACCAAGATGAAACGAAACGGATCAAACGACAGCAACAGGAGGGGAAAAAACAAACGAACAAACGTACAATTACAAGCGAACAGAGACCCAACAGTAGGAAAAAAAAACAGCGACGATCCGGTGGACGGATCCGGAGGGAGATGGCGGGTACCAACCTGGGTGGACGCGCCGGCGGTGATGGCGGCGAGGTAGATAAGATCGCCTCGCGCGGCGCGGTCGGAGCCAGGAAAAGGAGGGAGAGGAGTATGGTCAGGTCTGGAAGGGCTGCGCCTAGCCGCCTACCCCTACAGCTTGAGAGTCGCGAAGGCCGGGTGCGGGATGCCTCCGCCGTTTTTGCTGGGCTAGGCTAAAACCCTGCAAGCAGTTCTGCTGCTGTGGGCGGGGCCGGTTTTACCAGTGGCTTCTAATAACGGGCCCGGCTTTTTGTAAAAGGAAATTCGGGCCCGTTTACTCAGGCTACTATTGCCCGTTTACACCGAACAAAAGTTGAAATTGCTAAAATAATTTTTCTGCAAACGGACTTGAACTATTTTTTCGATTACGATTTGCAACTAAAATTTGACGATGCAAATAAATGCAATACACAACTGGCGTTTTCCAGGGCGATAAAAAAATGCTTTTTCCTTGGCACTTATTATTGTCGTGTAACATCGACCCAGATGATTGCTGCATTCCAAAAGGCAGACTGATTATGCTGTCTACTTCCATTATTTGGTTGGCAATGACGGATTTTAAAGGAACGGAAAAGGAAAGGAAAAAAGAATGGCGACTGGCAATTGGTAAAAGGAAACTGGAGAAGGAAACCAATTTTATACTCATGAAAGAAAGAGAAACTCATCATCGGTTTGTCCGTTGTGCTACTACGATAGCCATCGAATTGCGCGCCCGACACGTCGGAAGCTAACGATGGTCCCACGTATAAGTGAAGAGATCGACGTGGTAAATGGGCCACGGCCATGCGAGTTTGGCTTTTCCGTCCGATGCCTTTAGAATTGTTCAACAGAGGACTGGGTCTGATAGTCTGAGGTATCGTCAACCTACGCATCAAAAAAGACTCGCACGGGACAGGCAAATAGGAAGCAAACACAGAAGAACACACAAGAATTAGCTTTTCATTAACTGACGACAAAGCTATTTTTAGTGTCACATATGTTCTTCTTATTCGGTTATTATCCCACACAAGCCTGCAAAGGGCTAGGGCCACGAAAACTGAAGCTGTCAAGTGCAGTTCACCAGTGAGGAAACAGAAATTGAAGCACAACGGCGTCACGAGAATCGGTGCTGCCGCCGTCTTATCGCGTAGTCTTGGATCACGGCGCCAAGCGCGAAATTCGGCGCGAGTTCACGGTGAGCGAGCGGCTCCCCTGTCACGGGGGACGTGTCGTTCCTTCCGTCGAGCCAGCTTCTGATTGCGTCGGCCTCGTACGTGAACCCATCCGCTGCAACGTGAGGATCCCTCATGGGCTTCCTGCAAAATCAATGGAATCGTCTTCAGAAACACTCCTGCAATGTGCCACGAATTATGGAGATCGACACACGGGTTATCGCAATTCAGAGGTGATGCTTCTTTGCGCGGTATTGTGTTATGAGGATGCAATCACCTGAAGGATGGGGCAGAGGAAGTAGGGAGGGATGCAGTCTTCGTCGTACGGCGACTGAATGACCGACGACGGCGAGAATGCAGTCAGCTTGCTTTGGCTGAGCAGCGCCTGCAGTTCTCTGCCACCAGTCTCAAGATCAATCTGTACGTGGACACGCTCCTTCTGTGGCTCAGTGTCTTGACCGGCTGTTCTGAGGACGTCATCCATGTCTATGATGCGCCGTTCGAAGGTCAATTCCTCTGACATTGCCTCTTGGAGTTCGTCAGGGGATGTGTTCTGCTCATCCATGGACAGGTGGTTTGCTTGTCTTAACTGAGCGATTTCCCGGTTTGCTCTTGCAAGAGCCTCTTCAAGCTCTTCACGCTTTCTGACCTCCTCCAAGTACAACTCCCGGTATTCAGTTGCCTGGAAGGTTCAAAGTTATGATCAAAATCTAAAACATATATGCAAGTAGAATATTTAATAAGAATAGTTTATTTATCGAGGAATTGGTATATAACCGTATAAGGCAAGGAATTATACTTTCTGAAGAGCTGAAACCACTTCCTCGTCTGCCTTTTGGCGCCTAGAAGATTCGTTTAGAGCTCTCTTCATCAAGTTCTCAGCTGCTATGCATGCCTCTTTGAGCTCATCATATAACCCCAATTCCGTCTGAAGGTTATCCTACGCAACGGTAATAGAAAATCAAAATATAAGCACGCCGTTATCTTCAGAATCATGAGATGTTATTGCAGACTCTCAGCCATGCACCTCTTTCTGGTAAGGTACTAACTGCAGAGCTTGTTCACCAAAATCAGGGAGCAACGGTGTAACTGATGGTGCAGTGTCCACTTCCTTGCCCCTACCATAGAAAACTTTGTCAGAAATTTGGAAACCAATAGCTCATTAGCTACCAGATATCCAAAAGTTACACCTCAGACTGTACCTGGTACATATTAGTTGTCCCTTACAAATAAACCAAATCTTGCATGACGAATCAGCTCTCTGCATAATTTCTGTTGCTGTCCTAGACTTAGGTTTCTCCATTTTTCTGAAACCAAAGTTGACAGATATAGTTTTCATACATGCTGGATTTATAACTTCCTAACTTTACCAGAAACAGAATAAAATTTTGAAAAAAAAAACAGGATTTAGTTATGTCAGATTTACCTTGAGTATTGCCTATCTGCAGCAGCTGAAATAACTAGCCTTGTGACTCTATGCAGGCCAATGAGTTCAACCAGACCAGCTACCACATCTTCCTTCTCGAAAATTAGTTTCTCACATTTTACCTGAAATTTACAC
Source organism: Urochloa ruziziensis (assembly GCA_015476505.1). Classification (NCBI taxonomy): domain Eukaryota; kingdom Viridiplantae; phylum Streptophyta; class Magnoliopsida; order Poales; family Poaceae; genus Urochloa; species Urochloa ruziziensis. Next base: position 23,781,390 of record CM027118.1, read on the forward strand.
ACACAAAAAAAAATTAGGGACCTATTAGCCATCCTGTTCCCTTTGAAACCTAATGCTAACTTTGAAGCTGTCAGCTGCAAGCCAAAACCACGTGGAGAAGGATAAATTTACAAGAATATGACACATTAACACAGTATATATACTGAAACGAGGAAGAACCAAAATAGCACCTTCATTTTCGAGCACTGATGAACATAACCGTCTAGCTGGTTGTTCACCTTTTCACGCTCAATCCTTCTGAACAGTTTCACTTGCTCCGGGCTCAGTTTACTAGTATGAAATTTGACTCCCACTGACATAAAAAGGGCAGAATTAATAAAATCATCTAACCACATCAAGCATGTGCAAAATTAAAATCTCTGCAGCAGGTACAGGTACAATTTGCAACATTCCGGAAAAGAAATCATATATTAGTTTTATCCTAAAGGCAGAGTTAGGCAGATGGCTAGGCTGACACTTATTTTACCATCACAGTCCAATATTTCACTAGTATATGTTCTACTTAATCTGATATAATACTAGTATGATTTTGGATTGGACATGCTTCACCTTATTGGAATACGAAAACTGAGCAAACTGCAGGAGTTGGCCCACAACACATCATGATCAATTCATGGTGGCCGGTGGCCTCAACTTCTCGTGGCCACAAGCCAACAACCATCGAATAAGTATTTGCAAATTCCTTCAGGAACAGAACAAAGCATATAAGATCAATAGACACGTACTCACTGGAATCATCTGTGGTGGAACATGCACATGTGTGATCACAACAGTGGCTCCGCTGCCTCCGAAATGGCTGAGAACCCACGACAGCGTGGACTGTCCCACCTTGAACTCGGCCGGCAGCACGACGAACACCTTCTCCGTTGCTGCCGCCATACTCTTCGCAGAGTTCGCCATGAAGCCTTGCTGCCTCGGTTTAAAAGACCTCCTTGTGTGATGGCATAAGAAACACGCAGACGTTGGACTTGTATAAGATACAAGCAAGAGACTTTGGACGCAGGATAGTGACACCATGTGAGGAGGAAGCCAACAGCAAGCGACAGTGACATACAGAGTAACAGAGGCAAGGGGGAACGGGGAAATTCCCAAGCTACCTGCAGTTCTGAACCAATGTGATCACTTGTCACATCAGACAAAAATTTATTGTTTCATAGTTCCCTGTTCAGTTGACTGACTCATCCAGTCATCTATAAAATATTTTGCTGGTCTAAGTTTCAACTGATTGAGAGCAAAGCACACGGCATGAAGCTAAGAAATAGGAAGCATCAACAAGGGAAATTGAAAGGAAATACTGCTATTAAATATAAGATAATAAGATGGACATGTTGGAATAATCTGGTGTTAGAATATCTAATTACATAATATTGTACATGTAGAATGGCCGAATATCAGTCTTCTATAATCTTAAAAGTGTGAAAAATTGCTACATATGCCTGATGATAAAATCAGAGGCCCGGTGCACATAAATAAGTAGCAATCATGCAATAAACAAGCCTTATCATATAGTTGAAAACTTCAACACAAAACATTTACCAGATTAAAAAGGTCAGTTATACTTTATTAGGATCGAAATAGTCCAGATAATATGTGTAGTTGATTTTTTGAGACACAGCATAGGCTAGTGTTTTCATAAACAGAATAAACAACAGGGTGATAGAGTGCAACAGAACACATGGCTGGTGCATAACGAGCACAGAGGCATTGCAAACTGCTATTCATGAGCTTATATTAATCATGCTGATGCAGCTGACTTAATAATGTAGCATAAAGTAGGCACAGGCTCTAGATCCCATTCATGAGCATATTTTAAGAGTGCATTATGTAGCACAAAAAGTAGGCACAGAATAAAAGCTACTAGGAGCTGAACCTCTATCTGAGATAGATCACCAATAAAGATAGATTCAGTAAAATAGTTACTTGGTATGAATATTTTAAATGAACTGTCAACTAAAAAAGGGAAAAAAATCTAGATGAATTGTCAACTAAAAAGACATTATGTGAAAATCAATCTAGACAGCAAGATCATGGTTCTTATGGCGTCGCCTAGGCGTCTCCTATGGCGATTTGCTTTGGCCTAAGGCGACGCCTTAGCCCGCCTAGGCGGCTGGAAGGTGGTGAGTCGCCTCGCCTCGCCTTACCGCCATAAGAACCATGAGCAAGATAACAGAAAAGATAACTTCTAAAAGATCTTATATTCACCGTCATTGGACATGCTGTTTTGAAATTGTGACGCCAAAAAGCCCTTATACTCTGTTTTGACACAAGGAAGCTTCACCAATCCACTATCACAGCAACCACAATTTATTGGACAGGATGTTCCGTGGACGGATGGACCATCTGGTTATCTACTTCCATGGACGAATGGCAGTATAACAGAATAACTGATAAGGTAGTTTTTTGTTAGCTGTTAGCACTTTGGTTAGAACACTTAGCACTTGCAGAAGTAATTTTCTTGCAGGGCTCAGATAGCCTATCTTTGAAAAGCACATCCTAGTAAAAACTGGGAATCTGATGTTGCTCCTTGAGTAGATAAACTCGAACTCGAGTATCTTGACTAGATCAAAATCAGTGGCTTTCTGGTAACCTGTGACAACAAAAGAGAGCAAGATAACAAATTGGTGATTTTCATGTGAGTTGAAATTTTTGTAAAATCAGTATAGGTTAAACTCTTATAATCTGCATGTGAAAATCACAAAAATTGAGGTTTTTATCAGGAATTCAGGTTCCAAAAATTAACAGGATATCATTTCTGTGGTTTTTTTGGTGGGCTTTTCTGTAATTGTGTAATATTTGAAAAAAAATGTTTTAAAGGGCTCAACCATCTGGCGATAAGTCCAAACTCCCAAGAAAAGGACCTAGTAAACCAGATTTAAAACAAACATACCGCCAAGGGAACTCTGAGGTGTCTATTCCAGCTCGATGCAATTGATCAACGTATTGTAATGCTTCTCGGCACTCTTCCCTGTCATCAAAAAACTCACTTTTGTCGCCTTCAATCTGATAGGTGTCATTCCCTTTGCCAGTGATAACCTGAAGGGACAAGCATAGCTATCAGGATCATGATGAACAAAAAAGTGAACAAGGTGAACACCACTGCATTATAACTGTCACGGTTTACAGAAATAAGATTACTTTCTCATCACAGCATTAATTTATCACAATTACCACTTTCTAGATAGTGGCATAATTACAGCAACATAGGAGTAGTATACTTTGTCCTTCCACTACTCATCTCACAGACAACAGAAGGCGTTACTATATTTTTTTAACTCATGTATACATGATTATTAGTTTCAAAATTTCTTCACGGCAGTGTTACTTATGTAAACAGAGGCTCATAGCTACAGAAATATCTTCCTGATAACAGGAACCTTTGGAGAAAACATACCACCACATCGCCTTGTTCTCCCATTGCAACAGCAGCTCGTACTGCAACTCTTCTAATATCGTGTAGGAAGAGCCTATGTCCATTTGGAAGGGGTGGGTAATAATCGTTAGCACCATATTTCAAGTATTCTTCCATGGTCCAGCCTACACCCGCCAACATATCATCCAGGATATCCACTGCTCAGAATAGAACAACAAATTTGTATGAAATTCAGCACAGCTCTGTATTTATCTGAAGTATGATCTAAATATTAGATATTAATTACAAATCATACATGGATCTTCATTTGCAGGATTGTCTGATGTCAACATGACAACATCACTTTTATCAGTTGCAATCTTTGTCATCACTGGCCTCTTCCCTCTTTCTTTCTCACCGCAACATCCAACAACTAAATAGAACAGCATCGCAGCAGGTTCAGTTCACATACTAAAACCAGAATAAATATGGCACCAACACAACTAATCAATAATTCAAGAATGGACCAACTCTGCGTAGGTAGTGTGCATTGTTAACAAAAGCTACAAGAGAAATTATCATACCAGTGACGATCCGGCGTGGACCCAGCTCCCTTACACCATCTAGAAGCCTCGACAGAGCTTCTGGTGTCCTCGCATGATCAACGATCACCCCAAATGCTTGTTCCTCATCAATTAGCTCACACCGGCCCGGGATAGCATCCACCTCTTCGATGCCCTTGACTATGTCCTCCAGTGGTGCGCCCACTGCAATGCCAACTGCCACAGTTGCAAGGATGTTGTAAATGTTGTCCCTCCCAAGCAGCCCTGAGGAGATCTCAAGGATCCCATGCGGTGTCTGGACCAAAACCTCCGTCTCAAACAGGGAAAGCTGGTATTTGAGAGTGTGCACATCAGCCTTCTTGTTCTCAAAAGAATATGTCACCACAGGGACATCAAGCCCCCCTTGCGCAGCGAAGAATGGGGCAGTTGGATCATCAATGTTCACCACTTTACGATGGCGCTCAGGATCCACCATTCTGGAGAACAGAGAGGCCATGCTGCTCATATACTCCTCATATGTCATGCCATCCTGCCCATCAGTGTGCCTAACATTAGTCAGCACAGCAATATCATAATCTATCTCACTATCCACACCAGACGGAGGCATCCCATCAGTGGCTGTTTCCAACACAACTGCTTCAGCACCATTGTGTAACATTGTCGCCATCAGCTTCTGCACGGCGATGGGGTCACCAGATGCATCAGGTCTCGCATCAAGCTTGTTGCTGCCAAAAGCATAGGCCCCAAGAACGCCCACCATGCCAGTCCTGACCCCCATTGCCTCGTACATTGCTTTGACGAGGTGAGTTGTGGTAGTGACTCCATCCGTGCCAGTGACACCTATCACCGCCATGCCCGTGGACGGCCGCCTGTAGAGGCAGGCAGGGAGCACGCGGAGCGCGGCCGCAATGTCGTCCACAATGACCAGCGCGCGGCAGGCTAGCGTGCCCTCGATGTTGACATCCTGATCGGCTACGACGGCAACGGCCCCTCGCTTGTCGGCCTCGGTGAGGCCCGCGAGCCCCTCCTCTCCCACGCACACAAAGAGGTCACCCGCGGCCACGAGGCTGGCGTCGTGCTGCACCCCCGCAAGCGCGACATCCTGATCGCCCGTCACGGCCACCGGCACGAGCTTGCTCTCATCGAGGAGCTCGGCAAGCGTCATGCGGAATGCCGGCTGCCGAATCCTGACCCCCTCGAGGCCGAGCTCCTCGGCCACATCAAATCCTTCCTCATCCTCGTCAAGCGGCAAGCCATCGTCCCCTTCCTCGTGCTCGCCCCCCTCCGCCCCCTCGTCCTCCTCGTCCGCCAAGGACACAACACTGAGTCCCTGCAGCTTCCGAATTTCGTCGAGGTCGATTACCTCCTCAGGGGTGAGCTCGTCGGCGAGGCCCTCGTCCTCGGGCTGTGGCTGCGACGGCGGCGGCGGGGCAGGGGACGGCTTGATGAGCCCGCGCCGCGTGAACTCCTCCCTCTTCTCGGCGATGGCGCGGTCGATCTCGTCGAAGAACTCGTCGTCGGGGTCGTAGCTCCCGCTGCCAGCGCCGCCGGCCGGGGATGGGGACGAGAAGAGCGGGTGGTCGGGGGTGATCTCGGGCTGCCGTCTCCTGGCGCGCTCGACGCTGCGCGCAAGCTGATCGTAGCGGTTGAGGCCGTGGGACGAATCCTCCGCGGCCTCCGGGGGCTCGTCGTCCGCGGTGGGTGGGCGGAACCGTCGCGCGGCCGCGGCGGCGAGGCGCAGAGGGAGGCGGCGCGGCGCCGGCGGGGCAAGGGCTCTGGGAGGAGGCGGACGAGACGCGGAGGGGAAGGGGAAGGGGAGGCGGAAGGCGAGGGGGGCCGTGGCCATGGGAAGCTGGCTGGGGGTTAGTGCTTGCTGTCACTGTGGTGGTGGGGGTTTTGGATTGGGGAAGCCGGGAGGGGAAACTGGGAAGAAGAAAGACGAGGGGATGAGGTGTAGTGGCCTAGTGGGTGGTGGCCGAGTTGTGTTGTTGCTGGGCTGAGTTTTGAAATTTGTTACCCGGGCTTGGCTGTTGATGGGCTTGGGATGAGGTGTAGTGGGTGGTGGCCGAGTTGTGTTGTTGCTGGGCTGAGTTTTGAAATTTGTTAGCCGGGCTTGGCTGTTGATGGACCGTGGACCTGAGCTTTGGGCTGGGCCTGGGCTGCATGTGTTTGCTGATTATGCTTTGTGTTTTATTTTTCTGTTTTCCCCCTTTGTATTTCTATCTAAACCAGCTTAAATCCATAAACTATCAATGATATGGCATCTAGGTTCTTAAATTCAAGTTTCACTCTAATACAACTATAGCCCCGAATTGTATGAACAGGTTGAATGTCATCTAATTCAATTTACCTCTAAGGGCTTGTTTGGAAACTAGTGAAATGGATAGATTGGAGTGGAATTTAGTTCATTTTACTCTCCTTCATTACACCTCAGTTTTACCCCAATTCTCTTGTACCCAAACGTGAAATTGCCCCTGGTGCACATTCCATTATATACACTGATATTAATACATATTACATGAAAAAATTGAGTGAGGTACTAATAATTTTTTAAAATTACTGTGGTGCGCCAGTATATAACTGAATGTGGCTTCGCTACTGCACCTAAGACATTTTTTCTTTTTAGTTCTCATGAGTGAAGCCTTTAGTTCAAATTTTGCGAGATAATAATATACTTCATAACATATGTTAGAAAAATATATCATAATTTTTAATTATTATTTTAACAAGGGTAGAAATTTTAAAATAAATCCTTGAGATATTAAATATATGAAAAGATAAAAATTATAATATTTTTTATGTGCACTATCTCCATGCAAAAATAATAATAATCTTATGTATGTAGGAAAAAGGACAACTTGTATTAGAGAATAAATTGAATTAAAATTACATAGTTTAAGGAGTATATTGTACAACAAATTGCTTACGATGTTATCTAAACTTAGCCATATTTGAAATGAGTAATTTGGACATTTTTTTTTGCATGAGAAGGGATCAAAAAGGAATGTTTACCAGCATTTGGTGGATAACTGCCCTTAACATGAGCTTTCGACAACAACTAAAAATAGCTTGACGGCTACCGCTAGCAATACACAGTTGTACGAGTACAGGGATATTTATGCACAATTTTTTTTGTTGACGTATCTATACGTCCATGCAACGCGAAAGGGCTCTATAGTCCAGCGATTACAGTGACCTTAGTAGCACTCTAAATTCTGGGTTTAAATTTTGATGGGAGCAAATTTTAGATTACGCAAATAAAATAACTGCTTGTTGGTTCCTGTAGCATAAGTTAACTTTCATGTGGTGGGAAAGCCCTCGTGTAAAGCAGGGCAGAGCCAACCGTCAAAACCTATTGGTGTCAGCTCGTTTGCTCAACACTGGAAATTGGAATCGTGATTCTTTTCTAATTTTTCAGCAAGTTGTAGATGTCCCAATAAATACATATAGATCTGCCATGGGCACGGTCTTTCTCCGCACTAGCCAAGTTTTTTTTAATGCGTCCAAGCAACATTAAAACGATGGCAATGCTACGTGACACAATACCTTTGTCGCGCTGACAAGGATGAATCCTTGATGGTTCAGTCCCAACGCACGGAAGCCACAAACAAAATGTAAAGCGCGAGCGCGACCTCGTGGGCGCACATCCGTTAGAAAACCATGTGGATAAAACATTTCCGGCCGCTGGACTACTTGGCAGTTGGCAGTGGCACCCCTCCTAAATTCGGTACCCATGGCGCGCACATCATCCGGACCCAAATACTGACACTGTACCGTGGGCCCAAATCATGGAGGGCCCCATAGGTCGGTGAGAGTCACCTGGATAACGTCATCGTGCAGATCCCTATCCGTTCTGTTGACCCATTTGGCCTCACGAAACGCAATTCCAGCACGATTTGGACGTCTCCTTCCTCCCCTCTCTCCCCACCACTTGCGCCGCCGTCCCAGCCGCCGCCGCCGCGAGCGAAACCCTAGGCTTCTCTGAGCAAGCCCCCGAGGGTCGCACTGCGGTAGCTCCTCAGAAGATGGAGTACGGCGTCGCCTCTCCCGGCGGCCTCCTCGCCGCAGCGCCGCTCGCCGGCCGGCGGCTCCGTCTACCCCTCTCGCCGCCGCCACCGCCGCCGTCTATCCAGGTCGGTTTTGTAATCGTGTCTTTGTTGTGCCTTGTGCGCTGAGATGGCTTTTTTTATTTATTGGTGTGGGTTCGTCGAATCTGGCGATTGATCAGTGGAAAGTGAGGAATTTTGGGACAGGAGGAATATGAGGTGTCACTGAAGTGTTCGCTCCTTTATGCTCATGTGTTTAATAATCTAATATGTAGTGATTCCTGGTGCAGATTAAGAATCGACTATATTCAATATCGTCACTCCCACTACAGGCTAGGCCAGTGAGAAGATGTGGAGCTTCTCTAGCAAGTAACTACTCGTACGTGATCTCCACTGCAAACTGCATGTGCTCACTGTGGCGATTTTTTTGCGCTGAATTATCTGCGGAGTTTTTTTGTTGCCCCGATTAAGTAATAACCTTCTGATACCGTGACTCTCACTGCTTAGCAGGCAAACATCCGAGATAGCTGATATGGACTGGGAGAACCTTGGTTTTGGGATTGTGCAAACTGACTATATGTATATTGCAAAATGTGGGACGGACGGGAACTTTACCGAGGGTGAAATGGTGCCATTTGGACCCATAGCACTGAACCCATCTTCTGGAGTCCTAAATTATGGACAGGTTAGGAAATGATATATAATTCTTTGCTTCACAAATTCTGATTAGTTGACGAATCTGGAAAAATGGTCCTTTGGAAGGCATAAATACTCTAGGATTGCAGCAAAATGATGTTGAGTCTGATTTGTAGGGATTGTTTGAGGGCCTAAAGGCATATAGGAAACCTGATGGGTCCATCTTATTATTTCGCCCGGAGGAAAATGCTCTGAGGATGCAAACTGGTGCCGAGAGGATGTGCATGCCTGCACCTTCCGTCGAGCAATTTGTTGAGGCTGTAAAACAAACCGTCCTAGCAAATAAGAGATGGGTGAGCTCACTGCTAGAAAGTCTGGATACTTTTGTAGTGCTAGTACCATTACTTATGCCCATGTTTTAACTGGTTCTTGAATATCTTATACTTCAGGTGCCTCCTACTGGTAAAGGTTCTTTGTATCTTAGACCTCTGCTTATGGGAAGTGGGGCTGTTCTTGGTCTTGCACCTGCTCCTGAGTATACATTCCTTATATTTGTCTCTCCTGTTGGCAACTACTTTAAGGTTGGTAGAGCCATTTTAAACACATGCTTCCACTGTTTTCATAAGATATTTGTCGTAAATAAATAATTGTTAGATTATATAGTGACATTGTTACAAACTGTGTGCTATGTGTCTTGTGACACTGCGTTGGGGAATAGAAGTTATTCAGAAAATAGTGTTATGGTTATTGTGGTACTTTTGTAGGTCAATAACCTATGAAATTATCAATGGATCAAACTTAGGAGTGTCTGTTAAAAACATTCGCTGGTTTTCTGCAGGAAGGTTTAGCACCAATAAATTTGATAGTTGAAGACAAGTTCCATCGTGCCACTCCTGGTGGAACTGGTAGTGTGAAGACCATTGGAAATTATGCTTCGGTAATTCTTCTATAATACTTTATTGCACAAGTTATTGAAGCTACAGGACTTACTATTTTTGAGCTTTGCTCTCTGATACTTCTCTTGCTTACCTCCTAATGTGATGATTTTGTGCTTCAAACATTAAAACACAAAAGGAGATGTCATTGAGGTGATTGAATAGAATCTGTAATAAGAAGAATTCTTAAGAATATAAATGATCTCTACCATGCTGTAAAATGATAAAAGCTGAAGCTCAGATTGAATAATGTCATGGACTCATGGAGATTCCGAAAAACTGACATGTTGCAACCCACATGATATGCATTCCATGCATCTTGAAAATAAAACCTGCCATACATTTGCATTCCTTTCTTTTTTTTAATGAAATTGTAGCCAGTCTCATGGAAAGTTGTTATCTATTTTAAATATCGTTAGTTTCTATTCCACATTAAATATTTTTATATTATACAGACTTTAAAGCATATTTTCTTGTCATTGCATAGGTGTTGATGGCACAGAAAATTGCAAAGGAGAAAGGTTATTCTGATGTTCTCTACTTGGATGCTGTTCACAAAAAATATCTCGAAGAAGTTTCCTCATGCAATATTTTTGTTGTCAAGGTAGGACCATAATACCTGCCACGCCTTTTATTTTGGCTTGAAGCTTAATTTAGTAGGTACACTAATGGGCAATGGCTTTCAAGTTCTGCAAGCTACTAATCAACCAAGCTTGGCTATCAACCTATTAATTCAAAATTGGCTAATCTCACCCTAATGTGTGTCTCAACATCAGATGGCTTGAATCTATAGAGCTTCGTCTTGAAAGTCATAAACTTGTCATGAAACGTGTCTTTTAGGAGTAGGTAGTTAGTGCCTTAGTGGCGTATCTGTTGGTATCTCAAGCATGATCTTGCAGTAATGTAGGATAAGAGATTTTTGTGCCAAATCTTTGAGCTCAGTCAGAAACAGTCTTTCTGAATGGACATTTTGACATTCTACCATGCATAAGCCTTTTGTGGCCAGTCGCCTTATTGAAAACTAGAATGTCTGTAACACATTGGTTGTGATCGGTCTATAGCTATGGGCTATTTTAAAGACAGAAGGTTTCTCCTGCAAGAATGGTATGGCTGTTAAATAGTATGCATTGACACCTTGATGAGCTCTATTCCCTACGTACTCCGTAATAGATTCAGCCAGACTTGGCTCTTAGCACATTACAGTACTATATCATCTCCTTAGTGGTGACTTGTGAGCATTGCTGCATGCTTTTAAATTTTCTGCTGACTTGATCAAGGATATTCAGCTCAACAAATTAACAGTCTGCCTTATTTTTGTCATGTTTTGCACCAGGGAAATGTTATTTCTACTCCAGCAATAAAAGGAACAATCTTACCTGGCATCACAAGGAAAAGTATAATTGATGTTGCTGTGAGCAAGGGCTTTCAGGTAAATTACCTGTAAATCCTATGGTTCCAAAAATGAGATTGTTAACTAGATATCATTTGCCTGTTATTATAACTTCTGTACATTTGCTTTGATAACTTAGCACTAGTTTTGGATCTTAAGAAGTAAGCGTAGTTTGAATCATAAGCAGTGATCCTATGGGTGCTAACTAGGTGCCTATGTACTGTCTCTGAGAAGCATTGCATACATTCACAAATGTTTGGTGCAATATTAATTAATATTTTCTCACTTATTGGAAGGTTGAGGAGCGGCTTGTGTCAGTGGATGAACTGCTTGATGCTGATGAAGTCTTCTGCACAGGAACTGCTGTCGTTGTGTCTCCTGTTGGGAGTATAACTTATCAAGGGAAAAGGTGAAACATATATCTTTGCTTGACAACTCACTTGTTAGTTGAGATGTATATATAGTTGCATCAATTTTTTTAAAAAAATTGTTCCTGACAAAGATTATCTCACACATGTATAGTTGCTTAAAGAGTAAAATGCATAGCTGGTCCTTAAACTTCTCCAGTTGTGTCACTTAGGTCCCTACACTCTCAAATTGCATATCTGGCTCCCTAAACTTAGCCTCGGGTGTCATTTAGGTCACTATACTCTCGAAAGGTAGATCTGGCCACCTAAACTTGGCTTTGGGTATCATCTAGTCCCTTATACTCTTAAAATACAGTATCATCCCAATTAAATTGACAAAACTTTTTTTAGATCTGACTTAGCAAATGAATTTCAGCTTATTGTGTGTAGAGAATATTGATTGAGTATGGATCTAGAAAGTGTCATGATGTTTTATTTGGAGGCAATACCTTAGTTTGCTAGCATAACAGCGTGCTCTATTCTTGGTAGATTGTTCAAACATGAATAACTTTCTGCACTTGCCAAACTAGAATCATGGCTTTATGAACACCATGAATTTTCAAATGAAATTTCGGGAGAAGCTAAAGGGGCAAGAAAACTAGTCAGAAAAGGATGCAACGAAAGTAATTACATGCTTAAGAGGACAGTATTTGATCATATCATGCTTTATTGGTGGGATGACACTGGAGTATACGGAGTATGAACCTAAATGGCACCTGAGGCTAAGTTTAGGGAGCTGGATCTGCAATTTGGGAGTACAGGGACCTAAATGACGTGGCCGGACAAGTTTAAGGATTGGCCATGCACTTTACTCTTGCTTAAATACATGAACTATATGATGGGAAAATACCCCAGTTGTAGTTGCTTTATGTTCTACTTCCAAGTATTTCTTTTTTATTAGTTCTTTAGTTATACTGGCCTTTCTGGATCTGGTTTTGCCTTTTGCCCCTTTTTGTTTGCTACATCTAATGGTTTTCACCTTACAGGGTGGAATATGGGCACCAAAGCGTTGGCGTTGTCTCTCAGCAACTGTATACTTCATTGACTAGTCTCCAGATGGGCCAAACAGAGGACTGGATGGGGTGGACTATGCAACTGAATTAGCATAGGCCATCAGCATATTGAACCTGCGCTCCTCGCATAGATGGGTTCGCAAGATCTGTCAGGATGATATGGTCATATTTAGTTCTGTAACCTTCAGTTTTGTAGCATCTATCCGAGTGCGGGCTCCGATCCTGCTGTATATTCCGTAGGTGTTGGCGCGTGGTGTCAGCTTTAAACTATAATTCCATTTACCGTTCAGTTCTGTTTTTGGACTAGCATTTCAGTGTCATAAAAAGAATTATATACTGTGTAATCGCCTTTGGCATTCAAAAATCTTAGCGCTCAACTTTTAGCAACCTGTGTATAGCGCTCCATTGAGAATTGGAAGCAGATGTTACTCGACTGGAAAGTCGTCGTATTGGCCCGAGCAGGAAAAGGTTTGAACTCTAGTCCTATACTCAGCCCATTTCAAGCTAAGTGGTTTAAATATTTGTATTTAGTTTGAATTATGGCTAAAATTATTTATCTAAATGCAAAATGCTTATGATGTACCTGCAGTTCTAGGAATTTTTGGAGTTACTGATACATAGCTTGTGATCCCAAAAAAAAAATCTGGAGCTCAAACATACATAAAAGAGAGAACCAGACATACCCCAATGCCAAGCTTAGTCCCAATATTGCGTTGCAGTGCTAAAAGCATATCCAAGACTCCCAAGAGTGTACAAAAGGTACTCCTGATAAGTAATTTTGGATATAAAACAAAAAAATTACTCCAACAGTGGTCAATCCGGTGTCCATTTTTTCACTCGCCCAAAACCAATACTCTCCAGAGCCAAATTTCCGCCCTGTCCTCACAACACTCCCAATCCCAAATATCGTTGTTCCCCGCTGGCTTCTCACGTGTTATCCTCCCCCAGTCCCCCCTCGCGCTATTTTTGTGGAGAGCTCTGCGGCTCTGCTGGACGCCGCAGAGGCTCATCCATCCCTCTGTACAGGCGCTTTGGCTACCGGCGCCGCCTCAATTCCTCCTTCCAAGGCGTGATCTCCCTGGAATCCGAAGCCACCGGCGCCTGCAATCCCGTCCGATAGCTTGTTTCCTGTCTATGTGCTCTGTAGGCTAGTCAGTGTAATATTCATTTGATTATTGTGTTAAAACTAAACTCGATGGGGTGAAGAGTTCCACGGTTTTTATTAAGCGGATGAAACCTTTTTCGGGTCTAGAAAAATCCCCGAACCCCGGCTAAGCCGGCGAGGGGATCTTTTTAAACCAGTCCCCAAATTCGCTCCAGCGTGGAAACGAACCCGGGACAGCTGGCCGCAACCAAACAAACCAACCACAACCGACCGGCGACCACACACCACCACGCACGCACATACCCCACAGGTGCGGCACCTGGGCTCGAACCCGGGCGGGCAACAACTCCCCACCGAGTGCTGCCCCGACGCTGCTGACCAACCGGCTAGCAGGTCGTTCGCTTGATTCTTGTGTTAGATAATGATTGCGAATCGTATCAACTCCTCTGCGTAATCTGCATATATAGCCAGTAATGCTTGAACGTGTTTATCATATTTGAACTTTCTTGACCGTGTTGTCAAATTGTACTGTGAATTATATTTAGCTTAGACTACTTGTCTGACATTCATTTACCATTTGCTACTTGCGCTCGGCATGATGAAGCGCTGGGTTCGTGGATGAGGTTGCTGGATTTAAAGTTTTTGGCACTAATTGTTGGGAACTGTTGAATCTTTTTTATGGTCACAATAATTTATGCGCAGAATAGGAAATGGAATAACAAGTACCAAACAGGCCCAAAACGAACAGTGCCTTTCTTTTTCAACAGGCTCGTGGCCCAGCCCCAGCTCCAGCATGAGAAATGCTCACGGTCACGGCAACCACGGGGCCTTAGTCTATACTATAAAACGACGGAATTTTCGTTTCGTCCGTCGTCATCTATATCCCACACCGTCAGATTTTATGATGATCCAATGCTCTAAATTAATCTAAAGAGTCCATATTAGCTACATGTCACCTTTGAGCCTACACCGTCAGATTTTATGATGATCAAACGCTCTAAATTAATCTAAAGAGTCCATGTAAATTACACATCTAAATGTATTTTTTTTCCTAAAACACGTGTCTGCCGCACGTGTCCTTCTGCTAGTTCTATCTAAGTCCTGCGGAAGTCCAAGGCGGCCAGGCGGGGTCCGCTCAGAAAGAACGGTGCCATATATGCACGGTCACCTCCGATCTCGGGCATACGACAATAGTAGTAGATGCGGCGCGGCACTTGCTCGCCCACCCACCAAACCGGCCACCTCACGCACTATATCAATAGCAAATACGGAGTATATACTAGTACGTACGGAGTATGCCAATATGCCATAGCATGTAGTACTACAAGAACATTTACTCCATGGATTTCGCGCACGCCGTCCCGCGCTTGTTGTCCTTGTTTAGGAGCCATGCTAACACCAACAGTCCAACACCAAGCTAGCTATCTCACGATAAACTAATGCATCTCGAGCCGTGTGCGCGCCTCATGCATGTGTCTTTTTTTTGTTTCTATATGATAGCGTGTCATAACGGTATAACACTATAGTAAATGGTATGATTATTGCTTCATCAAGAGTCGTCAACATGTTTGTTGCAAGCACAAGGCAGGCAACTAGCTGCCAGTATTATTCTAGTTTCCGCAGTTTGCTTCGCTAGTAGTAGAGTATTAGTGGTATGTTGATTTGGTATAGAGTAATGTTGCCTGGGTTTGGGCCCTGGGTTGATCCCAATCCTACTTAACCTGCTGACAAAGCCACCGCGTCCCACGACCCCCATTCAATTGAAACGGAAGGTACGGCCTCCAGCCGTTTTACCTGGATTTATGCACGTCCAGTGTGGCCACGGCATCACCACGTGACCGCCCTTCCGGCCGACACTCGTCCAACCTGCCGCAGCGCATATAATAATTCCCATTTCATAGCGAGGCAGAGAAGGATTATAAGACATCCACACTAGTAACACCATCATCCACAAAAACTGAACATGCAAGCCTTCCCATATTTTTACTTTTAGTCGCTGCAAAGACGAAAATGATAGATGACACGCGATTGTCTCAGACATCGTCACATCGGCCGTGTTTAATTCCCACCCGAAATCTTTTTACCCATCACATCAAAGGGGAATCTTAGATGCATGAAGTATTAAACGTAGACAAAAAAGGTGAAAAGTTAGGTGGATGGGCTGTAAATCGCGAGACGAATCTAATGAGCCTACTTGATCCATGATTTGCAATAGTAATGCTACAGTAACCATCCGCTAATTATGGATTAATTATCCTCTAATTACCATCGTTAGATTCGTCTCGAGATTTCCAACCTATCCATATAACTTTCCACCTTTTTCGTCTACATTTACTACTTCTAAATTGGTAAAATCAATACCCGAAATCTTTTCAAAAAACTTTTCGTGAACTAAACACGGCCATCGTCGAGAAGACACATTCAAAGATGGCATCCCAAACGAAACCCGAAGCCAGGCACGCCGCACGCATGGCGTGTAGTCGATCGAAATCGAATCCAAGGGGACACTGCACTGCCGCCACAGCACTGCAACCGCATGCTCTGTTTCTTCGGCGACAAGAATTTATCGAGTGGTCATGATTCGTGGCCCTATCTATCATATGCCCCCATCCATGCAGGACACGCATGATGGCGCCTGACGCGCACGGAAATAATTTTGCCTGGTCTGACAATTTCTTTACTGGCAGTTAAGTCAGTACTATAACTAGTTCAAATCATACCCAATAAGCAAAGAAACTTTTACTATTTGCAGCTGGATTCTTCTGGATTCAAGGGGTCTAAAAGTCCAAAATGGCCACTAGTTTTATCCTCTGCAAGTTCGCGTGTAATTTCCTTGTAAACTCGAAACAATATCTCCACAAGAATCACGAATAGTAACAATGGTCAAAAGGTCTGACACTAATTGCCACCAACTGCCCTCTCAAGTCTCAAGAGGCTTAAGCACGCCCAGCTTAATTGGACAACAAAAGATGGGAGGGTAGGATATCTTCAGGAGCTGTAGCATGCAGGTACAGTACCAGACAACCCCAATATCTAATGTCGAGAAAGTAAGCACCAGCACTAAATTTCAAATAAACACCGCGTCACGCCCGAGTACGCAATCGTATGATGCCCACGGGAGAATTTCGGCTGGCCGGCCGGTTTGGTTAGGTCCCGAAAGCGCGACTAGATAGCAGCCATGATTTGGCCGGTTTAGTGTCCGTGAGGCTGAGGCCACCCAGAATCCAACCCCCGGAAGCCGTGGCGACGAAGATGAGGCCAAAAAGTTTTCCTCCCTCGGCCGGATACGTCACGGCACATGACTCCACGAGCGGGAGCGTCCCCGAGCTCGACCGCATCCACCACCATCCACGTCGCGATCCATCACCATTTCCTTCCGTAGGACGCAATGCAAGGGTTAGCAAAGCTAGCGGCTGCTGATCAGCAGTGGTGGTGTTTAGCTAGATCAAGTCGCTGACCGTTACCCCCTGTAGCTAGATCAGTCGCTGACAGTGTGGGGAACTCGGCAACGTGCCAGGCGGGCCCGGCTCCCTTTTCCGAATCGGGTTCGAGGTGTAAAGCGAGAGGAGCAGCGAATTGGTAGGCCCCGCACGCAGTAGATCCCATCTGAACCACTGACTCCTGTCCGGTGCTGAATAATCAAACACTGTGTTCTTTTTTTCCTTGCGAAATGAGCTGTCTCGCCTGTCACTAACCACACGTATATTAAGCCAGCACATAGAATTAGAAGCGTATTATTGTTTGTTGGAGGAGATTCGGTTTGGAGCCTTGAAAGGTCTGCTATTATAAAGCAGTACTGTATGTGTTAATTTGTGTCGAGGGTATTCTGTTGGAAATCTTCTGATGATATCGTATTCGTTATTACTAGCTCGTGGGTCCAAAACCTCCCACGGAAGCAAACTTGAAGACTGGAGCGGAGGCTAGCCTGTGTCTCTTTCCTGGACGAATAACCCAGTGGTTTGTGATGGACTTATGGACAGGTAACAAACTCTCGATTGCCACTACTTGCTGTCGATATACACGACTTGTCTCCAACATCTGGCCATCATCCGGTCTACTATGCAAAAGTTGCGCCCCATCACCATCTCGACATTTGACAGACGGCACGGCCACAAGGGCAGCTTCTCTCAGGCTCTTCCTACCATGGCCATAAAATATGAATGTTAATTCTATTATGAACTTATATTATCCCTCCCAAAAACTACCTCATTATGCCCGTCTTTTTTTCCTGTGTGTGTCCGCCATAGGATTAATTCCGGCATCAACGAACGCCCAGGCTTAACACGCAACCATGAACGGTTAGGTGACTTGATTGCAGCCATCGCTTACCACCTTTTTCCTGCAAGTGGAAAAAGGCTGGCGCACTTGCCGAAAGTCCATTAACATACTGGTGCATGTGGTGGGCTGCTGTGGTGGTGCCGTGGCCTGCCTGCCCTTGTGCTCCTCTGGTGCGCTGCGCTCATTCCACAAAGCAAAGCGAAGGGAGAAAGGGGGAGAAGAAGAAGAAGAGGAAAGGAGAAAGAAAAGAATAGCAAAGCAAAAGCAAAGGTGATACTGACCAGGACCTGGATTAGGCTAGCTAACCGCGGAGGAAGAAAAGCCTCCGATTCCTTCCGTCCTCGCGGAAAGGATGGACAGCTCAGGGCTGCCGGCTCCGGCGCCTATTCACATGGCCGGCGAGATGCTATGAGGACTGAGGAGTTTGGATGGGTGTTCGTCCCTGTGGCTTGACACATAGCCGGCCGCGAGAGAGGAAGGGGACGCTGAGAGACTCGCCGCTGAAGCTTCGCTCCATGATCTCTGAATCCCCATCAGGTAGGCTTGTTGCTTGGAACTTGGAAGGTTTAGCTGCTGGTAGGTCTCTGTCTTGTTTTGCACGATTTTTTTTTAGCTAGCTATGATTTGTATGAAACTTCTCTTTTTTATCCTTAATTTGGCGAATGAAGGTGGCTGGTAGATGATTGTAGCTGGACAAGTGGATTTATATTTGTTGGGGATTAGGCACTTGTTCTTGTTTTTTCTTTTCTGGGGGAAAGATTGGGGTTATCACCCTAAGTAATGTTTTGATATGATTGCATCAAATTTCGCACCTGTATTTGGAAGTTCATTTATACCCTCGTTTACTGTTCATTGATTCACTGGATTGATTGCTTAGAAATTTATCAAGAGTAAAGGCAGCAGAAGCTTTGGTACCTGGCATCCCAGGTTTCCCAGGCCAGCTGTTTGCATTGCATCCACCCCCCTTGCTCTGAATCTCTCATCCTTAAAAGTTCAGCTCTTCCGCTTGGCATCTCAGGGGAAATTTGCGTCCTGACTAATGACTAATTCTCATTTAAGTGCAGTATTCATCCGGATCAGCTGTTGGTGATCTCCCCTTATGAACTGAGCAATCAATAGAAGAAACAACAGAATCATTTTGCTACAGAGACAAACAGATAATCAGAAATGGGAAAACGAGGTCACCGGCGGTCTGCATCACAAGACGAGGACAATGTGGGCTGTGTGTGGGGCCTCATGCGCATGCTTTATTTCCGTCGTGACCCCAAGTTCTTGTTGGATACCAAGCAATTGAGTGGGAGGCATGCGTTCCGGGAGATCAGTGGTAAGTTTTCTTCACTAATCACAGTTACCGTGACATTTTTTACTAGTAGACTAGGTTATTGTAACAGTAAGTTTTTGGAACAGTATGGCATAGCTGTTTGTGCTCCACTTCAAGTCTGCAAAAGATGTTTAGTAACTTCAGATGCTATAGCTCTGTTAGATTCACTTCATCTTCCATGAAAATGTCACACTATGCTACCACTATGTGTTTCTTTGCATTTGTTTGGTTACGTTGATTGGGTTGTTTCAGCAGATGACATTGACAATTTAAAAGTACAACCTGCACAGCTAGAAACACGGACTGAGTTCATGAACTACTCCAGTCATTTAGTTAATTTCTAAAACTAAATAAGACCAAACATCGCATCTAGTGTACGATCTACAATTAGCCAATGGCGAGCATTAAGATAGTTCAGAAAAAAAAAACAATGTACAGTTTTCTTTTTTTGCCAACCTGGGTGTCGGTGGAAAATTGTTCTGATGATCAGCCATGTATTTGTGCAGAGAGGGGGCACTCAACAAAGAGGTCCAGGGATTTTGATGAGATAGAGGAAGTTGGGGTAAGTTGCCTTAATTGAACATGTAGCGGTTTGAGGAGGAAACCCCACCTAGTTATATCTTCACTCATAACCATAATCTAACATACACAGTGGTTTTAACTTTTAACCTAAACAATGCATTTTTTTTAACAAAGCAAGGTGAGGCAGTGAACCACCAATGTTGAGTAGACTTGTTATCTAGTCGAGTGCAGAAATTCAGTGTTATGCTTGAGGGGCTTCATTGTCAGAGATAGCTCGATTAATTATATTAAGTGGCCAATATAGTTTTTATTACATCGCAATATATAGTGTCTTCAATATGACATCTGAATATATTTTTTTTACTATTTCTTTCTCAGAATATAGAACAATGCACTTCGCAGAAACCAACAGTGAAAAATCTTATGGAGGATGAATTGGGGAAAGTAGAACTACTGAAGAAAATTCCAAATGACGAGAGAAGATTAGCTGACCTGGAAAATGATGTATCTCTTGATGAGGAATCGAAGCATAAAAATAAATTAACAGAGAACTCATATCACCAGACAGGTGTCTCAACTCCACTAGGTGATTCTGAGGTTTTGAATCATGCTGAAGAATACGATCTTGAATCTGTCCTGGCAGATTTCCTAGGTGAAATCTATAGCTGCCACAATGAATGCCCACACGGTGATTGCAAGAATAAGAATGAACTGTGTCCTTCACTGAAGTCCCTAATCCATAAAAAGGTCAATGACTTGAATAATCTTCCTCGCAATATTGGTCATGGGCAACCTCAAGAGTGCAATGATGGAAAGCTATCTGAGCAGAACAATCTTTTTAACACCATGGCAGCTCAATCCAAAGAGTTCAAGGATGCATTGGAGATACTGGGTTCGAACAAGGAACTTTTCCTGAAGCTGCTTCAGAAGCCAAATCCACAAATAGTAAACAATATCCAAAAGCACCAAAACAGTAAGGTGGCTTCTGGATTAGAGCACAGTAACATTCCTGGACAGACCAATTTTGGAGGGAGAGGAGGCTCAAATCAGCATCTGTTGGCTACAAAAGAGCAGGCTAAAGAGAGAAAATATATGTTCTTCTGGAGGAAGGGTAAATCAAATAGAAGCCAGATACCTGAGGCAACTAATAGGCCTCAGACAGTTAGCAAAATAGTTATTCTAAAGCCAAATCCAGAAAGAGGGATTCATCAAAAAACCATTACTAGTGCAAGACCCGTAAATCAACCATGTGCATCGCATGCTCCTGAATGCAGCGGAAGGGATACCTCAAAATTTTCAATTAAGGAAGTCAAGAAAAGATTCAGAATTGTGACTGGTGAGAGTAGAAGAGAAAGAAATGTGACACCTGCAGAGGAGCTCGGAAGAGATCCATGTAGGCATAAAGACTCTGTTATTGCAATTAAGAAGGATTTTAGACATGTTCCAGAAGGGAGCTTTGCAGACACATCTGCATCAGCCTTTAAGAACGGCATCATGCCTTTCAACAGCAGTAGGCAAAAGCAACAAAATGGAAGCATAAGTGGAACTAATGGCCGTACAGTAGCACCAAATGGTGCATCTATCTTCTATGAGCAGGCCAAGATGCATTTATCAGAGATGCTAAAAGATAATGACCGATCTGTGAACCATCCGGCAGTTCAAGTCTCAAAATCCTTGGAAGGAATACTTTCTCTCCCTCATTGCAATGTGTCAGCCCCTAAGAGTAGCCCAAGGGAAAAGGGTCACCTTGACCTCTCACCTGAGGAGACAGATGTTTGCCTGACATGCAAGGTCGAGAGAGAGGAATGCACCGAAGAGAGATGTCAATCACAGGACGACTTAGGAAGCATTTCATGTTGTACTAGTACAGCAGTTGATGATCAGGTGACAGTTCAGGAAGGATATTGCATGAATGAACCACAAGAAGGTAATTCAGCTAATGCTATGAATGGTGCATGTTTTTTTGTTATAATTGAATGGTCATCTTTATTCTTCGTATACAATTAACACCAGAATTTTGGACAGGACTCGAAGATGTTTCTGGTGGGTCAGACAACATGTACATTAAAGGAATTCACGGAATGGACTGCAGTGAAAATATTTGCAGCATGCAGTCTGTTCCAGCAGACAAAGCATAGATGATGTACATCAGGTAATCTCAAATAAACACATGTTGTTGTTTTTGTGATTGTTATTTTAAACGTGTCATGTTTCATCTGAACTTCTGAAGGAAATATTGGAAGAAATAAAACAAGAAAAAGAGCATGCTAAAGTGAACCCACACTCTCCTGAGAGCATAGTTGAAAAGTTGGAACAGGAAGAGCCTGAAACACCAGAACCAAGAGCATCAACCAAATTAATGTCAGATGGTTCTTCTGAGAAAAGCAAGGAAAATCAAGAAAAGCCCAGTCCGGTATCTGTTCTTGAGTCGTTCTTTGAAGATTTTGACAGTCCTGACTGCATAAACAAGAAAGAATGTAAGGCCAAGCGGTATAACTTAGTTTAAATACTCTACAAAATAAATGCTCTACATAATTGTATGATTAAATTTGTTTAATGGCATACAGGTGACCTGCATGAAGATCTCCAAAGGACCCTTTGTTTCCCAGATGATGAATCAGATGTTAAGGTCATTTGGGAGGACAAGAATGTCAGATTAGATTACATAATTTTGGTGCTAGAGCTCTCAGAATTATGTGCAGAACAAAATTTAGAGGTATGGTACCTAGAGGATGAATTAATCAGCCCCTGCTTGTTTGAAGAACTACAGAATCAAGGAGATCAAACCCAAGATCTGAAGCTTCTGTTTGACTGTATCTGTGAAGCTCTAACAGAGATCCAAGAGAGATATTTTAGACTCTCTTCTTGGTTATCTTTTCTAAAACATGACATACGGACACCTCCAATAGGAGAAAACCTCATCACAGAAGTTGATAAATATGTCTCCGGGTATATCCAATATAGTATTCCCAGTACTTTAGAGCAGTTAGTTAAGAGGGATTTGGAAGTTCAGGCTTGGATGAATGTTAGGTCAAAGGCTGAAGGGATCATTATGGAGATATGGGAGTTTGTATTGGATGAGTTGATAGATGAGGCTGTTTTTGATTTGTGGATGAGTTGATAGATGAGACTTGTCTGTGATGCCTTATGGTGAGTACAGTGAGTAGGTAGATACTGAAGTTTTCGTGCTGACAATAACCCATTCTATGCAGCAGAATAACATGGGCTACTACTAGTCTAAGTGTGTAACTGCAGTGGAAATCATTCTCGTGCCTGAACACAAAAGTTTCAGTCCGGCAAATCTCTGGGTTCTGTACTTTGCGTGGATGGAGTTGGACAAGGCCTGAAAGACTGTCACAGAACTCAGTCATGCCTCTTAACAGCGAAGTTTTACAGTAGTCTGAAGTGCATTGCAATTTTCCTCCCATTGAGAGTTTGTGTGCATATGTGTGAGGCTCTTTCAGCGGGATCAAATCACGCTTATTGTATATGTTTGTTTTGTGTGTAAATGTGCAAAAGTAATCATACATGATTAATCAAATAACACGTTTTCTGTATGCTTAGAGCACTATTTCATTCCTCATAGATTGACAATAACCATTCACGTCTGCAGTAAATTAACTTTTACTACTTAAAGTATGCAGGGAAACATTACTAGGGGAATCAGGATATCCGCACTCCCCAGGCGTAAGCTAGCTACTTGAAAAGGAATTAAGCAAAGAAGTGCACATACTGAAACAAATCAAGTGCATATGAAACATCAAACATGAGAAGCATCATTAATAAATACTCCCTCTGTTTTGATTTATATGACGCCCATCAGCTCAAATTTGAGCTAAGCAGCGTTAAATAAAAAAGAACGGAGTACACAAGTTTCTAAGTATCTAGGGAAATACTTTCTCTAAGTATCTAGCCCCTAAAGTAATTGTGTACACAAGTTTCATCAGTTTCAAAAGGTGCCTAAGTATCTAGCCCCTAATGTAATTGTGTACACAAGTTTCATCAGTTTCAAAGGGTGCCTGTGCCTCCAGTCCTCCACCACAAGTCCATAACACCGTATCCTTATGTCATTGGCAAAAAGCGTCGAGACTTCGGGATAAGCTAGCAGTCATCCACTGAGTCTACGGACAATGCCCAGCATTCTGTTCACTTCGATATTGCAAATCCCAACCGTCGTGGGACGTGGGATCGCCATGCGCAGGTAGCTAGTTGCCGCGCAATCTCCCAATTCCCCATCTACAGGGGCGGGCACACTTGGTATTCAATGGTCTTCATTGAATACCCATTATTTTCACAAACAAACTAAGTGCATGTAGTATATCAATGTATCTGTATTCAAACAAATGGAAAAGATAATAAGATCTTATGGCATTCAACATCTAAGCTTAATTTCTCTTCTACAAAGTAGGCCATATTGATTATTGAGTACATCTATGTGACTATATCCATGTGTATTTTAGGCTGCCAAAATTTATTTTTGCACCTTTTAAAAATTTTGAATACCCAAACTTGAAATCTTGGGCCCGCCCCTGCCCATCTAATTCCCCTCGCGCCACTACTCGACTAAACCCTAATTTACTACGCGATCGCCCCTAGATTGCATTTAAACCACCGAAAATATAACGACGCATCATTCGCAGTTCCTCACCGATGCGTGGTTCCCCGAGACATTCGAGCCCGCGACACCGCAAATTTGGAATTTCACGCAAAGGAAATTGGCCGCTACGAACTGAGAAATCTCCTCATATACGAAACGCCAAGCGGATTTGAAATTTCCAACGGACTGAAAATCAGATGCTGCGATCAGACGAGCAAGCGCATCGGAGAAGTGGGGCCTGGGTTTGATCCACTCACCGGTCAGCCTGCGGTCGGCATGAATGGGCGACGAGCGGACGAGCACGAGGAGTTCCTTCCTCCCCGCTCAGTTTCGCCGCCGAGGTTCCACGGGCGTGCGATATCGAAAAGCAGCGAAACTTGTCTGTCAGTCTGGCGGCAGAGGAGGATAGGGGAAAGGAAATCGTGGAGAACTTTTGCTAAGGATGGAATCGATGGATCCAGCCCGTATGGCCCAACTTAAATACTACTAGTAGGATGAGGTTTGTTGTAATTTGTAAAGCGGGCCGTTTTCTTTTTGCTACAATTTTTTTTGGGAAATTGGAAAAAAAAACTTTTTCTTTGAGACAATGAATGGGCTTTGGGCCTTTTCATGGGCTATGGGCCCGGAGTACTTGCATTGTGCTGAATAAAGGCCGAACTGAGCAGAATGGCATTCAATTTCAAGAAGAAAACATTATTGGTAATGACCTACATTATTTTGTAAATATAGTTATGTTGTTATACATTTGTATGCTTTTTTTCCTTCTAGAAAGGAGACAGGTTCTTAACTCATGCAGCTATACTCCATCCGCAAACCTAATCAAAACGAAAGACACACAAAAAAAGACTGCAACAACGAACATCAAGGCAAAAAGTGTAATATTGTATCCAAAGCATGCAGGAGCTGTTAACAGAACATGATTCCATCCGTTGGGCATCGGCAGCCAGCAGCCTTGCTTCTGTGCTTCTGAGTTCTGACGGATCAGCATTTGAAACCATGGCAGATTGACAGGACCATGAGGAGGATCACCACGATGACGGCGGCGAGGGCGACGCTCAGCCAGATCTTCTTGTTCCGGTACCATCTCCTGGGCGTGCCTAGCTGCCTGGAACCACGACCCTGCAAGGAGAAAGAACCAAACAATTTCCATCATCCCTGTTTTTTCAGTACTTATCTGACATTGATTGAAATCAAAGGTACTTCTCTGACTGTCACTGAATAAAAACCAAGCTGAAACATACTCAAGCTAAACAGAATACTGCCGAACAGAAACGAAAGTGAGATTTTACAAGATGTCTAGGACCTAAAGTGATCTGCAGTAACTGAACAAGATGCACAAATTGACCAAGGTCATTCAGAGGTACCATCACCTGTTCAATGTTGTCCATAAGGATGCTCGCAGCTTCAGAAACCTGGACCTTTTCACCTTGGACAGCCTACTGACCCTCCTTGAATAACGTTGATCATATAGTATTCATATATAGTAAGGCCAGTCTCAGTGGGAGTTTCATCAGCATTAAATAGCAGGGGCGAAAGCCAGAAAATTTTGACGCCGGGGTCTGCCACATGTAAAAACTATGTTGAACAGTAATTTTCCTTTGAGTTTGACAAAATCCGTCGGGGTCCGGCGACCCCAACGGCTGCATGCAGCTCCGCCCCTGTTAAATAGGCTGTCATGTCAGCATTTTTGATGATGTGGCAGTGTATTAATGAAGAGAGATGTGAAATGAGTTTCATCCTCATGAAACTCTCTCTACACGGTACTCTAGACAGCTTGTGTCTGGCATGTTGTCTTGGGAACAACACGAGATGAAACTTTGCATTGAGGGAGGGTGTTTCATCATAGTTTCAAACTTCTCTTAGATGATGTGTCACTCTAGATAAGTGTGTCGATAAAACCCCCCGAGACTGGCCTAAGGCCCGGAATCTGCCGGCCGGCACGGCTTGATTGTATCCTGCATCCACCTATAAGAGGCCGTAGAAATCTGCCGGCCGGGCGGATCAACCGGAATGTGCAGACATGTAGTACAGTTAAAGTTGGCAGCTCAGACATTACAAACACAAGAGTTAAAGTAGGAAAATGTTGGGAATAGTCGAATCTTTTTCTATGTTGGAAAAACTCTGTGTGTGCAAGATTTAAGATACTTTGTCGTTGCTGGCCTGGTATGTACTATGAGAATCTTTTTCGTAAAAAATCAAATAATATTTATTTTGTATCATAAATATTATAATTTTTTAAAAATGGGAGCAAACTTAAGATAATTTGACTTTTGAAAAAACTACAAATATATCTTTTTAATAGACGAAGGAGTATGTTAGTAGTATTTGGTTGCTGACAAGCCAAAACTAAAGTACTTACTAGATTTTATTAAAATCTACGGGCCCAAAAGTCACAGATGATTTTAACCCAATATAGTCAACACATGAATCCATGATGAAGGCTGCCAATGTTGTCTGGGCCAAGCTAAATTTTGGCTTTCATCCAAATAGAGGCTGAAAAATAGCTAAGCAAGGGCATCTCTCCATTCTATAAAGTTTGAGCCTCTGTAGCAGGTAGATCCATTTTCTCTTCTGTGATTATAAAAGTTGATACCTACATACAGGTCCTTAATTTGAAAAGGGAAAAGGTCCTACAATCATGATGTGGTTTTCTTTGACGATCTTATCTTGGTTGTTATATTTCAAGATAACAACCAACTTCATGCGTCTTACTCTTCTGCATTTAATCTTCAGGAAGAGAACAAGCGTAGTTTTCCACAGATCTCTAAATTTCACTGCCTGATCTTGAAATTCATTTCACCTTGTTTTTCAAAAATGAAAAACTTATGATATGCACAGTAGGCACATGAGTTCAGTTTTAACTGACTGATGGCTTATGCATATGTGTTGGCTCCAGAAAGCACGATATCTGAAAAATGCATGATGATCTCACAGATGGATGATATATTACAGGGTTTGAGTCAGTTATAGGTACCGGACATTGTTATCCCTTTTACCAGCCTGCATGCTACAAAACTCTTATAAGGGTGGAAGAGCTCAGAATAAAATGGCAGGAAAAAAAAACAAAACACACTCCATACACACATTCGCCGTTGGTCAGACATACTCTGAAATCTGCATTTTTGCAAGCTAGAGCTTACATCTCCACTAGGTCAGCAAAATCACCCTACTACCTCTACTGTTACGTTCTTTTGCAACTTCACCAACAGCCATCTAAAACCTTTGCTGGGAAGCTTCAGTCTAGGCTGAAGAACTCAGGACTTCAGGTTATCACTCAGTTTCCTAATCGACTTGTCGGCGAAAAGAACATCGTCGACCCACGAAACAATGTTGAAAGCCAAGCTCTCCAACACCCTCGAGTAGCTCTCCAGGATTGCTTGCCCAACATCCTGCAAAAGAATCAATTCATTTCGTCTGATTAGATCAGAATTCATGAACATGATGTCAGTGCAATACAAGTACGTGCTTTGTCTGCTACATGAGCAGATGAATAATCAGAAGATGAAAATGCCAATACGATCTTGCGTGCTTGCCAATGTGATTAGAACAGCTTGGTTTTGATCGGTTACCTTATTGAACTGGATCTTGCTGGTGTCCAGGGTGGTCTGCGACAAGCCGGGGAACCGGTGCTTGAGGCAGAGCAGGAGGCTCTCGGCCCTGCTCGCCAGCGTCACGTTCTTGTCGTCGTCGTCCGCCGCGAGCTCCTTGACCTTGCTCCACGGCAGCTTGCCGTGGCTCCCGCTAGCCTTGCGCCGCCACACGTACATGGCCGCCTCCACCCTGTCGGCCATCGCCAGCGCGTCGTGCTCCGACGAGATGTCCAGCGTGTCGAGCAGGAAGTCCGGCGAGAACTTGTCCGCGCCCAGCATCACCCGGTACACCGAGTCCCCCACGCTCGCCCTCCCACTCTGCAATCAATGATCACCCAAAGATTTCAGCACGAGTCAGAGTCAGAGAGGGGGAGATCGACATGTGCACTGTTCCATTGGGATGGCCTTGTGTACCTTTGGAAGCACGGCCATGAAGGACTCGGGCACCTCCATGTCACTGAGTACGCCGCTGTTGATGGCGACGGCGGCCTTGTGGATCTGGTTGGCGCAGTCGCGCTTCTTCTGCAGGTCCTTGCACGCCTTCGCGGTGAGGCCGGTCTCCGGGACGCAGGGCACCGGCAGCCACCACTTGTCCTCGTTCCGGTGCACCGACCTCCTGAACGACGACGACATGGCCGACGAGGACGAGGTGACCGAGCCGAACGACCGCGTCCCGGCGTCCGCGTACCAGAACTCCGCCTTCTGGAAGCTGTCCAGTATGTCCTGCGTACACGCATGCTTGTTGCTGAGTCATTTCTGACTGAGACCGAGAGCAAAAATCAATGGAGTGGTGGCTGGTTGAGATCTGGATAGCTGATTCTTACAATGAGCATGGCGTCGAGCTTCTCGAGCGCCGGCAGGTTGATGTAAATGTCCGATCTTGGCCTGGTCGCCATGACCTGCACGTGTGGCAAGCAGATCGAAATTGAACAGACATGCCGATGCAAACAGAGACTCCTCCAGGTTTCTTGGAACCGAATCTTGCGAGAAGAAAGAGGGATCCATGGATAAACATGAACGGAAATTGAATAATGTAGCACCTCAACTTTGGTCCCATCGGGCAGGGTCTGCGTGGACGGGTAGAACTCGACGATGTAGTCGCAGACGGAGAGGAGGCAGTCCATCTCCCTCCTCCACATCGCCTTCTTCCCCGCCGGCAGCGGCTCCAGCTTGTGGCAGCTCCCGAACACCGTCGCTGCCACAACCGACGATCGAACAACGTGTCAGTACTGACCGATCAAGAATTCAAGATGCCAAAACACGAAATGCTCGCTCGTGCGTGCATACCGTAGAGGTTGGTGATGGCGTTGGAGATGGCCACGGCGGTGCAGACGCCCTTGCCGCCGCCGGACATGTCCTCGCCGAGCAGAAGCTTCGAGAACCTCTCCTTCACCAGCTCCATCTCTGCGCATCGCTCGCGTTGGTTAATTAACCAAAGAAAAGAGAGCGACATCGATCGATCGATCGATTTGTGTCAAGGATCGGCGTGTAATTAACGTACCGTCGTCGGTGGAGCGGCGGTCGAGCACGTCGGCGCGGGGCTTCATGCTGAGGCGGCTGAGCGACGCGGCGGAGGAGGCCGGAGACGGCGATCGGTCGATGAGCTTGGCCATGGAGGCGGCCGGCTCGAACGGCCCGCTGTGGTGGTCCACGCTGCTGCACCGCCCCGAGAAGGACGTGGACAAGTCGGAGGCGGTGCGGCTCAGGTTGCCCGCCGTGTCCACCAGGCTCCGCGTCGACGGCGACGAGCAGCTCCCTCCGCCGCCGGCGACCCCCGCCTCCGAGCTCTCCTCGGACGCCGACGCCGACGAGCCGCTGCTGTCCCTGTCCATGCCTGCCTCCTTCGCCTTCGCCGCCACGCCTTCCTTCCGGTTCGGTTCAGTTCAGTTCAGCACTGCACGAGACAAAGGCAACAGGAGATGGCTTTATAAAGGCGTCGCTCGACGACTGCTGCAATGGGCACGACAAATCCATCGGAACGGGGGACGCCGGCGCACTAAACCAGAGAAAATTCGCAGGTTTAAATTTGAACTGCTGCCGTGTCGCGTTCCAGGCTTCCAGCAGACGAGTATTTTTCAAAGTCTTTGTGCTTGAAGGGTTGAAGACAGCGCTGAGAAATTTGGCGAGATGCCGCTGTTGTTTACAGTAGACACGAGCTCTGCTGCTGCTTTTGAGGCGATTGTGACTCGTGGGGCGACTTCATACTAAAATCATGGCTATATCATGGCATGCAGATAAAGATGCAGAGCGATTGGGAGAAAGGATGAGACGGGGTGAAAAAAGAACGCCGTCTTAAAGATTCAGATGCCTCTGCTTTTAAACAGCAGAGCCAATTTTCTTGTGGAGTGCTGCACCGGCGCATGTCATCCTCATCATCATCTCCGAGATGCAAAAATTGCGAGAACATGGAAAGAAACAAGCACGCCTTTCGTACTGCCAACGCTCGGCTGCTGAAAAGAAGCTAAAGATGGCGAGCAAAAGAATGGCCCTTTCTCACCTTTCCTGACGCCGATTTGATTCCTACGACCTCCTCCTCCTTGCCATGCATTGGAGGGCGGCTCGCCAGATCTCTTCACTTCTTCAGGGTTCTGTCCCTGCCCCTCCTTGAACTGCCGCCCCTGCGTCAACCTCCTCCTCTGTTCTGAGAGAGACTCCTCCAACTTTTGGCAACGAGATGCAGCTTTGTCCTTGAGAGAAAAGATGGTGATGACTTGATGAGTCGATGAGTGAGGGGTAAAAGGACGTGTTGTTTCGAATCTGGCTTGGTTTTGTTGTGTTATCCTGTACTACATGGATAGTGGTCATGCATGCCAGAGGAGACATTGAAGATTTATTTTTATTTTATCATCATCAGGCGTGGGATGGAAGTGTATGTCTATAAAAATTGCGGCAAGATTACGGTTGCTCCAGGAACATGCGTGTGAGAGCCAGAGCGTACAGGCAGCGTATGATATTGCGAGTCAACCCTGGTATTGGTGGCCGGATGGAGTGCGTATTACAGTTTGATTTGTTTGGGAAAAAAAACTAGTATCCTTTGTCAGCCGCACATTGTTTGATATGATGTAGTTTTCCAGTGCCCACATTTTTTGTAGTTCCGCTAAAGGATCATACTTCTCCATCAAATTAGGAGTAGTGTACAAAAGTTTGGTAAACATAGAGGATTTGGTAACAACCGAAACTGAACAACAAAAAAAGGTAAATGACAGTTTGTTAAAGAAATCGGAGATCCCAATGATTGGGGGACAGGATTGGTGAGCTGACGAGCAATCATGCTGATGCATGGCCTGATGAGCTGGGCAAGGAGAGGGATTAGTTACAAAAATGACGGTGCAAGTGTGCAAACGCAATGCGAGCGGCAACGCCAACGCGCACCAACAACCGTGCGACGAGAGGCCTGTCCCAGCACACAGACAGACGGGCTAATACTACCACAGCCTGCCCTGCACTGCAGGTCACCTGACCCCGACGGGTTGCGACTTGAGGCCGGCCCGGGTAGGGTAGGGAGACTGCTAGCTACTGGGACTCTGGGAGAGGGATGTGTAGGTCGGTCGCTAAATCATGCCGCGCGGCGCGGCACGGCGCGTGGTTTATGAGGTGTGTGCGTGCGTGCGTGCTTGCGTTGGAAGCAGCTTTTGCGTGCAGGATGTCCAAAGCTTTCTTCGTTTGGAGCCGTAAATCCGTGTGTCCGTGCCTCCGTGCAAGTGCAAAGCCTCGTCGAATGCCGCAGGGCAGCGCACGGGCAGGTAGGTGTGGTATGGAATGGAAGGGAGCGCCCGGATGGATCCCGCGCACGTACGCGTCGGGATCCCGGCGGCGTGGCCGCGCGTCTGCTCGCGTTCCGTGCCAAGAAAAAGTCGCTCAAATCAAATGCGCGCACGGGCAAATGCATTCGCCTCACCAGACGTCACGGGTACTAGATCAGAGTCGCGCCAATGGCTCGGGACAAGCCGTGAGCCCCGGCGCCAGGACACGAGCTCCACAAAACCGCCACCCCCGGCGCTCCCAGAGGGGAGCACGCCAGGATAGAAAAAACGAAGAAAAATCTGCAGAGGCTGCGAAGATAGGAAGTTTGGGTTTGGACTTTGGACGCCGAGAGAGAGCCCAAGAGCGTTGACCGGACACAGCATTAACTAGTCGCCGGGGCGGTGGCGGCGTGTGGAGTCGTGGGCGATGCGTGGCCGTCACGATGCCTACCGCGCGCGCCCTCGGGGTTTTCTTTTTTATTACGGGGGAGAGCTCCGATTTTATTGTGCAGGGCACGTATCCGCCATTAATGCGCATCGGAGAGGATGTCTTGTCAAGGAGTCGAACAACTTCACATGTGGTGACGCGCTGATGCTCTGTGCTCGCTCTTGTTTCTTTCTCAAGGGAAACGTGTGCCGTGCTAGAAAAAACCGAGTGTCCTTTTTCGCGAGAGCGTGCTTGTCGGATATATAATTTCGTATTCGAAGAAAATAATTTATTGATATAACTCTTCCATGCATGCGCATCAAAGGGTATCTCGTTGAGGAATATAAATAGAACAACAAGATGTGGGTTTTTTGTTTCTCAAGGGAACATGTGTGTGGTGTTTCACAGGAGTTCCAATTTCACTTGTTTCGCGCAAGCTAAAGCACTGTAATATAAAAAGTTGTTTCGCAAAAAAAAAAATTCTTCTTCACTGACGAGGACTTCATCAGTGAATCCATTTTGGGTGAAGCCAGCCCTAAGGCCAGTCTCAGTGTCGTTTCATGGGCACAGTTTCATAGACAGCCACGTCAGCTTTTCAATGAGATGAAATTGTGACTCTCAGTGCACAGTGTCATGGCACAGTTTCATAGACAATATACAACATTTACTCTTTTCATTTGGTTGTGATCAAGTGTGCCAAGGACTCTATAGCCTTTTTGAAATGGGAACTAAAATGAGTCTGACATAGTTGAATATGATAAATAAAAAATGTTTCATAAAAATATATTGATCAATACCATGTTTTGTACTATACTAGGTAATAGCCCGTGCGTTGCTACGGGCACATAGAACAACTATCTGAAAAATAAAATTATATCAAACACCTTATGATTATATCACTATGGATACAAATGCAAAGTAAGATGCTAGCCAATAAGATAATGCAACTATCTACTTGTACACCTTTAGTCCAACTCGTTTCAGAAAGTTCTCTGCTCAAACCAAACTACACCAAATTAACATGCACGAGGAGGGGAGATTATATCAAAGTTAATAGCACGTGCATTGTTACATATACACATTAATTTTAAATGAAAATAAATGATTTCATAAACAAAATCAAGCAAAACACTACATGGTGAACCAGCTAGCTCCTTCGCGTGCACCACGAGGTCAGCTCTGACGCTACTATCAAACTAACTGTGGATCTTCGGCGACGCTCTATGTCGCTCAGATTAACCTCTCCACTATGTTGCCTAGGGCAATGACGTTGGCTCTCTCTCCACCCCTGGTTGATTCACTATCGATGGTCTTTTTGTGTTTTTATAAGGACAATGCTAAATCGAGACCGGTCTCGCGTCAAACTTATCTCTAGAACCGCCCCAGCAACTTGACCGCCCCGCTCCTCCCCTCCACTCCCCTTCTTATTCCCGCCTCCAATGCCACTCCCTCCCGGCACCGGCGGCGACGCCGTCGCTAACCACCGTGGTCCCGACGCCCCTGCCTTCCCCGCCACCCCTTCCTACTTCGACGGCGCCACTGTCGCCGGCGCCACTGTCGCCAGATCCACCACCCGCACGACCGCCGCCGCCGCTAACCACCGCGGCCCGCCTCCCCCGCCGTCCGTCCCGGCTCCGGCGGCGCCATCGTCGTCGGATCCGCCACCCACACGACCACTACCGCCGCTAACCTCTGCAGCTCGACGCCCCCGCTGCTGACCTGGCCCAACCGGCCTCCTCCACCACCCCAACGGGTGGCGCCACCGTCGTCTGCCGTTCCGCACACACCCCACCACTAACGCTGGTCCGGCAGCTGCCCCTGGCCATCCCTCTAGACCCTAGAGGTATAGATACACTCCCCAACCCCAAACCCCGAAACCTTAACCCCAACCCCCAATCTCTAACCCGAATTGAAGCTTGCCGGAGTTGGAGTGCTCGTGCAGAAAAGATGAGGTGCTCGCCAGAGAATCTGACATCGATTTGTTCCCTCCGCGTATCGGTTTGTTACTTCTTCATCTTTTTTTTTTCTTTTCATTTTTGTCATCTGGCGTACCTTCCCCTTCCCCATTTGAAGGGGTCTCACCATAGCACTTTGCGTTTTTATAAATGCGCAAAAAAAGTTAAATGTCCAACTTACCCCTATGTATCTGATTTAATTGGCAGATAGATTTTATGTTATTATGCGATTCAACTGAAAAGTGATTGATGAATATAATTATAGGTTAACCTCTAATTTCATTTTCTCTCTATTTATTTTCTTTCTCTCTTATCCATTCCGATTCTTTTTTTTCTCTCTGCCGCTTGAAACGCTGCAATCTGCTCCACTGACGCTCCGTCTTCTCTATCGTTCTTCTTGCTGCTCTGCAGATCTTGCTAAACATGCGCTGCTAGCCTGCTGCTACTCTGCAGCTTACTGCCCGACCGCTGCTGCCCCTGCTTCGCTGCTCTCACTGCCGCACCGCCGCCAGGCCTGACCGCCGCACGCCGACCTCGTCCCCCGCCGCCGTCGCTCTCTGCCCCCGCCTCGTCCGCGCTGCCGTCCACCTCCGCCGCTGCTGCAGCTATGACCAAATCGATGAAGTTGTGGAGTCAACCAGCAGAAACTGCAGCTCCATCCAGTGCACTTTAGAACAATCTTGATATAGAATCGATGCAGTCCCATCTATCATGGCTGCTCGTGCCTCCGTTCCTACAGTTGTACAAGCGACGAGCGGCGAGGCAGCTCCCCTGCGCGGGCGACGCGGCCAATCTCGCAGCTGGTTGCACCTGGCTGTGGGGGCGCAGAGCTCGAGGCAGGCAGCCGGCCAGGCTCCGGCGGCGCTCGAGGTCAGATCCGGCATGCGCGCGGCGGCCGCGAGGCCGGGGGATAAAGGCGGCGGTCTCCGGCTTTGGGCCCTCGGCGCAGGGCGTGGCGACGGCCTCCTCGAGCGGGCTCCGGCGTAAGCGGCGGTGGCAGCTCCGGCGCTGCCGGTGTCAAGCCCCCGGCGCGAGAGCTCCTGCGAGCGACGGTCGGCGAGGTGCGTGTGCGGCGGCCGGCAACAGCAGGGTCTCGGCGGACCGGGTGCGGGAATAGCGGCAAGAGCTCCGGCGGCGGCCAGATTTTTTTTCTCCCTTTGATTTATCGGTCTCCAGCGTCGGGCAAGGAGGACTGGAGGAGGGAGAGATCAAACGTCAGAATATTTTGATGGGACCCACTGTGAAAAGGGAGTCATGGGCGCCGACGTTACCCTGTGGCTCGGGCAGAGCCACGGGCCGGCAGAGCCACGGTGTGGACGAGGACAGGAAGTTCTTAATAGTGGTAGAGAAATAAATAGTTAAATATATGAAAATGATTAAATATAATATATCTTAATCTCTAGATGAATTTCGACGTCGCTCGTGCTTGTTCCAAATGTGCTCCACCAAGTCCTTCTTTAGTTGCCTATGAGCCGAACGATCTCGAATATCATCATCTTTTTGTAGCACCCTATCAAATGGAACATAGTCTTCAGGGGAGAATTCTGGCTCTTCGACGATCACTGTAGTAGGAGTCTCATTTAGATCAAGGTTCTCTTCAATATCTTCTACACGTTTTTCATCTTCAACTATCATATTATGCAATACAATGCAAGCTAATACCACTTTCTCAAGTTGACCACGATCGTATAGGCGAGCTGGTTTTTTTAAAACGCTCCATCGACGTCGCAATACTCCAAATGCACGTTCAATATCCTTTCTCTTCGCTTCTTGTTCCTGTGCATATAACTTATCTTTGTCGGAGATGGGCAAGGATATTGACTTCACAAATACAGCCCATTCTGGGTATATACCATCCGCAAGATAGTACCCCGTGTTGTATTGGTTCCCATTGACCATATATTGTACTCTAGGAGCTTGCCCCTTTAGTTCTTCGATAAATAGAGTAGATTGGTTCAGGACATTGATATCATTATTAGCGCCTGCAACTCCAAAGAATGCATGCCAGATCCAAAGATCATGTGATGCCACAGCCTCAAGAATTATGGTCGGGAATTTTTGATCACCCCGAGTAAATTGACCCTTCCATGCATTTGGACATCTTTCCCATTGCCAATGCATACAGTCAATACTACCAAACATTCCAGGAAATCCTCTTCTCTCACCAATTTTGAGCAAACGCTCTGCATCTTCCATAGTGGGACGTCTCAAATAACGCCCAACAAATACAGCTATAACACCCTCGACAAAATATTTCATCGCCTCCATTGAAGTTGTCTCAGCGATCTTTACAGACTCATCTAGATGATCCGCTGCGCTGCCCTGTGCCAACTGGCGAATTGCCGCCGTACACTTTTGTAGTGGTGTGAGCCCTTGGCGACCGACAGCATCTCTCCTTGTAGTGAAGTAATCAGACCATTGGCCTAAGGCGTCTACGACGCGTAGAAATAGTGGCCTAGACATACGAAATCTTCGGCGAAAAATATTAGGGGGATATAGAGGATTATCCGAGAAATAATCATTGACTAGAAGTTGATGATATTCCTCCCGTGGGCGGTTGATATATTTTCTCGGACGCAAACGATGATCAGATGCCTCTTCTGCAAGAGCTTCAACACTAGCCTTCAATACCACTGTAGCTTCACTGATTAATTCATCTAGGATGTCCTCATCGGCAATGAACTCATCCAAAAGGTTGGGGTCAATAGAATTGTTCACTGGATTTTGATGATCAATTGAGAACACATTGTCCTCGTCATGTTCCTCAGACATGATGGTGCACTCTGAGAAATGAGAATCACGCCAGACGGCAAAAAAATTGAGACACAGAAAGAATCACGCCATATGAGAATCATGACAGACGGCAAAAAGAAAAGAGAGGAGTACCTTCACTGCATATGTCGACAAGTAGAATAGAAAGAGATTCAGAAGCGTCTGAAAAAGATATGCGCTACTACTAGCCATATATATAGGCCACTTATTGTGAAACAAGCAATATTTGGCAGTTCAGATTCACATAATATGGAGCACTACATAGCAGTTCACATTCAGACTTAAGTGCCGATGCATACAGCAGTTTCACATTCAGACTTGAAGCGCTCATAAATAAATAATAGAGCTACAGTTTCACATGATAAATAAATAGCCAGATGTTGCATCCAGCAACAAAAATCATCCAACAGCCTTCATCGTCTGAAACCTTTAATATTCCATCTTCTCGAGCCTTTACCTGTTAACAAATAGTTCAGCTTCAGGTTGAGAAACACATGTTATTCAGGTTGAGAAACACATGTTATTCAGGTTAAGAAAAATGAACATACTAACCTCATGCTTCTTCAGACATTTTCTTGTCCATCCTCACTGCCAAATATTTTTTTCTCCATCCTCAGTAGTATCTTCTCTCGGCTAGCCTTTGCTACTTCAGACATTTGACTCGTCTCCTGAGCCAGCAATAAAGTGTAAGCTTCAAGTAACTTTGCTTCCTTCTGCTCCTTTGCAGCCTTGAGGTTCATCCTTGAGATCTCAAGTTGTGCCTCTGTCACTTTTTCACGCTCCTTCTTACGCTCTTCTGTAACTTCAACAATTTTGTTTATGTTTTCTCCAAGGATGACAATACCATCCATAACTTGTTCGGCCTTCCGCTTCCCTTTGCGTTCTGCCTTGGCTGCTTCTCTCCCAATAGGACGTGGTTCAACTCTATCATCAGTAGCATCATCTTGTATGCTCTTGCCCTTCTCTTTCTCTGACTGAGCAACATATGTGCACCATTTTGGCTCATTTTTAAGAATCTTCCACCAGTGGACTAATGTAAATGGCTTGCCATTCTTGGTCTCAAACCTCTGTTGTGCTTCATCCATCAGTTGGTCATCTGAGTACCCACTCTTATGCACTTTAGTGACTAAATTCCAATAGCCATTGAATTCATTTATGGTTTGGCTTAGGCGTGACCAATGGATCTTCAGTGAATTAGTATCCCTACTACGATTTGGATGGTTGTTCTTATTAAATTCTTTAGTGATCTGACCCCAAAATGAATCACTTTTCTTGCCATTTCCATATATAGGGTCTTTAGAAGTGTTCAGCCAAGTACTTGCCTACACAAATAAAATTTAGGAAACAATAATCAATAGTAATTCAGATATGTTATCACTAAGATAACAAGATTTATGTAGTGTCAATACCAGTCTCACTTCCTCATCATGTGACCAATATCTTTTCTTCACTGTCCTACTTGGCTCAGCATCATCATCGCCATCAATGTTAATGGTGACCCTTTCTTTGGCATATGGTGCAGGTGCTGGAGATGATGGTTTCAAGTTCTTTGTAACCCCAACGAAATGAGAATTCTCTCCACATGGTTGTGGAGATGGAAAATATGATTGCTGTAAGATATTAAATAACCACCCCTACAATGTACACATACAAAGTTCAGAATTAGCATGAGAAAAAGTGGTTGCCATACTATGAAAGACATACATGTATACAGAGAACTAAAATCATGCTACATTCAGAATTCAGGGAACTAAAATCATGCTACATTCATAATTCGGAGAACAAAACCATGCTACATTCAGAATATAGAGAACTAAAATCAGAAATTTAAGTGCTACTGTAGGCGAGAACTAAAAATAGAAATAAGAAATTACTGAACAAATGCATCAGAAATAGAGTCCTACTGTTATACACAACCAATATATTTGAGACATGGTTCATAACTATCTCAGCTAACATTCAGAATACGTACTATAATAAAAATTCAGAGAACAACGAACCACATCACAGACATGAAACAAAGACCTTTACAAAACAAAGACATTCACAGCGATTTGTAGGGTTTACCATGGATTTGGCATTTGATTTCCAGTTGGGGAAGCATTGTAGCCACTGCTACCTCCACATCCAGGCTGCCATGACCCAGTTGTTGGTGCAGGTGGCGATTCCATATGGGTCGTGGTGTGTTGCGTTGGTGCTGCCGGCGGAGTTGGAGAGGATGCACCACCGCGGCGGCGCTTTGTCGTGCCATCGCCGGGCTGAGATCCAGACTTGCCCTGGCGGGGCATCTTCTCTTTCGAGGGGCTGATTCGCCCAGACTGAGGGCCGATTCACCGTGTGCCTTGCCTCCGGCTTCAATCTGCTAGGATTGCTCGCGATTTGGGGAGTTGGGGGATAAAAGGGAGGGCGATTTGGAGGGAGGAGGGCGTTTTGGCGGGTGATTTGCGCGCGCTCAAGGTCTGGAGATCGATTTGGCGCGCGAGCGAGAGCAGAGGGAGGGCGATTTGGAGTCGAGCTGCAGCGGATCCCGGATGAAACGGGGAGAGGGCCTCAGTGCAGGTTTCATCGAGTTTCTTGGCGTTGGAAACTGAGTTGAGGTCGTTTCGTGGCCACGAAACGATTATTTCCTCTCTCTTAGTTAATGAGCTGCCAGCTCAGCGAGTTTGCCTACATGGCAATGGTTTTAATGCCCGTGAAACGCTGTTGAAATAGCACTGAGACTGGCCTAATAGTACCTTTAGTATTGAAAGGTTCGTGACATGCTCATCATTGGAATGTGTAGATCAGCCGCTCGCTCGTTTTTTTCCTCTCTTGATTGTTAAAGAGTTGACATTGTGCATGCCCATTACCATTTCTTCAGCAGTCGGCTCTTCTGCAAGCGTCCATGCTTCCAAGAAAGTGCTCTCTCTCTCTCTAACAGTGGAGCTCTGTCTCTGTTTCACTTTCTGTAGATAGCTGCAAAGGAATAACCCTTTTGTGGTTTCATTTTCTTTTTGAGAGCGAGGTGAAATTACCGTTCAAAAAAAAAAAGGAGCGAGGTGAAACGTACTGCTCCTATTAGTGTTTGATTGATTGAATTAGTTTAACCATCTCTTTGTTTGATTATTATATCCTTCTATGGCTTCCGCGTTTGGCTTCCTTTCTTTCCTTTTCAGATAGAGAATTTGAGTGACAAAATAGTACAGCGCGCGCACAGGCTCCTTGAGCATGATGGGCTGTTGCCCTAAGCTGGGCCGAGATGCTGCTGAAGTTGGTTGTTACTGGCTCGGGCGTCTTGGTCTTTGTTTAATGGGCTGTTACGTATGATGATGATGATGGGGTTTCAAGTCTGGTTAGCCCACACGAGAGAATCCGTTAATCTCTCTGGGCTATGCCGTCAGATTTCTAATTTTTAAGGCCCATAAAGGCATCGGAGATTTCTTGTTAGAGTTTAGCCTGCCGTGCCTATGTGGACTCATGCAATTGCACCTGTCCACTCCAAACCCTAGAAAAAAAAAACCGGACCGGAGCAGTGGTCCGACGGAAAAACCGTGAACCGGTGACCGGACTGGTTCGGTTCAGTTAAAAGACCGGCCATGCAATTGAACCGGTGTGAACCGGTCGAACCTCGCCCTGGGCGTTCGGTCCGAACCGAACCGAACCGGTTCGGTTCGGTTCCTCGGTCCTTTGCAAAATTCGGTTCCCGTGTTTAAGGAACCGTTCGGTTCTTTTCAGCGTTAGGAACCGACGAATTTCGGTTCGGTTAGTTCGGGTTCGGTTCGGTTCGGTTCCGATAGACCCGAAATAATCAGGGTGCAAAAAATACAGCACATTCAATATATAATTTTGACAGCATTTCACCTATATTTTGACACACTTTTGCTATTTTGAGATAATAATGATCAAGAAGGGAACAATATCAATATAGAAAGAGATGTATATAGCATATTAAATATTACGCATCTCACACATAAACCAAACATACTCTTAGAAAATAGAGAGTTTCGAGTAATTCGGTTCTTTCGGTTAATTCGGTTAACCGAGGGCAGGAACCGAAGTTTTCTCGGTTATTTCGGTTCCTTACTTTCTGGAACCGAACAAGGAACCGATTTTTTCGGTTTCGGTTATTTCGGTTTCGGTTCCGGTTATTTCGGTTCGGTTCCTCGGTTTCGGTTAATTATGCCCACCCTGAGTCGAACCGGCCGGTTTTGTGTTGAACCAGTGAACTAGTGACCGGTTGAACCGGTGGTTTTTTTATCAAACCAGTGAACCAGTGATTAGTTTGATGTTTAGGTAAGAAAACATATATATTTCTCATACAAATCATAAGAAATAAATATTTTACTAATAAATAATGAACCACTGGTTGGACCAGTGAACCACTGGTTGGACCGGCAAAACCGTTGAACCAGTAGCTTGACCGGTTCGATCTCCGGTCCGGTTTTTTGTTCTATGCTCCAAACAACAGGAGGAGCTAGGAGGAGAGAGCAAGAAGGGAAAAGAGATATAAGTGATAAGTCTGAGCATAGGTAGATTACTTTATTTTAGAGATACCCCTCTATATTGAATCATAGTTTAGATTACTTTAGTTTTATTTTAATTCAAACTTATTTTAGTTTTGATCGTCTACGTACCCCCACTTAACCCCTGAGCTGTTTCGCTAGGCGGTTTTGGGCACGGTGGATGCATGAGGTGGACATGGCTGGATCGAGACCGGCTAGTGAGCAGGACCTGCTTGGAAGTGAAGGTAAGCAATGGCGGGAAATGTAGCAGACTTTCCCTCTAACTGGATGTTGCCGTATTTATGCCCCACACCAAACAATGGGAGGAGCTAGGAGGAGAGAGGAAGGGAACAAAGAGATATAAGTCTGAGCATATGTAGAGTGAATGCAAAAGCTTAACAATAACATATCATTCAGAGTAGAATCAACACATTTTTGCACAAGATATAAATATGAGCATATGTAGAGATTAAAATTGAGATGTCATCATCACCATATTTACAACAAAATGACCTAGCAGATGTATCCATCATTACGAACTAAACTTTCACACCTAATGATCACATCAGGTTTCATTGTTTCACTTTCAGGAACATTCAAAGTTTAACTTTACACCAAAAGAGAAGTCTTTCACTACCTAGTGATCACTAA
Source organism: Urochloa ruziziensis (assembly GCA_015476505.1). NCBI lineage: Eukaryota > Viridiplantae > Streptophyta > Magnoliopsida > Poales > Poaceae > Urochloa > Urochloa ruziziensis. The sequence continues at coordinate 23,823,171 of CM027118.1, forward strand.
TTTGTTTAGTACTTATCACCAAACAACATGTGTTGCAACCTTCCACCCATGCGCCTTGGGATGCTCTTCTTGACCTGATGGGTATGGACTAGTGCTTGAGACGGTGCAGCGCTTGGAGCTTGCTGAAATTGTGTAGCCCTTAGAGCTTGCTGAGATGGTGTAGCCCTTAGAGCTTGCTGAGATGGTGTAGCTCTTAGACCTTTTCCTCCTCAACAGCAAGTACCTCCTCAACATATATATCAGCAATTCCACCATCGATAATGTGTCGAGGAATCACACTGCAAGCATTGTCATCATATAGCAATCTCAACCCCTCACCTAATTCCATTCTTGGATACAACCAATGCAACTGCACCCCCACCATTCACTGTCATATGATCAGCAAGATGTCCTTCAATCTTTGGTAAAGAAATCTTGTCCAAATCAATGAAAGAAATTCCTGTTGTCCCACCAATGTACTGCAAATGCCCTCCAATTGCCAAAAATTTCCCTCCATAGTGAAATCTGACCGAAAGGTGATCTAAAGGCAGGCACCAAAGCAATCTTAAATTTGGATAATTTTATCACACAATGCAAGCCTATTGTTCCAATTAAAAGCACAAAAAACTAAATTAAACATAGCCTACCAAATTCACATTCTTTTTTTTTCCTTCTAACCCTAGAAATCAGCACCATATCAACATCACTGAGACAAATCAATCAAAAAGCACAAACCTTATGGAGTGATTTCACCACAAATAGATGACCTAATCCGTGCGCATTCAAAACCCTCACCAAAACCCGATGAGGAAAAGCATGTCCTAGGTCAAATCATCCTCAAAATCAAAGGGCACATACTGCGGATAGGGAGTAGCAGCCACTAACATCGGTTTTTGCCGCAAGAGGATAGATTGTTGTATCGAGTAGTTGGATCATAGTCTCTTACCATAAAAATGGCTGCAGGTGCAGCAGCACTGACAGTTAGAAATCCGTCAATCCACATGTGGTGTGTGAACCAGGGAAGTTGGGTACCCCTAGTGGATTGCTGGTCCTAGAGTCCGACAATAGTCAGTAGCTAGGTATGGATAGGGGGGCATAGAGTACATATGATGAGCTACAACAATAGTTGTAGAGCCTAGTCCATAGCTAGGTTAAGAGATAAATGAGCATGCAATGACATTGTTAGGATTTCATAGAGACCCTTATGGCCTTGTCCTGTAAATGGGCCCTTATGAGCCTCAAAAATATCTTCACCCAGGCCTAGTGCTGATCATCTGGTCGTCATTCGCTTCGCTGGAGGGAGGGAGGAGGTTGAGGAAGTGGTGGAAGCGAGAGGGGCCGAGAGAAACAGAGAAGGGACGAGAGAGTTCTATCCCTTGATTATTCAGTCCCCTCCTCACTGACCATGGAAATTCGAAATTAGATGGTATTCTCGTAGCTTTCATGAATTTCATTGCAAGTGGGGCCATCTTGTGATGAACATTGTGCAATTTTGATTTGATTCGTGGTTTGAGACAAATCATACCATTATATGCCCAGTTCACTTCATGGTTTTAATGGTAATTACCCTATCCATCACACTCCCTACATATCAAGTATTAGATATTGTTTTTGTTTTATCCTAGATCCATATGTGCAATATTGAATTGATTTCATAAATCTGCCATGAAATACGTCTTACCTGCATTTATCTGGTGTTGTAGATGTTGTTTATATTTTGTATATGGGAGAAGTCTACATGACCCCCTCCCCCACCAACAAAACCGGGTCACCCACCCCCCCCTCCACCCCCCTCCCCCCCCCCCCCCCGCTCCCCCCCCCCCCCCCGGCCACCCCTAAACAATCAGATGTTGTGCAGTTCACCCCATACGATGGTTTTCACAAGCTGTTTTGCCATGCTGGAAGGTGAGGTGGACCGGGCATCATGAGCCCGACATGCATTAATCCCTAGTGTATCTCCACCTAGGCTTGCATATCTCTAAAACTGGCACAGCTTGAGCCAATGCAATTAGGATCCATTTTGTACTAAAAGTCTAAAACAATCTTTTATCAACTTTGCCACGCCTCATTTTCCGCCCTTCTGCGCCATTGGTGCGAAAGGGTGCATTGGTTCAAATTTTCCTCTTTCTAAATAATACTATGAAATATCAAGTAGAAATGTAGATTTGAACAATTTTCCTTTTTCTCAGAAAAAGGTAAGCGCAAACTAACATGTGCCTCCAGGTCGGCTCCGTCAATGCCGCCGGTAGCACGGGTGGGAAGAGCTGAGATGGCTCCTTACACGCCAACGTTTGAGTTTTGGACTCGATGTTGGTGTCTCACCTAGGGATTCTTTCTCGAATTGTCGTTGTATTGCTATGGACCATAAGGGAAGGTGACACATGCACTCTAGGAGTAGTGTGTTGGGTGCATTGTGCATTCACATGCTACAATTTGTACTCTTATATGGGGAATAAAAATGCTAGGTGTGTCAACACCTAGTTGTCCATGTAGTGAACTGGGCATGCGATGGTATGATTTGGATCAAGATTTTAACCACGAAGCATTTAGGAATTGGACAAATCATCACAACATGCCCCCTTCTTGCAATACAATTCGTCGAGACTCCGCCGAATTTTCATGAATATCCAACTAGATGGGAGAAAATATCCGAGCTTTAAATATACAAAACACATCATGCATAACCTAGGCGGCTTGCATATCTACATGACGAAAGGAAGTTAATGCTTGCAGAGCTAAGTCGATGTCGTGACGTGTTTGTGTATTTATGGACGTATACTACTACATCCGTATCGAAATATTTATCGTTGTTGAGTTTTGCTCACTACGACGTTTGGACCACTCATCTTATTCTAAAAATTATATAATTATCATTTGTTTCTTCATGACTTGATATATCACTATCTTCTCATATATTTATAATAATTTTTGAATAAAACAAATAGTCAATCATTACGAAGAAGTTATAACAATAAATATTTAAATACAAAGGGAGTATAATTTATACCCAAATATGAGGAATGGAAACAATATTGTCCATGCATCAAAACAATTGTGTGTCTAGTGATATGAATAGGATCAAGATTTCAGCCACGAATCAGTTTTATTTTAAAGTGCCACGAATCAGATTAGACTTGCACAAATAACCACAACAAGTCAACAATGCACCCCACATTGCAACGAAATCCACGAAATTTACAATAGTTCCGTCGAATTTCTACGAAAATCCAGATGGATCGGTGAAAATATCGGCGTTTTTATCAGCCGGCGTAATCCAGCGTATCCGCAACCAGTCGTGCGTATCTCCAGATCGAAAGCACGTTAATGCTGGGAGAGCCAGGGCCCCAGAACCGACGCCGCCGCCACGCCGCGATGCAGGTGCCCCCCTCATCTGCCGGCACCGCCGCCCGAATAAAAGGGGGGGCACGTACGCACGCACCGCGCGGCTCCAAACTAGAGATACGAGACCGGCGCGGAGACGAACCGCATCGAATCGCAGCCCGCCGCATCGTTTCCCATGCGTACCCCGCCGTCGCGCCGCGCTGGCGATGGCGGTGCCGCCGCCGCCTCCCAACTCCGGGGGCGCTAGGTCACGCGCCCCCGACCGCCTCCCGGGTGACGTCATCATCGCCGCCCTGGCGCCCCACATCCGCTTCTCCGACCACCTCGCCCACCGCGTCGTCTGCCGCTCCTGGCGCCGCTCGTGCCGCCTCATCGGCCGTGCGCCGCCGCCATTCCCGTGGCTCATGCTCCCGCCGCCCGCGTCCGCCGCCGCGAGCGCCGGGCCCCCCGGCGCCCCGCAGCGGCGCGTCTTCTACGACATCCCCGAAGGGAGGTCCTACGCGTACCCCGTCCCCGCGTCCCGCCGTTACCTCGCGAGCCGCGGCGGGTGGCTCGTACTCGCCGCCTCGGACCCGCCGCGCCGCCGGCTCGAGCTGCTCAACCCCATCACCGGCATGGTGGTGCCCGTCCCGTGGCCGTTCGGGGAGGACCCCACCACCGAGGGCTTCCACGCCGTCCTCACCGCCTCGCTCGCCGACCCGGGCTGCATCCTCGCCGTCGCCACGGACAGGCTCGTCAGGTACTGCCGCCCCGCCGTCCGCGGGGGCTGGGCCACGCTGCGCGCGCCGGGGTTCCGCTACGACACGGCGTGCAGCGACCTCGTCTCCGTCGGCGCCACGGTGTACCTCATGGACGAGAGGCGGAAGCTCTGGCGCGCCGACCTCGCCGCCGCGGAGCCCAAGGTGGAGCGCAGGGACACGGCGTTCGCGCTCCCGCAGATGCTGGCGGGGGAGAGCGCCAGGTGGCGCCACTACCTGGTGGAGTCGCTCGGCAACGTCCTCCTCGTGGTCACGGACGACCACCACAGGCGCGTCGGGCTCTACAAGCTCAACTGGGACATGAGGCTGTGGGTGCGCACGTCCGCGAGCGTCCTCGGCGACATGGTGCTCCTGCTGGGCCGCGGGTGCTCCGCAGCCGTGCCGACTTTGGCCGCCGCGGGCCGCGCGCCCGGCACGGTCCTGGTGGCGCGCCAGCCGTGGAGATCCACCGTCCAGCAGATGGGCTTGAACTTTTGTGGCGGCGGTGGAGGTCGAGGCGAGCAGCCTTGGTTCTGGACGGAGACGCGGCTCAGCGCTGGACTGGAGGATGATCAGCTGGTGGTGAGGAAGACGGTGCCACAGCGGCCGGGCGAGTTCACTGCAGGTGACTCTTTCTGGTTCTTCCCCGCCATTGACAAGATGGATTGTCCACCGCGGCAAGATGGGGCGGCTTGAAGACTTCCCTTGGTGTGAACAAGCATCATACACACACACCAGGTCAGGTGAAGCTAGGCGTAGGATGACAGAGACTAGCTTGATCCTGTGAAACAAACAGTTTGTTCAGTACTGGCCTAGCTAGTTCAAACTTGTGTCTCGCAACAAAAGTTCAGTTTGTTTAGTCATGAGCTAGTTTCAACCAAAAGCAAACCAGTTCCAATCTAACTGGAATGATATATTCTGCTCTGATGCCATGCCATTTAAGATGGAACCAAAAGTATGTTCACATACGTGCTACTTTCAACATTTAAATGGGACTGCAAAAGCCCCCGCGTCGCCTTCCTCCCAGGCGGCTCAGGCGGCGGCCAAACCCTAGCCGCCGCCCTCTTCCTCTCCTCTTCCCCCGCGCCGCCGCCAGAGGGCACCGCCGGAAGTCCGTGTGGGCCCCGGGACGGCGGCGGCGGGGTGTTTCTCAGCTGCGCGCGCGCGGACATGGGGGAGAAGATGCGCGGCGACGGCTGGTGGCGCTGCCCCAGGTCGACGAGCCGCGCCGACGCTGGGCGCGGGGGGGGCGCGAGTCCCGGAGGCTACGACGGCCGCTCGTCGGCGTTCCTCTGGTGGCGGCGGCGTATCCCCTCTCGTGTGATGGGCCGCGGCGGAGCTAGGCTCCGCCCGGACTCCATCTCCGGCGAGCACAGTGGCGACGACGGCTAGGTGTCTCCCCGACGGGGTCTGGCGCGCGACGCTCCCTCCCCGGACGGGCCCTGGCGACGACAGCGACGGGTGAGGGTTAGGGCGGCATCTGGTTTCGCCCCCCCCCCCCCCCCCCATCTGAGGAGCGACCATGGCTGCCTGTGCTGGCGATGTCCTAAGGCGACGGTGTCGTCTGGCAGAAATTTTGATGCACATCTGGGTTCACTTCGTCGATTTCATCGGCTCACAGGTGCCTCTGCCTACTGGTCTGTGTGTCTTGCTGCGTGAACTGTGGGGAAACTAGAGACCTAGCCGGTGCTGGAGCCTAAGTGCCTGGTACAGACATGGGTGTTGGGGACCTACGGTAGCGCAACGGCAGTGGACAATGGTGGGTGGTCGTCAGGTTGTGCAGGTTCTCGGGTGAAAGCTTTGCTCGGTATTGGACCGTTGCCGGCGATGGCGGTGCTACGATGCATCGTTCTCCTTCTTGAAGGCGTTGCTGTGAGGACCACGACCTCCACGGAATTCTTCAGGTGAAAACCAAAGAACTAATGGTTCGGGTGACAACAACGTCTACGATGCTCTCCTGCAGGGGTGTCACTTTGGAGTCCTTGGAATGACGATAGGGCGTGCTTTGTGTGTTCGACGACGACCATTTTGCTTTTCTGCATTTGAATAAGGATTGTTGGTGTTCGTGTTGGAGATCGACTCAGTACGGTATCTAACAGACAAGCGACGAGAGATGTTCAACGATCAAGACAAGGTTGAAGCAAGGGCTTAGAAAAGAGTTTGAAGCTTAGTCTCTAACTTTCTTTCTTAGTTTCTTTCTTTCTTGTTTTGTTATCCCTCAGTATGAGATTTGGAGTCTAAGTACTCATGTATTTTCTGGCTATGTGGCCAGTTTTTGTACGATCGTAGACATTCCACTTGTGAATGTTCAAGACAGGAATTTTTCCTTAATCTAAAAAAACATACGTGCTACTTTTGAGATCATTCATTCACAGTAATGGAATCAGCACAATCAAGTCCTAGGAAACATTTAACTGAAGCTCCATGTTTGCAATACAGATCACAAGCAAGGGTTGTTTCATAACAGAATTTTAGGACTTCGGTTGTAAAATAGGCACATTTCGTTAAGAGAAAGCGACAGTTACCCTGTTAATGTTTTGTTTATGTGATACAATTTCCTTATAATGATAAGTAAGTATTTTTAAATACGAATATAATCATAATAAGTATCTTTAAATATTAATATCAGAATATGTAAATATGATACCAAATATGATCCTAATAAGAGGCAGCCCAACTGCATGAGAAGTCTATCTTGAGCAAAAATTTCTCTCGTGCATATGGTGGGGAGCAACTTTCTCCACGTGCTCTCAAAATCGATCTCTCTCTTGTGAAAGCATGTCACCCTAATGAGATAAACCTCCAAAATCGAGCAGCAGCAGCAGGTGCTGCGTTTTTTATGGCAAAAACCTCTCCAGTTCACATGTCGCTTGGGCCAAATCTGCTAGCACACCACGTCATTGCCATGTAAATGAATTAATTTTGTTACTCGTCTGTCAAATGAATTGCAGTGCAATGAGCAATATATACATGTAAATAATCATTAGTCGACAAATTCTAATGCTGCACAATCGGTATCCACTTTGAGCACCTGAGATTCCATCCTGCACAGAGAGGAGGTAAGGAATAACTTTAGTGCAAGATGTAGATATTTGTCTTGATTAGGCTGAAACTGGGTTCTTTAATATTTCATCTTGTTTTGAATCTTTACTGATGCATATCAGTATAGGGACAAATAATAGATGCTCATCAATGCATGAAAGCTGAGTAGAATATGAACTGGTTCTTTGTTTTTCTCAATTCACCTGATACTAGCTGGATGCAATATAATATGTCGATTCTGCAGTCAACTGTACTTACATTGTAACATTGTATATTATGATCAGAAGTGAGCATAGTCATCGGCCATACTCTTAATACACCCTCAAATCCTATAATCAATGGAGCATTATGTATCAGTTTTTTTTCCTGCCTGAAGCACTGCTAAGAGTGGCGTTTGTTTTGTCCAAAACACAACTTTTTTTTCGTAAGAAACCAACCTGATCCGATGGTATAAGGTTGTGACAAGTTGAATCACAAGGATAGGCGCAGTCAATCTCCTTGGCAGCACCTCTTTCAAAGTACCAATCACCTATCACCTCTGCGATTTTCTGAAACTCGTCGTGTTAATCATGTAGCTCCATCTATGGCTAATAAGAAAATGTACTTTCAGTTTAATGCATACAGCTTGGTCTTGTAAATTACAATTACCTTATCATGTATCATTGGGGAATCTGGTGCAAACCATGTGTCTTGAAGCTCACTCTGGCAATGTGCAAAGCAAGAGTTTATGAACATCCCTGCCTCCAGTTCGCCTTCAATTTGTCTCAGAGAGGTCAACATTGCACTTCTTAGGCCTGCAAACAAATTCAAAATCTGAATATCGGCCTGAAGGTAATAACATCAACCCAGAACCTCACACATGTTTGTTAAAAGTAATTTGAATCTGGACACTCCACTCAGAAGAAAACAATTTACACTGAATTCCCTGAAGGCAAAAACTTTGATTGATGGAATAGTAACCTTGGAGGGTCGCAATTTGAGACGTGCTGCATGCACCAGGATCGATCTTACAGCGGCTCCATTGCCCCCTAGGATCAGATGAAGGGGGCACGAAAATGTGATGGAACTGTCCATGGAAGTTCAAACAAGCATGCTACTTGTCACTTGATGCTGAAAAATAGTACCAGTTTATTTCAAGGAATCAAACTTGTGCAAGTCCATTTTTACCTGATATACGTCATAAGCTGAATTCAAGATGAAATATGGGGTCCTGATGTCTGGAAGAACATACTGTGGAAAAAAACACTGCATTGATAATTAACAAGGATTAGACAAACCGAGACTAGCCCACATTTCAGCTAGTATATGCTGAAGGGAAACTAAGAATCTCAAGATCATATACCAGGTATGGATCGTGTGTTGAATTCTGGCAGTCTTTGTTCAAATTCTGCTGAGCTCCCTACAGAAAGGTCACGGTACAACATGATTATTGAATATTTTCAAATACAACTTATCAAGATACAGCAAAAAAGTCACAAACCTGCAACGAGACTAGGCTGCTAAAGAATTGCCTTATGCTGTTGTTGCCAGAAATGTCACTCCTGGGGAAAAAATATGGACATCAAAGTTCTTTTACACATTTGCTCCAAAAAAACAGGTAGGCATAATGAACTTTTGTTTTGCTAGGCCTTCAATGTTACAGATCAAGGAAAAATCCCGCATCACTCAGGCATTTCACCGTTGTAGCTCCTTTGAGACGCTCCTTGAGGCTGTCGCAGTGGAAGAATGTAGCTAGGCCTCCTGCTGAACAACCTGAGAGTAGTACCTGAAGTGTGCAAATGCAAGACTCGAAATATAAAAGAAGTGAACTCCAAATTTACTGAACAGTTGATGTTTATGGAGAAAATACATTTTCGGCTTTCGCTAGTCCCTTCTGAAGTAGATCAGTGATAATAGCATCCCATATCCTCTGACCTCTGAAGTAGAGGACTGAGGACTGAAAAAGGCAATCGCCAAACAGTGAGCAAAATGTTGTGGAATTTAGAAAATCCATGTACACAATTACACATGGTAACTTAAGGCTTGGTTTATGTCAGCTTGAGAAGCATACGCCATTTCTATATTCTGAATCACCCGAGAAGGATCCACCATCGCAATAACGGAGCTTCACACGATTCCAGTTGTAAAAATCTGCTCGACATTTTAGCCAACATGGTGTTAACATGCATGCCCAATTTGTGAAATATGATGAAAAGCTTTGATAATTCACATTTCTGCAAATACAAGAATTGCATATGCTCAACTGGAAAACAAACAAAAAAAGTTTGTATTCTATGTGACAACAGAAAAATGATCTACTAAGGGATGAAGACTGGAGCTGTGACGAAGCAAATTAACAATGGCAGACATGCTAGTTAATCAACTGTAGACTACACCAGAAACTGTAGGAATGACTGCTAGAACCTCCATGATCATGAACGAGAGAGTACAAATCCTCCCAAAATATTTGACAGCATGTTTCACATTTTATGAATGAATCCAAATTTGAATTCATCTGTCCTGAACGAGAATTTTGAGGTGGACCTGAAACAGATGTCCGTGGGCCAGAAACAGAGGCACCGTGCATCCTCTCCCACCCCACGCAAAATGATTTTTGTAGGACCGTAAGCTTGAATTCGCGACGGAAATGCACGGACCTAGCTAGATTAAAGCAAGCTGTTGGTGCTACCTACCCGGTTGTGAATCTGTGATTGCTGCGCTGTCACCTTTTGCAAAAGCAAGCTGTACAATCGAGAGCGGAGCACACGCTGTTTGCTGCCGACAACTTGCATTGGCGTGTAAGAGAGATCTCAAGTGAACGCAAAATACAGAGCGCTTAATCTCACGTCCAAATACGATTATATGAATGCATGGTGGGTCTCAGCAATCTGAATTTTCCTTTCTCTAGTCTACTAGTTTTGAAAGTAGAATTCAGCCATTCAGAGGGAGGCGGGAAAGATTGGTGACTGGAGCACGTACGTACCTGGATTCATGGCCGGGTTGTTGCTGAGGATGCCGGAGAAGACCTCGACCTTGGCCATGAGGCGTGTGGACCCCCGTCGCGTCCCGGCCCTGTCGGCGCACGACCGCGCGTCGTTGCACCAGCCGCCGCCCTCGAACTGGAGCAGCCAGCTTCGCGCGCCGCCGCCCGAGCCGCGGTGCAGGTGGTACGCCGGCGGGCTCCCGTCGAGGCACACTGCGCGAGCGAGCAGCAGTAGAAGAAAAGGTAAGGAAAGCTCGGCGGATCACGTCGCCGGTTCGGCCGGCCGACGCACACATGGCACAGCCCGTGGCCATGGGAGAAAGAAAAGAAGGGGCCGGGAGGAATTGCAAGAACGGACGCGCGCGCGCGCGGCGTGGAGAAACTTGCCTGCCCCCGTGGACGCGGCGCCGGCGACGATCGTCATGCCCACCGTCAGCCTCTCCTGGGCCATGTCCGCCGCCTCGGCCACGAAGACGAAGGCCGCAGCGACGACGAAGACGACGGCCGTAACGATGGCAGCAGAGGCAGGCCATGCCCGGCGGCGCCGAGGCGCCATGGCGCAGCGCGGCACGAGATCGAGGAACCCGAGAGCACAGGAACAACGGACAAGACAGGAGGCAGGAAGGAGAAGGAGGAGGAACTCGCCAGATGCCAGCGACCTGCGCGCACTTGTAACGGATGGGACGGCACACCTGAGGCCTGAGGGCCCTGCGCGTACGTGTGTGCGTGCAGCCGAAAAGCGTGCGCGCATGAAAGGGCGACGTGGTGACGACAGGGATAACAGCAACAGCAGTCGGCAGATGGTGGTGACGGCGCTGTGCTTCAACGCAGGCGAGGCGGATCGATGATGATGCATGGTGTGGGTAGATCACGCTTTCGGCTGGTGGGTTAATTAATTCCGGCCGTCGTTTCACGGGTTTAATTACGGCCGTAAAAACGGGTTTTTAATTCAGTCCGGCCGCCCAGGGATGGCAGATCAATGGCGAAATCTGCATGGAAGATATACTACTCGAAATAGAAATGCGCCAAAGATTTCTTTCCTTTTTATCTCCCGTAGTGCCGTGCAGTGTAATTTTGTTCATAGAGAACAATTATTGGACTTCCTTTTTTTTGAAAAAAAAAGAGAGACAATTATTGGACCGTGACTGAAAACAGATTGCAGCGAGATGGCAGTTTGCCGTCCTCAACCTGTCGTCTTCCCGTGCCGGCGCCGAATGCATGCCAAAAGACAGTTTTGCCGTACCACTGAAGGACACATGGGCTGGCTCTGGTCCGTCCGAGCTTAAAAACCTTGTTAACTTACTGTTTTGAGTTTTGTTTTCCAGATCCGCCCTAGTAGAACACGAGGTGCAACACGTGAAAGGCATGATCATCCGCGACACCTATTGCATTTGGTTCGGAGACAAAGTGGAATGGGATGTCCAAGCTTGCCAAACTTGTCAACAAGCTAAGTCTAAACACATAAAATTGCCTCGATTACTGCAACCTCTTGCTATTCCTCAGCAGTCATGGGACACAATCAGCATGGATTTCATAGAAGGGTTGCCTATATCTCATGGGAATTCGGTTATTCTAGGTCATCATTGATAAATTTTCCAAGTATGGACATTTCATACCCCTCAAACATCCATTTACTGCATTGACAGTAGCAAAAGTATTCATGGATTCAGTCTATAAACTCCATGGGATGCCAAAGGCCAATATCTGACAGAGATAAGGTATTCACAAGTTCATTGTGGCAAGAATTATTCAGATTGTCAGATACTCAGTTATGTATGAGTTCGTCATATCACCCGCAAACGGATGGTCAAACTGAGCGCCTTAATCAATGTCTTGAAACCTATCTCAGATGTTCAGTTCATGCTTGTCCTCACAAATGGACCGAATGGCTCTCCTTGGCAGGAATATTGGTATAACACTGCATTTCATTCAGCACTGGGCAGGACACCATATGAAGTAATGTATGGTCCGAAACCCAAACATTTTGGTGTTCCTGAGAATGTCTATTGCTCCACCCCAGATCTTCAAGCGTGGCTACAACAGCGCTCAACATTGAACTTGGTTATTCAGCAACAGTTACTTCGTGCCCAACAGAGAATGAAGCACCATTCTGACAGACAAAGATCTGAGAGAACATTTGAAGTGGGTGATTCAGTTCTTTCTGAAATTACAACCGTATGTTCAGACATCCATTGCCCCACGAAGTAATTAGAAGCTGGCCTTCAGATATTTCAGACCATTTAAGATTCTGGCAAAAGTAGGTCAAGTAGCCTACAAGTTGGATCTACCTTCAAGCAGTAGAATCCACCCGATGATCCATGTATCTCAACTGAAGAAGCAAGTTCCACCTGATACGGAGGTAAATTCTGATATTGTTGCGGTTCTTCAGGACACAATGACTGATGTTGTTCCTATCAAGATTTTGGATCGCGCTCTACTTCCTCACGCAGGCGCCACAGCATTTCGAGTTAAGGTACAATGGTCTTCCTTTCCTGAACAATTGGCCACTTGGGAAGACGAAATGGATTTGAAGCGTCGATTTCCTGAAGCATTGGCTTGGGGTCAAGCCAAATCAAAAGGAGAGGGGAATGTCAGGAAGGCAGCATGAGCCTTATTAGTGGGTCGTTAATAATGTGGGCTGGACCAAGGTCCAGCCCACCCATTCTAGTCGCCACCCGGTCGGCGTGTGACCAAGGACCTTTTAAGCTTCGCGTGTTGGCTGTGAAAAGAGGAACAGAAATGAATCAACGTATCCAACCTGTCTTCCTCCCTGTTCATCTTCTTCTCTACGACTGCTACCTTCCTCTACTCCTTTGAATCCTGCGATTTCTCCTTTCCACTCCCTGATCCTTAGCGTTCTCATAACAAGATTGTGCGACGTTTGCTGAGGCCAGGAGGAGCTTAGATCGCACGGGTGAAAACGACTCTCGTTGAGAATTGACAATAGGTGATGACGGCGGCCTCAAAACCCAGGCGGCGCTCGCTGCGATGGCAGGGAGGGTTCACGGGCCGCCAGGCGGGGCGAACGAGGGTTTGCAAGAAGGCAGCGCGGGACGATCGAAGGCTGATCGCGGCCTTTGCGTGGGACAGACGGCTATCAGAGTTTGGCCCGGAAAGGAGGGCGCGATTGCGGAGGGCGATGGCGACGCACGTCCATCGAGCGGCGGTTCGCAAAAACGGGGATGGGATCTACGAACTACGGCGGTTCGCAGCGGCGGGACGACGCACGGGGGTGCAAATGTCGCACCGTGCGGCATTCCCCTTGATCTCTTTCTTTTTAGTTGTGATTTAGTTGTGTGAAGCGTGGTAACACATGTGAATTCGAATTTGAATTTCGGGCGGCCGAAACGTCCGCCCCGCCGGCAGGCGCGGCAGGCGCATCATACAAACGGCAAAGCCCCTCGTCCCTCCCTCTCGCACGTCTCGAGTCCTCCCGACTACCATCCTCCAGCACCCGTAAGGCGTGCATCGGCGGCGGCGCCGACGGCCGGCCCTGCATGGAGAGCGGCGGATCCTCCAGCACCCGCAAGGCAACCACCGGCGGCGGCGGCGCCGACCTCCGTGGCGCCAGCAATCACGCTACGAGGGCCCAGCGCGAGGAGATATCGATGGCCCCGGCACTGGACTACTGGAGGGCTTCTTCTACGGCGTCCGCGTCCACGTCCCCGATGGAGCAGGCTTTAACCCCAAGGTGTGGATGAAATGCCTTCCCCGCGCAGAATACGGCGAGCTCGTCAGCCTGCCGGGGAGGACACCCGCCGTCGACCCTTCCTTCGCCGACACGCTGCCTCGTCCGGCCACGTCCCTCTTCCTCATCGACTCCTGCAACGGCCTGCGACGGAGCAGTGGACGGAGGTGCCCAGCTGCATTTGATCTTGATGGATGTGGAGGCCGGAGGGGAAGACGCGCCGCCTCCTCCCAAAGCCGTCACTTGAAAGCGGCTTGAGCAGCTCCGTGGCCTTCGTTGGCCAGTCCCAAGGCCGCCTGCATTGCGTCACCGAAGAAGGGCGGTACTCTAGGATCTCCATCTGGGTCCTTCAGGGCGATTAATTGCTGGAACATCAAGTTGGCCCATACAAATTAGTAGGCTCCTCTTGCGCCGCGGACGCGTTCTCGGGCCTGCCAATGCAACCGGGCGGCCTGCAAACCCGGAGTTATTTTTTCCAAGCAGCAAGCGTGCTTTCACCTGAAAACCCAGCGCGCGCGTGGCTACAGCGCAACTGTCGTCGAATTGCGCTCAGAATGTTTGTTCGCCGGAGGCCAGCTCGAGGACTCCAGTTTCATGTGTACTCCTCTGCTGCTGCGAACTGCAAACGGAGACGCGCACGAGCACTGCCTCTGATCGAGATTATTCACGCACATACTAGCATCTTGCAATGGCACCTACAAGTACTTTGCCTTTTGGTCAATGGAGCATTGGAAGGTGAACATATGAACATACGGTCAATCAGTACTTCTCGATTAGCAGGACGGCAAGCTTTGGTAAAGATGAGACAAGGGCAGAGGCATCTTAGGACTAGCAGCAACGCGGGCTGTGTGGAGGAGACCTCATACCGGGGAGGGAGACAAGGGGCAAGCCGAGCTTGTGATCCATGGATGGATCGGGCTAAGAATCTTGGCGACAAAAGCGATGATGGCCTCCAAGCAGAGTCTCGTGATGCTTTGTTTAGTTATTACCCGGCTTGTGTTCTTGTGGCCTTGTTGGGGGGAAAAGTGCGTGCACGCAGTGCAGGTCGATGATGCTTTCAGAAGGGAGCGCAACGTGCCTTGCTTTTGTGTTATAAATCGTTTGGGCTTGGACTAGCTAAACCGCCAAAGGGGCCGAACCGCGAGCCGTCGAGCCTGATTCCAACGAGGAATAGCCGGTTCGATTCGTATAGTGCACCTCAGCTTTGTACGTGACATTATTACGGAGTATGTTGTTATCTTCTTCGATTGCCATCAGATGCGCTGGTCGATGCAGTACTGGAACAGTGAACACTGGACGGCAAACAAAAGGGTCAGAGAGGCAGATGGGGGTGGCAGGGTAAGCAGAGGGCGAGAAAGAAAAACAAAAGAAAAACACACACTATTACCCAAGTGGAACCCCCCACGGCGCCCAAAGCTGCTATCCCCACTAAATCCGTCACGTGCGGTGCGTCCCCATGTGTCAGTGATGTTGGGCGAAATCAACCTCAACCGAGCTGCACCCTTGGCTGGTCGTCGGATTCCCCTGGCCTCCATTGCAGAGCCCCAGAGGCGCAAATACGGCGATCTCACCAGCCGTATCGCACAGTTCCAGATTGCGAGCCGCGTCTCGTGTCCTGAACTCGCAATCTCTCTGGCTGGCTCCGAACTCTGAAGCAAATGCGATGCCCCGATGCAGCGCCGCGGCACGAGAACGAGTGCACGAACTCGACACGCGCTTTGCTCCCGGTACGCTACGCGCGCTGTACGCCTGAACTCTTGGAGATGCCTTGCACACACGCACAGTGACACCGTACGCTACACGGGAGACCAAGGGGCATCTACGAACGTATACGTACTGTACACTGCGCCGCGTGTACGAGCATGGGATCTTTTTCTTTTGAATGAAATTAAATGTGCGAGAGCATCAAATCAAGGTGCAGAAATGGAGCACGCCCATGTTCTCGAACTCTCTCATTCAGTCGGCGCGTGCGCCCCCCGATGCTTACGCTCCCCATTGTAATTACCGCGGCGCGCTAATTACATCATTAGGCGGCGTTTAATTAGCAGCGGCGGGAGGAGGAGACACCTCGAGCTCGAGATACGCAAAAGCGCTGTTCCAGAGCGCCTTAAACTAATACGGACGCTGTACAAATGCTTCCAGGAAATCTTACGCTCCAGTCCCTTTAGCTCGTGCTATTCCACACATGAACCTTGCAGACACGGAAGGAGAGATTCCAACAGAGTTCGGACACCAGTGACCAACTACTAGCCTAGCATTTTCATTTCTTCAGAGTTCAGCCGCCAAGAGGAGTCGAGTAGGAGTAGGTCAGCGAGCGCACCCACTCGCCGCCCGCCCCACCCCCCGAAGCATTTTAGTTTTGCTCTCGCGCGGGAGACAGGGAGTGAGAGGCGCGAGGGATCCACTTCGTCTGCTACTCTGCTGCGTTGATCTGGTTCTCAGCGAGGTAATGGGATTGCTCGACTCGTTTCTGCGGCTGGTTTTGTGCTGCTTCGATTACAAAATCCTTTCTTTTTTGCTACTTTTGCTATGTTAATGTCGAGATGGACTGGGTCTGGGTGGGGATTTGGGTGCGGGAGATTGGCAAACTTGGGTTTTCAGGATGGCGAGGCACATTTTCTCGGTGAAAAATCGATGCGCCTGTTCAAGAAATGCGCCCGGGGGGAGGGGGTCTATCGATGGCATATTGGGATTTGATGCAGGAGTGAGTATATGTTGGAATTTCTGATGGAGGTTTTGCGTATTCGGATGACCGGGTTCACTGGGATGTGGGATTTGAATCTCGTTTAAGGGTGGGAAAGCTTTACATATTGTGTATATGGGACATATAAGGTTGTTTTGTTTACCATTTAGATAGAGCAAATGTTGGATGAATGATACATAGCGCATTCCCCCATTTTCTGTTCTGATGAGAACATTTCACTTGTCTAGTAGCTTTCCTGCACAAACAGGCTGCAACCATCCCCAAGTTTGACCTTTTCCCTCGATGCTCCAGAGCAGAATCCAACTAATGTTGTTATTTTTATGACCAGCTTGCAGGCAAAAGAAAGGCTATGTGATTCTGTCTCTTCTATTTGCTACGCTTTGCACTGCGTTATTCTAAGAAAAGAAGTGTATATTTTGTACCTATAATAGCTAACTATATTTGTGATTTGGATTACAGGTTTCCTCTATGGGGAGCCGTTCTCGGCTAAGTGCGGCCAAGGAAAGCATGAAATCAATCAGTGAGGAAACAGATAGTACAAGCAGAGAAGCAGAAACCAGCAGATTTCACCAATTGAAATGCAGAGATGAAAAATTCTGGGAACCATGCCTTGACAGGGTCCCTAATTTCCACTGTAAAAGTTTGCCTTCAAGATATCGAGATGCAAACCCAGAAGATAGCACCATGCAAAAGCGCGGCTCTATGTATCAGAGTTCCAGTGAGGTTAGCAGACTCAGAAATCTCCAAGGGAGAAGAAAAATAAATTATTCGAGCAATAAAGACACATTTTTATCCTTTGATGTTGCCAATTCATCCTCTCAACCTAGCACAAGTGGAGCTTGCTCCTTTTCGCAGCGAAGCTATTCTTGCAGTGCAAGGTCTTCTATGGGGACAATCCATCAATCTTCCAGAGAGTTTCTGAAGCTTTCACTCCATGAGATTCCTGAGGATGATTTAACTGTTGAAAGGCCACGCAGAGACTGCAATTTGTTGAAAAATGATTCAATAAACAGTTTCCTGGAGATATCACTTGAAGAAGATAGCGCCGAAGGCTCATGCACAAATGCAGCCCCTCATTTGCTAGAAGGCAGCTCTATCGAAGTTGCAACATCAAATTGCCAATGGTCAGTTGGTGTTTGTCCTGATGAAAGAGATGTAAGTAATCTGCCCAAGTCCTTGTCCACGAAGGTGGGTGTTTTCGATGCTACATGTCCATCAGAATGTGCTGGCAACAAAAAGGCTCGATCTAGTCCGTTCAAGAAAATCTTTGATCCAATCATGAAGTCGAAGTCTCAGCGGAACCCTTCTCTGGTGGAAACAGAGGATGCAAAATCTAGTAACATGCCACTTGGAGGAAAAAGTAGAGTATTGCGCAAATCCTTGTTAAGTGATATTTCAAGGACCGAGCAAAGCCTCACACCTGATTGCCAAACAAACGGGGAAGCCCAGAAATTGACCGTCACTTCATCGCCAACTCATCTTCATGCTGTTATTATACTGGATCCAAATAATGGTGCTTTCGGTTTTGAGTTTTGCACCAAGGGCCCAGAAGAATCAATATATGCTAACACATGGAAAGCTGGGAACGAACTGAATTGGATTTATACTTTCCATAGCAGTGGCAAGCGAGCAAGCACTGTGGGAAGGGCCTCGAAGGATAGGCGTGGGTGTCTACCACCAATTGTAGGCCAGATGCATGTGTCTTCCTATCTGTACTCTAATGTTGAAGAAGATGGTATTTTGAATAACTCAGCCACCACTGAATTTGTTTTGTATGACATTGCTCATGCAAGACGGAGTTCTGCTGTTGAGAGAATTCAGTGTACAGATGCTGTTCGGCCATCATTTGGCAATGTTGTCAATAATTCAGTCTTTGGGCATACCCGAGACAAAAATGATCTGCTGCAGCGACAAAATACTACAAGGAATGACTCAGATCTATCGACATCTTGCCTTTGGTCCCAAGAAGATCTTCATCCTCATTTGGAGGTTGGTGCTGTTGTAATCCAGGTGCCATTTCATAAAACAAAGTCCAAAGAATTGAAAGCCGGATCGTTACCTGGTACTATCAAAGCAGTTACAGCAGGCGGGGCACATGGGCTGCCAAGGGATGATGAGGCCAGTCCATCACCATTACTTGACCGCCTGAAGTCGTGTGGTGCCTGTGATTGTGGTGGATGGGACATGTCTTGCCCAATTGTTGTCCTTGATAATGCATACGATAGTTACTGGGCTGATTCTGTGATGAATGAAAGCAAAGTTCCTATGGAGCTATTCGCTCAGGTACACCCGATTATTTTTTCTTTTATCAGATGAATAGTTGTTACCGCTTTGTATTTTATGCAGTGAATGGACATTAAATATAATGAAAGAAAGAAAGGCTTTGTGTGTGAAAATATTCATGTTTCTGTTGGCTGCCTGTGACATTTAATCATCAGCTAACATAACAATTGTGCTATGCATAGATGCATTTAAAGTTATTTTTTAGATGAAGGAAGCTTTTTAGTAATAAAGTTCTAGCCTCCGTGAAGTTAATGGGCTAGTTTTTTTTTGTTTGATCCTCCCTTGAAAAGCTATGTTCAACTAAATGCCGTATTTAATTTATATGCTGCAATTGTTGGAACAGGGTATAAAAGAAGTTCTCCCTGCCCTTTCGATGAAGGCAGATGGGAATGGACATTTCTCGGTGGATTTTCATGCACGATTATCGGCTTTGCAGGCATTTTCTATCTGCATCTCTTTGCTTCACTGCTCTGAAGCTTCATCAGATATAGGTATTGAAAGGTTCAAGAACAAGTTATACTCTAGCTCACTGAAGATGCTCCTGAAGGATGAAGTGAGGCAGTTAATTGATTCAGTTACGACCAAGGAGAAGAAAAAACCGAAGAGCAGGAATGAAAAAACACCTCCATCTATTGTCATGAACCCTCCATTTTCTCCCATGGGAAGAGTATAGCATGTGAATAAGCAGCGGAATAACTCTTGGGAGTAAAAGGATAAGAAAACCAGGATCTTTACATTAGTTTTGACCGTGTTCATTTTTTGATATAAAAAGGAAAATAACCCTGTTCATAGGATGGAGGATGCTTGTAGTTGATAGTTGTAGTCTTAGCTTTTAGCAACCAAGGG
Source organism: Urochloa ruziziensis (assembly GCA_015476505.1). Taxonomy (NCBI): domain Eukaryota; kingdom Viridiplantae; phylum Streptophyta; class Magnoliopsida; order Poales; family Poaceae; genus Urochloa; species Urochloa ruziziensis. Next base: position 23,842,754 of record CM027118.1, read on the forward strand.
AGGGGCATGAATCATTGCTGTAATCGACCAGAGAATCCACAATGCATAAGCCAGTTCTGAGTCTGAAAGAACAAGAGCGTAAAAAAACCATATTGTAGCCGTTTTTCCTTTGTGTAAAACATTTTGGGAATCTCTGATCTGTTTTGGTTGCATGTGCATCTTTCTTGTTCCGATTCATCTTTTTGGATATCTATGTTTCAACCTTCATGCAACTGATGATTGCTTCAGAAGTTCTGAAGTAGAGGTGCATTCAGACTGGGAAAAAATGTATCATGATGAAATTACGCCTTTTGGCACCATGTCCATTTCAATTCCTAAAGGCTTGTGTATCTGCTAGCTGTGGTCGCTCTTGTAGCTTTGACATTTAGCGGTTTACCATGTTCATGGACCTGGTTTTTGTGTGTTAGTTTTTGCTTCTTTGACTTGCAGCATCCTGCATATTTAGTGATCTTATTTTTCACTTCAAATTCTTGCTGCAAGCCTGGTAGTGCCACCTAAGCAGTTTGGAGCCGGGTCCCGGAAGGAGAATTTCAAACTTGTTTAAAGTTGCCAGTTCGAAGATGTTTCTTTTGCAGAGGCATCGAGGTAGAGGCTTGTTGGGTTTCAGAGTTGCAACTTTGCATCCGCCGGCACCTTTCTTGTTAGCAGTGCAGCGCAAAGGGCATGGAGCCAGTAGGCGGGATTTGTGTTTCTGGTGAGGTCGGATCTGCAAAACGAGCCGCTGTCGCTGCTCACTTTTGGCGCTGGTGGCGTGACTCATAGCATCTGGTCTGGTGATTCCAGGAGAGAGGGACAAGCATTTAGGGATGGATCATTGATGGGTGGGTTCTGGGTTGCCATTAGCTGACAAGGACAGGTCGGACCATCTGCAATCTTGAGTCTTGACCCGGGCTTGGCCTTATTGACCACAGGCCAGATCCCCGAGCAGGCCATGCTCCTGAGCACGGTTTTTTTTCCCGACTGGTCCGGCCAAACCGCCGGCGGCGGTAGCGGTTAGCCGGACCGGTTTGACCGAAAACCGGTAGCTCTGTTCGTCTAAACGGTCGTTTTGTCCGTTTAAACGGTGTTTAAACGGTAAACAGAGGTTGACTGTGTCGTTTAGCCCTAAACGGTGGATTAAATGGTTGGACCGTTTAAACCCGTTTAAACCATTTAAAATCATCTAAACCGTCTAAACACACTCGAGTTAATCATGATTACATAACTTAAATAACCATTAAATTCATAATTTAGTCAATAGGATGATTTACAATTACCATAATGAACTTCGAAGTAATTAAAATCGTAAGTATACGAAGTGTTGTAGGATATAGATTTCTCCCAAAAATATTATTTGGTAGAATACTTACTTTTTAGATGTGCAAATATATAGAATTTCTAGCAAGTTTGACTTTTATGTACACAAATATGTATGTTTTAGTGTTACTATGCAAAACCGTTTAGGCCGTTTGACTCCGTTTAAACACCGTTTAAACGGACTAAACGCTAAACAAAGGGTGACCGACTGTTTACCGTTTAGCGTTTAGGATAACATTGACCGGTAGAAACCGAACAAATTTAAAAACCAAATTAAATCCGCAGTTCAACCTGTTTCGAACGGTAAACCGACCGGTTTGAGCGGTAAGCCGGCCGGTTTGAGCGGTTAGCCGACCGGTTTGAGCGGTTTGACAAATTTTCGAATTTTAATTAAAAATTGAAAAATAAAAAAAAATAAAAATTTCCTTAAAATAGTTTAAGATGCGTAGAATCTAATGGTGTCAAAAAGTTTCAAATATTAATGCATTTAATATTTTTTGCGGGCATTAGAAGTTTAACGTGATGATTTAGTAGGCTGTTTGAACTTCTAATACAAACAAAAAGATACTAAATGAACTAATATTTGAAAAATTTTGACACTATTACAATCTACTCACCTCAAAGTATTTTTAAGATTTTTTAATTTTTTAAATTCAAATTTGAAATTTTAAATTTGGCCGGTTTCTAACCGGCCGGTACCGCGGTCCGGACCGGTAGCGGTCGGGAAAAAAAAACCCTGCTCCCGAGCCCTGCTTCTGCATTTTGCAAAGCCTACAACAACTCCATTTAATCTGCTGCTCACTTTCGTCCACAGTCCACACACAGATGAACTGCTACTAGCCCTATGCCAATATCTCGCTCTCATGTGGCAGCTATCACGTGTGACTTGTGAATCAGTGAGTGTAATTAGTTGCCCAGTGAAACCAGAACGAAATGATTCAATATGTCTCTACAGGCTTGCAACATCATCAATGACAAGTAGGCGGTTATCCATCAAGGCCCAGTGAGTGATAACCCGCCTCGTCATTGGGCCGTCCCGTTCTTGGGCATGCTTGTACACACACGGTGATGAGTGAGACGACCGACCCTAGGTACTGTTTCAATATGGCCCATGTCAGATAAAAGCCCGGCCCAACATTCGCTCGGCCGTCGGCCGCCGTCGCTTTTCCGGCTCGTGCGCCGCAGCATCATCATCAGCGATGGCGTCCGCGGCCACGGCACAATCGACGTGACCGCTGGCGCGCGATCTCGCCTCCATCTTCCTCGGCTGAAAGCGGCGTCCGAAGCTTCCACCGGTGCCGTCCACGCTAGAATTCTCACCGGGGGGGGGGTTGGTTGCCTTGCCGACGAATAGTCTAATCCTCGCCGGAGACAGGCAAAGCCAAATCAAACACCCGGTCCAACACGCCACATCCGGCGGGCCGAAAATGCTCGACTCGATCTTGACCTCGACCCCGCGGTGCGCCCGAGCCCGACGGGGAAGGAAAGCTAACCGCTTGGCGCGCGGTGCGGTTACGCCCGGCCTGGCCGGCCGCGGCATAGCAGGCTGAGTAGTCAGCTTCAGCTACCCGCGTCGCTGTTGCTGCGCAGCTACCAGGTCGCTTGGCCGGACGCGCACTCCGCGGGGACAGGATAGGCCGATAGGATTTGTTGCTTTGATGGCTCACATGGCCGAATGGGCTGGACAGATAAGCTTCATTATTATTTGCCCACTAGATGTTTCACGGTCGCGTCAGAGCCACGGAGGATATTAGCTAATCAATCGCTTGCTCAATTGGATTCTATACAGCCACTTGCTCCTAGCAAGTCATAAGGTACAGCAGTGTTTGCATCTCGACCGACCAATCAATTACCTAATCGATTGACTCTACAGCCACTTGGTCATAAGTTTAGCTGCGAAATTAAATTGAAGCGTCACGTCTCCGGCCGGGAAAAGTCAGTCGACTACTCATCGGCTACCACTAAATTGGTGATGGGGAAGTCCGGTCGGTGTGTGCAAGGCTGGCAGCTGCTGGGCGCCATCGGCATCGGCGGCGATCGCGACACCAGATGATGGAGGAAGCTGCTACAGCTCGCCGGCCTTGTCTCGTTCCCGCGCCAATTACCACAATAATAGTATTTTTCGTTCAGGGGCATGCATGCGTGTGATCCTCGTTTTTGTGTTGACGCACTTGTTTAATTGGTTAGCTAATCGGGGCCCAGACAAGGCAGCCATCGCCCACTGGGCGAGCGATCACAGCGAGGTCCTTTTTTGATGGGGACGGCCTCGCGGCTGTGCGCCGTCATCTGGGAAGCGGGTGGGCCGGCCGTGCCTGTCAGGACGGTACGGCTCGGACAGGCCGCGGACGGCTCAGATCGCGCGCCGAGTAATGGTGCCTGGTGGAGCAGGTCTTCGTTCTGGCGCTTTTTGGAGCCTGCCTGGCTGTGGCCGATCAGAGCGGTCCATGCATGCGCGACCCACCCAGCTGTGCGGGTCCCCGGCCGGCGGTCCGTGGCACGGCCAGTCGGCAGTCGTGCGCAGGTGGTCTCCGGCCTGCGTTGCAAGCTGTTGCTACTGTTCTGGACTGGTCGTCGGCTGGTCCGGCCGTCCTGGGCCGTGCATGTGCATGTGCCCGTGCCCACAGTCTATGGTCTATAGATCCCGTGCGACGAGTACACTGGTAATCTGGCCGATTGGCACAACACTCAGCACCCATTTTTGGCGGATCCGGTGGTAAGTTGGTAATATAAGGAAGCGGCTAATCTGTTAATTGAAATATTGCGCCCTGCCACGGGTATAAAAACTTTTCAAGGAAGAACCAGACTCCACTTCTATGGAAAACGGGCAGGAGTCGACGGCACCCCATGAGAAAGCCTGTGACACAGCTAAAGCTTCAGAATTGGAAATTGCCGGGTTTTTTTCTGATGTTTTTTTTCTTTGCTCGTTGCTCTCTCTTACTCCACCAGTGCTAAGGCAATCGACATATATCATACCTGTTCCATTTTGAAATATTGATCCTCGACCAATGGTTTCTATGACCATCCATTTTTTGAAATAATAATCCCTTTCCATGTAAGTTGGTTGTGAAGCTATCGCTCTTGGCAAGCTCTTATCCGCATAGTGGTGTTACTACTGGTTTCCTCTTAATCAATTCACGTCCTTTTAACCGGTCCACATCAACAGTTCATAGCCATCTAACCATTCCCACATTGAATGTCTAACGATATAGTGGAAAGAAAAGGGGCGCAAGGAAAATAGGCCCACCAAAGATAAGACCGCCTGAATTTTGTTTTATGAAAGTTCACCACTTAAATTTTGCATTGTCTATCACTACGAGCGATGAGTCACTTATTAAGAATTGTTGAGAAAGATTGTATATCTTGTATTGAAGAAAAAGCATCACTGCGCCGCTCGATCATGATGTTGCACTTTAAATACTTAGACTGAATTGAAAGTTGATTACCACCGACCAGGGTAAGTATATCACGGCCCAATGATGCATTTTTTTTAAAGTCGTGTTTCTTTCATTTGAGTCCTACAAAGACCATGTGATCAATACACTCATGAAGCTATGCCGTGGAATATCTTTGATGAAAATGACGTGATTCATTTTTTTTTTTGTTTGCTGCTCTCTTACTCCATCCATGCAAAGTCAATGCAAAAAATACCATGTGCATTCCATTTTGAAATACTGATCCTCTGTCACGGTCCCTCTGGCCATCTATTTAAGTAAATAAATAAATGATTATCCCATCACGTAAATTGGTTGTGAAGCTATCACCCTTGGCTATTAGCGCTTATCCACATAGCGATGCTACTATTGGTTTCCATTTAACCGGTCGACACCATTCGTTTATAGCCACGTTAGCACTCCCACATTGAATTTCGAATGGTATGGAGCATGAAGGAAAGGGAGGCAACAGAAAGCGACCTTTGGGAGTAGCACTAGCACCACCTTCAACAACCACAGCTGTTAAATCCAAGGAATCTACGGCTCTAAAAGCAACCTTACTTCACCAGGAAAAGGAATCCGAGATATTCCCAGAATATACTCCGGTCAAAGACTGACTTTTCTGGATCCTTCTTGCCTTACGCACAGCTTAGTCAGACCACGTTGCCGCCCGGGCCGCTTGATCATCACGCGGCGAGATCAGTCGGCCGCCCAGCCCTCATTGATCAACCGTTGAATTGTTAATCCCGGGCCGGCCGACGCAGTGTTGGTGCAATTGTACAAGTCTACCCTTGCTAGCACTCCGTACTTGCCGTTATTAGCGCCGTCGACGGAGCCCCGTCAGCTGTAACATGCAGAGCGGTCTGCTGCCTGCACGAAGGCCGCTGTCTGCCTGTCTCTGGCTGTCAGTATCGCGTCCTGGATCCACGGCAGCACCGTACGAACGGTGAGATGATTATGCTATCAGGATCGGGCCGCGGTCACGGTCTACGAGAGGGATCCTCCCCGTCCCCTAATCGCGATGCGCCTCACATGACCAGCGTCGCTGTAACATTCAGCGTGTTTAAAGGGGAGGGTGAAAAGTTTTTGAGATGTCAAATCAAAGAAAATTTATCATTTAGAAGCAGTAAATGTAAACTATTGGTAAAACTAATTACAGATCTAGCCAGCAAATCGCGAGACAAATCTAATGAGAAGGTAATTAGAGAGTAATTAATTAACAATTAATAGACGATTACTGTAGCATTACTGTTGCAAATCTTAGATTAAGTAGGCTCGTTAGATTCGTCTCGCGACTGTTTTGTTTGGTGGCCGGAGAGAGCCAGCCAGAGAAGGCGTGCGGGGACTGAAAAAGGGTAGCAAGGCAACACCGGCGTGATCCCTCCACGCAGGATCCGAGTCAGAAGTCAAAATTCCCACGGCAACCTGCCGACCGAGCCCGACCGATCTAGGCGGAGCGCCGGGTCGCCCGCCTGCGATCTGGCGCGCGGGGCGCGCCCATGCCGCCATGCGGCCAGCGAGCTGTCTCGCGCCTCGCGCGTCTCGTTGCACCCCAGGCCAGCCGGCGCCCTCACGGGCTGACTCACCCATCGTCACAGGCTCGCTTCCGTTTTTTTGGTTCCACCTGATTTCCAGCTCATGGGCGATTTTCTTCCCGGCCACCCCTCCGCCAGGTTCCACCTCACGTCGCGGTCCTTCTATAAAAGAGGAGCAGAGCCCGCGCTCCCCCAATCTTGGATTCACCCATACCCGATACCTTTCCTCGAGGACCTTGACGAAAACAGCCGCCTTTTTCGTTTTCCTGTTTATATAAGTCGTCGCTGCGCCCCCCGGCTGCATTCGCATTTCATTGCATCCTCCACGTCCTTGCCTCCTCTGCCCTGCCTCTGCCTGCCTGCGTAGTTTGTTTGCACACAAACACAAGAGCGTGTTCCTCTCTGTCGCCAGGAAAGCGCCGCCGCCCTCCCGTAGCGTCCGTCCTTCCATGGCCATCGCCTCCCGTGTCTCGAAGCGCGCGCTGTCCACCTTCGCCGCCGCCAAGCTCCCGGAGGCGGTCGCGGCCGCCGGCGAGGCGGAGCCGCTGCCGCCGCCGGTGACGCCGGCGTCGCTGTCGTCGTCCGAGAGGAGGGCGCTGCAGTTCGAGGACACCGGGCGGCTGTTCGCCGGCGAGCCCACGTCGGCGCTGGTGCGCACGCTCGCCGCGCTGCAGGCGCTCTCCGTGGGGCCCCTGGTGGACGCCGCGACGGCGGCGCTGCGGTCGCCGGCGGTGGCCGGCAGCGCGCTGGGCCGCGCCGCGGCGAGGGCCACGGCGTACAAGCACTTCTGCGCCGGCGAGACCGCGGGCGAGGCCGCGGCCGTGGTGCGCCGGCTGTGGAGCGGCGGCATGGGCGGGATCCTCGACTACGGGATCGAGGACGCCGAGGACGGCCACGCCTGCGACCGCAACGCCGCCGGGTTCGTCGCCGCCGTCGACGTCGCCGCCTCGCTGCCGCCGGGCTCGGTGAGTTCGCCGTCGCCGCTTGTTGCTTCCTATTTCCCCGCGGCATGCGTGCGTACGTGGCGGTGGGACGGAATCTTCGGTGCCGTCTGCCCGCATGCGCGAGTGGACCCCCGGATTCCGTGGGAATCTTCTGGCAGTAAGACTTGCCTAGTGAATCGCCCGCCTGTCTAGCTGGGACACTGCTCGCGGGCCCTGAAAACAAGCGCCTGATTTTAGCATGTCACTCCTTGCCCTGTCTCCACCGCCCGTTGCCCAGCTCAAACCCTCGCATCAAAACCCCACACGGCAGGACCGGAATCTTTTTTTAGACATCCCTAATCACTGCTTTAACAGCGCATTAAACCTCGCAGATTTTTTTCAGATAAAGAAGAAAACCTCACGGATTTTCAGTTAATAAATACTAGTAACCCTCAAAGCGTTATTTGCTTACTTATGTACAGTAATCATGGAGCTTAATTTAGGCTGACTCGTTGCTGACGTATACTTGCTACGCAGGCGAGCGTGTGCATCAAGATCACGGCGCTGTGCCCGATCGCGCTGCTGGAGAAGACGAGCGACCTGCTTCGGTGGCAGAAGAAGCACCCGTCCTTCAACCTTCCATGGAAGGCGCACTCGTTCCCGATCCTCTCCGACTCGAGCCCGCTCTACCTGACCTCCTCGGAGCCGCCGGCCCTGACGGCGGAGGAGGAGCGCGAGCTGGCGCTCGCCCACGAGCGGCTGCTGTCGGTGTGCGCGGCGTGCGCGGAGCACGGCATCCCGCTGCTGGTGGACGCCGAGTACGCCACCGTGCAGCCGGCCATCGACTACTTCACCCTCGTCGGCGCGCTCGCGTTCAACGGCGATGGCGTGGGCGACGCCGACCGCCCCATCGTGCACGGCACCGTCCAGGCGTACCTCCGCGACGCGCGCGACCGCCTGGAGGCCATGGTGCGCGCCGCCGAGCGGGAGCGCGTGCGCCTGGGGCTCAAGGTCGTGCGCGGCGCGTACCTGGCCAGGGAGACCCGGCTAGCGGCGTCCCTCGGCGTGCCGTCGCCCATCCACGGCAGCATCCAGGACACCCACGACTGCTACAACGGCTGCGCCGCCTTCCTCCTCGACCGCGTCCGACGTGGCTCCGCCTCCGTCATGCTCGCCACCCACAACGTCGAATCAGGTAAGGAAATCAGAGCTGCTCTGTTCTGCACTTCTTTCATGCTCCTGGTGATCGAGCACCGACCCCAACTGACGAGATTGAAATTGCTCTGTGGTCTTAGGACAACTGGCGGCGGCGCACGCGCAGGAGCTGGGGATCCCCAAGGGAGACCGCAACCTGCAGTTCGCGCAGCTGATGGGCATGGCGGACGGGCTGTCGCTGAGCCTGCGCAACGCCGGGTTCCAGGTCAGCAAGTACCTGCCGTACGGGCCGGTGGAGCAGATCATCCCTTACCTGATCAGGCGCGCCGAGGAGAACAGAGGACTCCTCTCCGCCTCCTCCTTCGACAGGCAGCTGCTCCGGTATGGCCACCGGAAAGATGAACCTGTTATTTCGAAAGCGCCATTGGTGTGATGATGTGACATGATCTGATCCTCTTTGGCTTGATGATCTGGTGCAGGAAGGAGCTGGCGAGGAGGGTGAAGGCCGCGGTGGTGGGACGTGAGTGAAGCGGACTTCGGAGCCTGCGACCGCGTCAGGCTGTGAAGAAGGCCGGGACAAGGGCCAGTTGAAGGCTAGAAGCTGTAAATACACCCTTCGGTCTTCAGACATTGATGTATCCAGGACTTTGTTGAATAATCGAATCAATAGAATAATCTTATTCTGCGATTTCGAAGGATTAATTCATTATTTGTCCTCTTTCTTTTTCTTCGAGCAGATTATTTAGTTTATCCTTCTTAATGACATCATGAGTGCATATGGCTTGCCACCCTGAATCGCTGACTGTAGGAGTGCCAGTGATGCTACGCATTCCTGATGTCTGCAGATGAAGCTAACCATGTGTTTTGTGAGGCATGAGGTGATATGAATTAACCCATTCTATTTCTCAAATCAAACAAAAATGTGGAGAAAGAAAGTAGTGGATCTCTTCCCCCTCAAATTAAGCACCATCTAAGTATACAAGGGAGATACAATACAATTAAAATACTGATTACGCATATGTCTACGGTATACTCTAGATATACCGTCATGCTAGCTTATAAACTTAAGAGTACTCTTTCAATCTAACTATTTGCGACGCACGTGTATATCGAGTTCTTCTAAGTAGTCCTGAGTTCATGGATCACAATGAGCGAGGTTCGATTAGTTCCAACAAATGTCTCCTGACCTGAAGCGACCGAAGACCTGTCAACGTCATGATAAGGAAGCATCGATCTAGCATTACAACAGGGTTTTGCAAGCTAAACTTGGGTTCCAATCCCTGAAGAACAAGCAAAGTTCGCTAGATCATGAGCATCCCAGTTCAGGGTTTATCCTGAATGAACTGTCGCCACAGCTCATCCCTGTACTGTATGGACCGGCAGCTCCAGTTTACAGTACGCGTTGGGCACCGAGAGTATACCTTTTCGAACCTTATCGAGTTGCTGCTCCTTTAGTCAAAGAAGAAGAAGAGCATAAGCCATTCAGAAATGCAGGAGCATATCTGGCATTACAGAGCCAAACTTGACTTCCAACTTCTTAACAGAGCAAGCAAAGTTTGCGAGATCACGAGCCTCTCTAGATCGTTCAATTCAGAATTCCTCACCCTCGTGCCGAGAAAGAGCAGCATTAGGAAAACTCTGAGCTTCTCTTTTGATCTAACAAAAAGGATCACCGTCATCATCTATGAGCGTATCGAAACACGACCTTAACGATCTTGACCTCCTGCCGGCGGCGCGGGCAAGCAAGGTGCCACGCCTATCCTTTACGCGCCACGCTGCGACACTTGCCTCGCTGCGTGCCATCTCCTCGGTCTCCCTACTCTGGCTCGTTCACGTTTGCACCCGTCCCGATCCCGAAACCTCTCCGCTGGCGCTGGGTCACCATGAAAGCACTGTAGCACGGAACCCGCCGCTCCACGTCACCACGTGGCCGCTCTCCGCCGAGCGTGCTGCGGGGCATCATCTAATTACGTTCAGCTCAAGAAAAAGGCATATTTTTCTTTTTGAAAAAAAAACAGTAAGGTCACACGCATGAGCGCATTTCCTTCTACGAACGTGGACGCACATGCTCCCTCCGGTTCAGTATTGGAAGTCGTTTAGGACAGTGACACGGTCACCAAAGCAAAACTTTGACTTCTCTTTTCTATAAAAATATTTTTTAAAAGTTATATATGTATATTTTTATGAAAGTAATTTTCAAGACCAATCTATTTATATGATTTTCACATTATCAAACTCAACGACTTAAATGTTATTCATGATTTATGTTTCCAATGTTTGACTCAAATCTTGTCCAAAACGACTTCTAATACTGAACCGGAGGGAGTACTCCGTATTCTACTTCTACAGTACATGAACATTTTATAATAGTTGAATTGATAAATCTTGAGATGGACAAAGTCGTCACAAACGTCTCTTTATTAATCAACATGGTGCTAAAAGGTTCAAAATACGAGCAATCATGTCAAAAAGAAGACTCAAAGCCGATCGAATAACTACAAAATATAATCTTTTTGAACTGTATAAAACGAGCACAGTTTGTTTTTTTTTTAAAAAACAAAATCTTAACCGGGGTGGAAGGCCTTTCTCCACCAGCCAGATGGACCGAAAGTGGTCCGTGGCCCATTAAGCCAGATAATAAAATTGAATTTTCTTTTATTTTTTATTTTACGATTTTTCAAAAAAAAATGTCTGGAAAAAAATTAGCAAAACTAGTCCTACGTCGCCAGTTGTTTTCAAAGCCGATGTTTTTTACTGGCGAAAGGAAGACTCAAAGCCGATGTTTTCAACTGGTGACATAGGACTAGTTCTGCTAATTTTTTCCCTGACATTTATTTTTAAAAAATCGTAAAATAAAAAATAAAAAAATAAAAAAATTCTAATAAAATTCAACCCATTGTCTGCTTATCAGGCCCTATTTCGAGCAATTAGATACATGGAGAAATTACGTGGTGTTAGAATATTTTTTAACCAGAACGATGTAAATATTTAAGCAGGGGTACATATGTGTCTATATAGAATATTAGTCTCTCCGTCATATTCTCTTTGTTTTATATCTAAACAACAAACGGATCAATTTGTAATTTGCAGGAAAAAAAAAGGAACAAGAACATGCCAGGATGGCTGAATGCAGGACTTTATTTGTGCACAGTGTTATGATTTGCAATAAGTCAGTTCTGGGGGGATAGCACCCATATATGCGGCCCTTTTCAGGCAAGGTTATGCGCACTTTCAGCTTTCATGGCGAAGAATCGCATTTGAAAACTCCCACGCTTCAAACTTATTTTCTGGAGTAGAGCAACAAAAGCACACCATGTAGGTTTCTTCACATTATTATTCACCTGAAGGCAGTCAGTAGGAATGTTGCATTGCACACTCGGTTGAAGTAGCCATCTTATGCCCAGGGGCGTAGCCACTAGCCACAGGGGGGCGTTACCCGGCCTGCCGCGCCAAGGCTCAGGATCCCAGCTCATCCGGCGGTAGCTCTGCGGGGCCTTGGCGCCGACAGCTTACCACTGAGCTAGACGACGACCTTTTTTTTTTTTGGTTGACTGACCGTCGGCACGGCTGTAGCCGCGTTGAACCCACCGGCACCGCTTTCAACGCTGATGTGTCGCGCCAAAGATGACATGGTATATGGTACCCATATTGCCGTTTCAGGCGATAGCCGTCCGAACCGGCGTTATTTGATTGTGCCGCTGTTTCAACTGCCGATGATCCCGCGGTATACAACTATTTCTGCAAATTTTATGGTTGAATGTTTATTTTTTAAAAGGAAAACCAAAAATATAAGAATAAAAAAAATCAAAAAGTTTGATCCCGTTTTTGTCGGCCTAATGTGGCCTATAGTGAATCTGTGCCGCACCTGGGCCAACATCTCATAGTATGGGCCGGGACCCGAGATGAATCCACAGCTCCACGGCCCACAGTTTCCCTCGGCTGCTCCATGAGCCGCTCGTGCAGTCGTTGCAAACTTATACTCCCTCCTTCTTCCGTACAATAAGTCATTTCAATTTTTTAAAGAGTAACTTTCTTAACTTTGATCAAATTTATACAATAAAGTATTACATTTATGATATCAAATAAGTATCATTAGATTGTTCATTAGGTATATTTTATAGTATAGCTATTCAGTATTATAAATCTTCGAAGTCATCTATATAATTTTGGTCAAATATAAAATAATTTGACTCTTTAACAAAATTGGAATGACTTATATTTTGGAATGGAGAGTACGTAGTATATTGGAGGGTTTCTTGAACTTTGTATTAGTGCTTTATAAATTGTCGCAATATTATATCTCATATTTAAGCGTGTCCTTGGCCGACTAGATTTGATCTGACGGTTACACTGAAGCGCCGCCCAGCGCTGCGCCGCGCGCGTCGGCGACTCGGCGTCCACCGGGAGTAAACTCCCGGCGCCGGCAACCTCTCCTTTTATCCTCTCCCGTACTCGCGCCTCAGGCCCCACCGCACCGCCGCGTTGCTGCTCCTTCTGCCCACCACGATGAACCAGCCATAGCGACACCCGTTCTGTCAGCAGCGATCTAGCCTCCCTCTTGCTGCAACGCTGTGCCGCGGCCGCTCGTGATGCGTTCGACGAAATGCTGCATCGGGACATCGGCCGAGTGTTGGTTGGTCCTAACACCTGCTGGTTTATGCCCCACACCGGCGACGCTAATATCGTCATTGCCGCCGCCTGCTGGTCCAAGTACTCCTCGACGCGGCGCTCGGGGAGGAGGGGGAGTTCGCGGGGATAAACCTAGTACGACGAGTATCGAGATTTTGCCGCCCGCGGGGTGGGGGGGTGGGGGGGGGTGTCCATTTCAATGCCAAGGTCCTTGGGTGAGGTGCTGATTGAGATGATGAGTGAGGGGACAGGGTGATTGAGGTTGTCAATTGGGGTAGGATGTGATGGATATGGATGATCTCGTGGGCAGTGCGATACTGAGGATGATGAAAAGGTGGGTTCCAGAGCCCAGAGAAGAGGGGGAAACATGAAGCCTGTCTGGAAGGATAATTGTTGTTGTTTTTCTCAGTGTTTGACAGGCAAGTTTTTGTTCTGAATTCCATGTCGATTTACATGATCGGTTAATCTGGACTCTGTTTGCTTGTTAGAGAGTATGTTTCTTCATATTAGAATGTACTATCTTCATAATATGCATATTGAACCACTAATGAGACGATGACTATATTTGAGGTTAGCTAGATGTACCCATATCCAAGCCTGGAGTGTGTTCACCAAAAAAAAAGGGCCGTTGAGGTCAACTGATCAGTGGACAAAATCTAAAACTTAGTTCCATCCTGCTCACCCAGATATGTCCATGGCAGCTGCCTACCCTTCTCTGCCACCTGAACCTTCTCTCAGACAACTGCCCACGCCAGGTCAAATCATGGTAACTCTAGGATTGTAATCCAATGGTTTGGATTGAAAATCTTTTTTTAGCTCTGTTATTAGGGAAAATGGCTAATTTAGTGAACTAGTCTCTTTCCTGACAGGTTTTTGGTTATTGTTACTTATCAAAGTAGGATGGGTGTGATGTGAATTATTACTTCATCGCCACTCCTCTTCATACTCAACACAATTGCCATTTCGTAGTTACTGAAATGACCTCATTTCGGCTTCCTATACACATTTTTCCATGTATCAATTTTAACCTCTTGACGTGTACCTGGGAATGATTTAATGATCTTTGAATTCAGAATTTCTTTATAGCCTTGTCAAGGCTCCATACCTTACATGACCTTGAGTTGTTGCTACTCAAAGTATTAGCTCATTGCAGTAGATGGCTTTGCAAAGTTATGCAACAAATGCTGCCATATACTATACTAGCGTTCTTTTGCTTACATGTTTTTTAATACTGGTTTTGTTAACCTATTTATTTCCATGTGCTCTGCATTGCAGGCAACAATGTACTGGACAAGTCTGATATCCAATGTATGTCGAGGACGTTTTAAGCATGGACATACTGAAAACAATGCAGTATGCCTTATTTTGTTTTGGGCATATAATCATCACATTATTTTTAAGTCTGTTCGAATAGTTTGGTCATCTTTGTGCTGGCAGAAAAGATTGCAGAAAAGCTTTTTAATTCCGTAGCAGCTAGACTTCAGGGGAGTTTCTGGGTCCTCCACAGGTCCATCCTCTGTTAGCTTAGATAAACTTGTGTTCGTTTGTATCGTGTTCGTTTTGTTTCAGTTAGCAAGTTTGTTAGAGGGGAGCTCTGTGGTCCGGCTTACCTGGTCCAGAGCGCGTCCGAGTCTTCCGCCTGCGAGCGGAGGCCGAGTCGCGCGGCACGAACTTGCGTGTGGGATGGCACACGCAGTAGGAGATCGTGGCCGCGCATGCAGGAGGGCATGACCGAGCTCTGCTGCTCCTTTTCTTTCCTTTCAGTTGTAATCGCTAGTATAAATAAAGCACAAGACAGAAAACGTCGCTACGTTGCGGCACAAAAGTTTCTTGCGTTCTAGCTCGCTGCTTGCTCTTGGCTGGAGGTGATCCGGCTGACATCCTTAACTGGTCAGATTTGTATCTGAAGTATTTTTTTTTCCTGCCGGGATTTCTATACCTCAGCACAACACTTGGCTTGACAACAATCTGATTTTTATGATCAGCAGGTGTCAGTCTTGGCGGATGCTGTCAGCTATCGTGGAGTGAGGGAAACTATATGTCACTTTTTTTGCTGTAGTAAATGGTGTGAGAAAATCTGCATATCTTGCAAAAGGTTATTCTTTTTTCAAGTTACTTATTAAAAAACCGTTTACAACACATGATCTTGAAATCGCACAAGTTGCATACTGGCCTATTGGGACTGGCTTATTCTTAGTGCAATGCTGGCCGCTTGAGACACCTTCTGTACGCTTATGCTAGCAGGGTTCAAGTAGTAGCTTAGCCCTTGTATTGAAGGATTCAATATATTATTATTATTATTATTATTATATTATTATTATTACATTTTTGTACTTTTGGTGATCACAAACTCCATGCACTGCTTAACCTTTTTCTTTGATGTTTCGATGATAAGGCATTAGTCGCTCTACATCAACAACATGAGAAAGACAACTTCTTCAAATCTTTTAAATGATCGTAGTTTGCTTCCGAAAATTTGCATTGCCATAGTGATCTGGCAACATGAATTGTTCCTTACATCTGAAGAGGACTTGCATAAACTTGACTTGCTCCAATGCCCATCAAGTGTCTTGTCATGTGACATTGGGCTTAAAATGATCGATTGCCCTTTGTTAGAGACAGGAATACAGAATCACTATACTTGCTGAATGTAATGTACTCATTTTCACATAATGTAGTATACAGTCTGTTGGGTTTGTTTACTTGAGATGTTCATCTGGGGGACTCAAAACTGAAAACCTTAGTATAATTTCATGGCATTCATATTTTCATTAGATAGGATTTTTTTTGTTAACCTGTAAGTTATTGGTCTGCAGTGACTAATCTGCAACTCTTCAACATCCTATGCATCTTCCTGATATAATTGATTTGCCGGCGTGCAGCTTCTATTTATATCAAAGTAGCATAATTGGATCTTTCTCTTTAGGCTGCTATTGCGAGTCAAACATTATGTCCGTAACTGTATTTGTTTTTCATCACCAGTATTTTCATCTTCTCTTGGTTGGGACGTTCATGATATGTTCCTGAAGAAAGCAAATGCATGCCATTCTGCAGCTAACCATGGATGACCATTATTGGGTCTTTGATGTAACCTCTTTCGGCACAAGTGCACAACTTTCTCGTCAACCTGATAAACATTCCAGGTACATTATACATCCTTTAGACATCGTGGAAAGTATGTGTCGAAGTTCTTTATAAATTACATTTTCTTTGAAGAGGCTTCTTCTTGAAGATAAAAGAGCATCTCCTTTCATCTTCTCTTTCGCTGTTCAGATGCCTTACGGCAGACATGTGTTTGGCATTGACGCATTAGCCAATTTCTAGGACATATTCCTGCTTTCCAGAAATTTAATACTGAAGCATTATCATAACGCCAATTCTTGTTGTCAATTTAGTGGTTGGCAAGTGGCAAAAAGAATTTAGTATTAGAAACAAAATTTGTGTTTTTGATGTAGACATGATATTCTGGAGAAAAACATATTTCATGAGCTTCGTCGGTTTACAGTCTATTGGCCCAGGAAAGCTTTGAGAAGTGAGAGCATTATCTTTAATTTCCTTCTACAATGGTATTTTGTCACGTTGCTTCCTAGTTCTTTCTTGCACATGTGAACATAGTTTCATTCCCTGAAATTGACCAGCAACGATATTCTCGTTTCATGCCATGAATTTAGAAACATTACCCGAAGGTTCTGCATGTCTTCTCTTTACAATGTTTTTTTAGGCATACTAAAGCTCGGTTGTCACTTGTATGCTTGTACAGAGCACATAGCTACCAATTTGTCGGCTGAGGAGAAAGAGAGCTAGCGTTTTCTTTACAGTTGGATTCGAATTTTGTAATGCAGCTATCAAATGGAAGGGCCAAGGTAAGTGTGTGGTTCTTCTAGGCATCTGTTGCTAAGTAGGACACGCAATCTTAAATTTGTGCTGTTTCTGCTACACAAACAATTCTATCTGTTGGACTGGCAATGTTATTGGCAACTTGACCTAGGATATCTGGGCATCCATTTGGCATATATTTGCCTGTCCGTCTTGACTCAAATAGCTTCTGAAAATATCTTGTGCGGATGCAAATCTCCAGCATAAGCTTAGAATCTGCAGTTGACCTGCTAAGATCATCCACGGGACCATGTATGCATTATTTATGCTCCACCGTTGCCATAACGTCACATGAATGACAGGTCGCTTGAAAGCACAATTCCATCTCCATCAAAGAACTGATTCGTGGTGTCTTGTGTGATACATTGAATACTCACAATGACTTGATTTTCATTTGGAGTGCAGGAGATTGGCTAAACGAAAAGAAATAGTGCTCTTCTGCCCTCCTATTTTCCAGGTATTCTACTCTGAAGTTAAGGTGTAGAACTGAACTTTGAAGTTTCTTGCAAATGCACCTGTTTTGTGTGCTCAGTTATGACCACCAATTTTGTTGTGATCGACTCTTAATCAAATGCTTGTTCAACTTCATTTTTACCATAATATTGCTGAGCCTCAAACTGGTAGCAAATCTCTTTGTTGATCCTCAAACCTCCTGAAAAAGCTGGTTGCTTTTATGGACCTCGATTTCCTGTTACCACGCCGTTATAGTAGGGGCATGCAGGATGCTGAAGGGAAAGAAATATGTAGATGCATGCATCATTCTGTTCGTTCTTTGCTCCTCCTTTTGTTTGATCAAAAGTAGATCCAAAAACTATCATTCTTTCCCGTAACCAGCTTTACTGCCTTTTCCTCCTCAGCAAGCTCAACTGGTAGGCGTCTGCACGTACGGATTATGCTAGGCTATTACTAGCCGTAGTGAGGGCTTAACAGCCCTACGCCATCTTTTCCTCACCAGAAACACTATCTTATATACAGAGAAAAAGAGGGCACAAAGGCTGGCGGATGCATGGTGTGACCCCATGCATCAACCTTGTAGTTGGCACCGAATCCCACTCTCCGAGGCAGCTTCACCATGACACCATCCGTCCATCCATTTCTTTTCCTTTTGGTTTGGCTCTTAAAAGTTGCGTATCTTTAGCTCTTTCCAAGGGAGGCTGGGAGAGTACTTCCATCCAGTCCAGCCTACCCCCCACAATGTTCTACCACTGCTCAGTCTGTCACTCACTCACTGGCCACCACCGCGTGCATTGCGTTTCCTGCTTGCTTTGGCCTCCAGGATGGATGATATCTAGACCTGTATGAACAAGATCTGGAGGCCGGCCTTCCGGCCCGGTGGCTTCCGATTCCCGGGCTCTGAACCTTCAAATCATGCTTACCATTAACAATTGCCCCTTCCCCTTTTGCGATCGATTCGGTTTCGCGGCGCTTTTACGGGGCGGCAGTGTGAACCCAAGCCGCGACTAAACGCTCAGGATGTTGGAGCGGGAATAAAGCGTGCCCTTGTCTTGGCCGCTTTGCAATTCCGAGTCTCCGATACGCATAAGCCGTTGTTTTAGCGCAATTTTGTATTGCAGGCAATTTGGATGGCTGGGGAATGATTCACTGAATACCTCGTCCCCAATTCCTAATGGTGCGTACGCCTGCGGTACTTCAGGTGCGTCTGAGGACAGATGCACGGTTTCTGAATTTTGGATCATGTCCTTATTTAGTACTCGTACTAGTAGTTATTAGTCACTCACTTTGAAGCTCGAATGAACTGTGGTGCAGTGGCGCCCATTTCTGAATTTCTCTGAACTGCAACAGCTTATCTCTCGTAACTGCCTTGCAGGCTGCTTGCCGTCGGCATGCTCCTTTCCTGTGCCACGCCGATGGGCGGTGATTGGTGAGAGGATGCAGTCAGTAGTTGCCGAGAGCCGGACGAACAGGCTCGGCTGGTCCCTGGCGTCGCGTGGCGTGCGTTGCAGTCGCCGGAGGGAATGGCAGTTTGGCTGGCATGCACGCTGCACCGGGTGGCTGGGGGCATGGCCGAGACGGGCGGTTTTGGTGGAGGCTTGGACGCACGCTGCCGGCCTCGCCGTCCCGTGTGTCACGGGTACTTGTGCAGCGCAGCGCCGGCTGCCCGCCAGCCACACCATTCTGAAGCCAGTCCCAGGTAAAAAGCGACGCGTCCATGCCACCAGTGGGGCTGGGCTAGCTAGCTTGCTGCTCGATGCTCATGATGAGCCGCCTGACCTGATAACATCACAAGTCCAGTCTCCGTCGAGTCCAGTCAACTGTCAAGTTCCCCAGCTCATGCTCATCGTGCGGTCGTGCCCGTCACCAACGGCTGTGCTCGCCGGCACGTACGTTCGCACGTGCCTCCACTGCTGCTGTACCCTGTAGAGTGTAGCTAGAGAGCCCTGGGTTGGTGATGGTGTGAGACGGGGAAATGACGAACCACTGGGAGCCCCGACTCCCGAGCGTGCTCGATGCCGCATACAAACATTGGCTTCGGTTACGTGCAACGTGCGCGGTGCATGTGAGGGCACATTTGGCATGATGCAACGCAGGTCACACGAGACAAAAAAAAAAAAAAAAAAAAAAAAAACCGAAGAGGCCGCCACAGGCCAGGAAGGAAGCAGCATGCCATGGGTGATGCAAGCCACATGCGTTCTTGCACGGCTGTTGCTAGGCAGCAGCTCGACACACTTGAGGAGACCACACATGGGGGCCGAGCCTGGCGTGCCCTAGAGAAGCGTTGGGTTTTCATTTTTTTTTTTCAAGGGTGGCTATGCTCTGTTTGGGACGAAGGCAGAAGTTTTTGTTAATTCCGCGCTAGGATACGAAGTTTCTGTGCTTCTTCGTGTGGTCAGGCCTGCCAATAAACATTTGCTGAAAAATAATGAACTTTGCGAATGCAATGACAGCAGGAGAATTAGTTTAAAAAGTACGCTCACATTTTCAATATCTGGTGTAGAAGAAACAAAGGAAAATCAAAGCCAGATCCAGACTAGAAGCACATGCATCGGCTACTACACGCCTACAACCACGGCATGCATGGTACAGGCGGTGGCTGGGAAATGAATAAACTACAGGCCCCGGTGAGATCCGGGCCGTCCACCTGCTGGTGCACGGCGGAACAAGACGCTGCGGTGCGGGGCCCGCTCGCCATCTGGTGGCGCCTCACCGCCCGACACGGATTGGATCATCGGATCGACAAGTCCTCACTCGCCGATGCTGGCAGCGTGGCGTGGGTGGGGCCCGCAGGTGGGAGAGGTCTATCTGTGCACGGTGTGGTCAACAGGTTCACTGCATGGAAGCAGAGCAGGCAAGCAGGGCTTGGAGCTGAGCAGTGAGCAGGGCTGTGAACTGTGAAGGACAGACAGCACAGCTTGCGCCATGGCCCGCATGGTCCGGGTCCCTGCTCTCTTGGTGGCCGGCTGGCCCGGTGTTGTGTGCCATCCCTGTGGGCGCGGCTCTTCTGCATCCCAGTGGCCTGTTTGATTGGAAGGGTTTACATGAAAAATTTAATTCTGTTGAGCAGACAGAGAAATGTGGAGTACCAATTTAGCTGATTTGGTAGCATATATGGGCTCCTAGAGCTTTGCTCAGGTAGAATCATATGTCCTAACCATTTGGAAGCACCAATCTTTTTGGCTTAACATCTTGCTGAACCCACACATTGTGCTGGTGCCTGGTGCGTATCATTCACTCCTCACATCATGATGTGATTCCAGCAGCGCCATTATCTCTGCTCAATATTCCTGGAGACTACGTGAGTAGAGGCATGTTTTATTCCTCATCGTTTATAAGCTGACTAGCCGAGGGGCACGACGTGGCCGAATTGGGTACTCCAATTAGCACCCGATGGCACGAGATGCCTTGCCGCCATTCCGGCAAAGCGCGGGCGCTTTACACGATGATTGCCCCCCCGTCTTTGCATCTCCCTCCAGCACCAGAAGAACAATCAGACCATCAGAGGCAGAGAACATGCAGGGGGATGTGGATTCGGTTCATGCTATTGCTGCTGCAGTGTGTTCCATCACCATGGCGATAGGACAAGGCGTTGCAGAATGCAGCGCTGCGCAGTGGCGACCCCAGCAGCTGCATATGTCCTTTGAATGAGCAGCAGTATCGTGGATTATCTGGTGCGCAGAATTGTTCGCGCAATGTTTCTTTTGTTCTTGGCGGGAAAAGGGGAATAGATAAGGAACTTACTTGGTTTAGCGCCTTTGGTTAAGCTGTAACCGGTCCATTTTTGAGCATGACAGCCCGTGGAACTGTGCACACACAAGTACACAGTGGTTAGAGGAATGCGACCGGACCCCAAGAGGCCAAGACCATGTGGCTAGCTGTCGCTTTTTACCAGGCAGATAAAAGTAACCATGCCGTACTATTGTTACCATGGAACCTTACCTTTTGCATGTACCGTGCAAATCATCCTAGCTAGCGTTAACAGTAAACCAGGCGATCTTATCTGCTTTAAGTTAAGGAGTGACTGATACCAGAACATCTAGGAGGATTTAGAAGACAGGTAGATTCAGAGCCTTGGTGAAGCCACCAGGATCAGCTTGCTTAGGGGGCTAAGCAACCGGAGTGTGCTAGTATATCTTAACTCTCAGCGAGTGCAAATCGGAATCCCACTCGGGAACAAAATTGCCGGCCGCCTTTATGCTTGCTTCCGGCGGGCGCCCATGCGGTGGCCGCCTTTATTCGCCATCGTTGTTTTTGTTCCGCTCGCCGTTGCTGGCGGAGCCGGAGATTGTTCTCCGTCGTCCAATTGTCTCGCGCCTCTTCAAGTCCTGAGCACACGCCCCTCTCGTGCACAGCCCCTCCCTTTCCAGGTGTCTGCCGCGAGCTCTCGAAGAAGAAAGCACCGGTTTGTCCGTAATTCAGTCACCAAGAATATATGATCTCTTATTATGACGGCATGAATTCGAGTTTCCGCGCTTCTTTAGAAATTCGCACGCATGAATTTCGTGTGAATTCCAGTAGAGACAGTTGAGTTCATGCTTTTTTTTTTAATAAGAAAGTCAGAAAACTGATGGAGCACAAGAACATTTCTAGGCAAAGTTCTCAGTTTGCAAGATTGAGGAATAGAGTCCAAAAACAAAAAGGAATAGGATCAGATTGCAGAGCGTAGAAGAAGAACAAGGTTTAAAACGGCATAACCATCGATTGATTTCACAGCAATAACAGAGTAGCAACACGGGGGTGGTAGAATGCACTGGTTACCGCACCGCACCTACCTACCTTTTACAACCTGCTAAACAGTAAACACAACCTCCTGCTCTGCCGATCAAAGACGAGCAGAGCGACCGGCTGCAAAGGCAGGCGACAGACGACGCACGCACTCAAATTTAGGACACTAGTAAGCAGGCGATCAGATCATCATCAGACCATTACAAAGTTTACAACGACGGACGACGGTGAAAAATACTTTTTTGTTTGCTCGCAGTAGGATCATTAGTCCTAGCTAAAACCGGGAAGGTGATAGTAGATTCTCGGCGGCCGGCGGCGCTGCGTGGGCGGCGGTGGTCAGCACCGCCACGCCGAGCTGTTGGTGGTCAGCACCGCCACGCCGACACGGACACGAGCTCGCCGCGCTGCCAGTAGAGGCAGAGCGCGCCGCCGCGCTTCTCGACGCGGAACCCCATGAGCGCCATCCTCTTGAGCAGCGCCTCTGCCTGCGACTCGGCGAAGGTGCTTGCCTGCACGGGCACGAACCCCGCCGACGCGAGCACCGTCCTCCACGGCGGCGGCGGCTTGTCCGCCGCCATGGCGCGGTGGCGCGCCACGACGCGCTGCTCGACGCCCGGCTGCACCATGAAGCGCTCGATCTTGGCGACGGCGTCGGCGTCCGGGGCGCGCACGGCGTCGACGGACTCGAGCAGGGAGACGCAGGACTGGAACGCCTGGAACAGGTGCGCCGCGAAGGGGAGCTCCGTGCGGTCGCAGCCGTGGTCCACGGACACCACCACCTTGGCCCCGAGCCGCTTCACGAGGCGGAGCACGGCCGGCATTGCCGCCACATGCGCCGACCCCACGGGGAGGTGCACGGCGACGGCGTCCCCCGCGGTGATGGCCACCAGCTCCGCGGGGTCCAGGGTGTCGATGTTGAAGGCCGCGAACTGGAGGAAGACGCCGAGCTCGGCGGCGAACCCGGCCAGGTTCTCGTGGATGAGGCTCAGCTCCAGCGGGTGGTGCGACGCCGGCGACACCAATGCGGTGACCTTGAGCGTGGCCGCGGCGGGGCAGCGCTGCGCGAGCTCCTGCATCAGCGACGCCCACTGCTCGCCCATGCCGATGTCGAGGTCGATCACGTGGATGCGCCCGGCGCCGCCGATCTCGTCCAGCACCGCCTGCACGCAGGTGAGGTGCGCGAACTGGAGCACGGGGGACACCTCCGAGAAGGCCTTGTACGCGCCCAACTTGAGGACCACGTCGTAGGGCGTCGACACTGCCGGCGTCGCGGGGGGCTCGCCGCCGGCGCCCGGGGAGAGCGCCACGCGCAGGGCCTCCTTGAAGTAGAAGGCCGAGCGGAGCAGTGGCGGCGTCCCGGCCGCGGGGGCGGCGGGGAGCCGGTAATTGAGCCGCGCCAATATCTCGCGGGCGCCGAAGGCGTCGCCGGCCTCGGCAAGCTTCGCCGCCTCGGCGAGCTGGTCCACCGCCGCGGCGGCCGCCTCGTCGTTCCCGGCCGCCGCCTCCGCCTTGGGCTTCATGGCGGCGGGCGCGAACCCGCCGCCGGGGAAGGACGGCAGCTTCGGCGCCGGCGCGCCGGACATCGGGTGCGTGTGCGAGTGGTGGTGCCGCTTCGGCGGCGGCGGCGCCGCCGCGTCGAACGATGACGGCGGGTGGGAGCCGAAGAAGGCGGCGTGTGGCTGGTGGTGGTGGATCAGGAGGTTGGACGCGTGGCCGAACTGCGCGGCCTTGGTGTCCTCCATGGCCGGCGCGAACGCCATGCTGGGCCCGAACGCCGGCGGCATCATGGACGAGGCGTGGTCGAGCTCGAGGACGGGCGGGTCCATGACGGCGCCCATGGCGGCGGACGCGTCCTCGCCGCCGATGATCCACCGGAGGAAGGTGTGGTCGGGGGCGAGGCCCGGCGGCGCCGCGCCGTCGGAGAGGACGGCGCCGGCGGCGTCCCAGCCCTCGCCGGCGCCGAGGCTCATGTCAAGCGGCGTGAGCTGCCACTCCTCCTTGCCGCCCCCCGCCGCGGCGTCGTCCCCGGCCGCCCCGCCCGGCCATGCCCCCGCCGCCTGTGGCGGCGGGGACACGTTCTTGGCGTTGGCACCAGCGAGGGCCGCCACGCCGGCGGTCGCGGCGCCCAGGGGCGACGACAGCGTGGAAGCCGAGTTGGGCGGGCTCGGGCTCGGGCTGTGGCGCTGGTCGAGCACCGAGGTGGGCTCCCAGAGGCCGCCGGCGACGGACAGCTTGCCGGCGGCGAGCCCCTGTTGTTGTTGCAGCAGCAGCAGTGTATTCCCCGCGTGCCCCTCTCGTGCGCTACCAGCAAAGGGCATTCCTCTCATCTAATCAAACACCTCATAACAGCAACCAAAACCAAGGAAATGGCGATGGCGCTGCTCCTGGATGGATGGCCCGGCCTCTTCTTCTTCCTCCCGACACGTCTTGTCCTCCTCGCGCTTCAGACAAGGCTTCGGTGTAGAGTCCTAGGACTCATCAGTACGCTCGCTCTCGTACTACCAGTACCAGCGGCTAGCTACACGGCCCTTCTCTCCTCTTCTCTTGTGTCGTGGTGGTCTCTCTCTGATTGTGCAGTTTGAGAGGAGGGGGGTGAGGAGGTTTGTGTGGGGGAGGGGAGAGTATTTTATTCCGCTGGCAGCGTCTTGATCTCGAAATGATAGCGTGCAACATGAAAAAGGCAAATAAAGTGGGGTGGCCTTCTCGCCGAGGACTTGCCTTCCTCCTCTCCTCTCCTACTGTCCTACTCCCTCTCTCTTTCGTTTTTTTCGGCCTCCCTCTCTTTTCTTTCTACACATCACTTTCACTTTCTCTCTTCTCCCTCATGTCCATACAGAAGGAAGGAAGAGGAGATTTTCACCGAGACAATTTTTTTAAAAAAATCGGCTTAGGGGGGGGGGGGGGGGGGGGGGGGGGGCTTTAGTACTGTAGCTCTCGTTTTAGTGGCAACAGCGAAAGGCTGCGCTGTGCAAAATTCCTGAAGCACTCATGCAGGGAAAAAAAGGCATTTCTGCTGCAGACATAATACTGTTCTGTAGCGGAGCTTTGCAGGTGCACTACGGAGTAGCTTCTATTTGTGCCAGGAGCTTCTAGCTTCCCCCTGCCTGCAGCTGCAAGCTCACTTTCGCTCGCTCCTGTGAATGATCTTATTCACTGTTAACCACATTCAGGGGCTGGTTGCAAACATAAACGTTCAGAAGCTCAGAAAGAATTCAGAGAAAATTCTTCTTGCGAGCCATCAGTGATTGATTGCGCTTGGACCTTGTCCATGCCAAAACCCAGCGTGCAGTGCAGCGCATGGCTCACCCGGTGGAGCCCCCATTGCTCCATCATATCGGCGCAGTGCTGTGCATCATGGCTGCACGCCTGCGCTGCACGAAAGCTCCGGCTGCTGTGCTGTTGTCGTTCATCAGCAGCATGCAGTCGCGGCACTGCACCCACCTGCAGCTTGCTCTCGGTATGTTCAAGGCTCCAAGTCCCAAAGGCAAGTGCATAATCAAACGACGCCCAACCCAAAAGGATGGAGCAAAGCGGTCGAAAGCCCGAGGCCGGTCGCTCCAAAATTCACCATCATTGCAGGCCGACGCTTTCATCTCTCGTTTAGTGACCTTTTTTTTTTGTTTTTTGACGCTCGACACCAGTTTTAGAGGTTTCTTCGGGGCTCCATACTACCCTATGGTAGTATGTAGTATGGACGAATGAGCAATTTTATAATTAGACTGTAATATATTTTTTTTATTAGAGCTTCAAACCTAAATGAACATGTGTAAAAAGAAATAAATATATCGGACCAAATGAGTATGAAAATAAAAATATATCGGACCTAATTTTTCTCATAATACCCCTATACCACTATAATACTCGATCTATACCACATGTAAAAATTAATTTTTCCCCATAATACCCCTATACTACTATACTACTCGACCCATAATATCTTATACTACAGGTGAAGTTCTAGTAGTATACAATTAATTTGGACCGTCAGATCCTTTTATACTAGACCTTTTTAAACACCAGTATAATGTAGTATGGAGCACCGAAGAAGACCTCCGGTTTTAACACTTGAAAGTGAAAAGGTGGGTGAATGGAGATCCTGCGGCGTGATGTTCCATGCTCCTAGTCACAACGTGCGCGCTCTCCTCTCCTCTTCCTTTGTGAATGTGCGCGCGCGCGCCTCAAAGTGTGGTTCACTCTTCACTCTGTGGTGTTTGGCGCCCGGTTGGCGACGTTTCAAATCTCAATTCAGCCCTACTACGTACATTTCTTTGCTTGGGAGCATGCCAAAGCACCATTGCTTTTATCTGACAAAAGGTGGCATCCTTCAGAGCTGTATTTAATCCTCGGAGAAGAGTGTAATCTTCAAAAGGGGGGAAATACTTTCTTTCATGAGCTCCGGTTAATCTGACTTCAGGGATGAAAGGGGGGACGGGAAAGAAGGAATAAGAAGATGACTGGTTTTCCACACGTTTGTATGGTTATCCTGCATTTGCAAGGACAGTACCTGTGCGTAGCTGATGAAAACCATTATTCTTCCATTTGCAACCAATGAAAGGTTACAAAACCACCTGAAAACTTCCAGATCATCAGATGAGATCGTTAACTGTAACTGAATGACTGTTGATTGTGCTAAATGCATGGGCAATAGAAACGTGGGTCTTCAGTGTTCCAAGACCAGAATATCGGTTGATCACCATCACGGGAGTTAATGTGACCAGCTGCTCGCACATCATTATCCTACGGCCCATGATTTATTGCTGCTATCAGTTGTTGACTCAGAAACTACTTCGGTTCGTCGCAAGTCTTTGATTTATTCTACTCGTTTGTTCGTCCAATCAAGATCATTCTTTTACTCGAAAAAAAAAACAGCAACTGACTAACAAGTAATGGCACGTCCATTTTATTGGTACCTGAAAAAAAAATATCAACACACTATCATTCTTTCAGAAACACTTTCAAGATTGGTGCAGCCAACAAGAAACGGCAACTGATGTTGCCAGCAGTCCAAAATAATCCAAATGGCATCTGGTTCCTGTCCATTTTTCTTCAGACGAGACGTCTTAACTTGAGAGACTTCTACGCCAGGATTTGCATGTAAAAAGCGTTCATCCGTAGAGGAGGTCAAAATCACATTGAGCCAGGCGTCGCCGCTGCACCAATAATCAAACGCAAATATCTAGCTAGTCGATGATCCATCGATAAAGTGGTCGACGGACCAAGCGACCCATCAACAGTTTGTTTAACTATAGCTAGACTGAATGGCTGATGGAGACAAACCGAGCTATTCTTAGTTTGGAAATCCCAACAACCGATGTCGCTTATAAAAAGATGAAAGATACAGGGCCATCATACATACGTTCCCATCAGATTAATAAGCAATTAATATTTCCATCACAATGCACAATAAAAAGCCATGGAGGGTACTTGAATTCAAACCTTGTCATTGTCATATTCATTGCATCTGCGTAATGCGAAAAAAAAGATTATGCTGGATAAAATTTCGTAAGTGTCCAGCTCGTTGAATCCTCATGCTCTGAACATGGCTACCATGCCGCATCACAGTAGATGGATGCCGGACGCAGCATGTTGTGCATATCTACGGCTAGATTACGGTACCAAACGCCTAAGTAACATACTAACATAGCTGCCAAGTAAAGAAAAAAAATGAACAACAATCCACTAGCCCAGAGTTTTCTTTGGTGCGAGGCGAGGAGACATGACACATCGAACATTGAATGCCATGTGAGCCCCTGCATAGTTTATTCCGCCCATCGATCTCACAGACTGATTGTTTATGAGCGAGTGATTAATCTGGCTCCCCCGGGCAGTTAGCTAACTGCAAGATTAATTGAATGTACCCAGGTCGGTGGAGTTGTAGTCGTAGTCTGCAGATAGTTAGTTCCATGCTCGAATTTGAAATTCGGTTAAATATACAAGGTGCACTACAAGCATGACGTTGGCAGAGTTCAGTTTTCAAAATGTCTTGTTGTTTTTGTTTCTTTTTTTTCCTGATCACCAGCCTGTATATTTGTTTCTAACTAAGCATATACAAAGGTCTAAACCATTAGACAAAAATGGTTTGAAATTTAATTTGGTTGCCGCGTAGGTATTGGGACTTTGGGAGTTCTCGTCTACTACTCCATGCTATGTTATTTGCATTTAACAAAGAAAAATGGAAGCAACATACATTATATTGCACAGCAATTGGGAGCTGATCCTTCGGCCGATGATTAGCCGCTGGGGGAGGGGGGCTGATTGGATCTGATGGAGCAGCTGGACAGCAGTAGGGCAACCCTAAGCAGGCGACAGGTTGATTTGCCGGTCTGATTTGTGCTGACGGCACACAGGGGCAAAATCATTTTGATGTGGATGCTCGTGGAAACATCTGCATCAGATGTCGGTACTATGTTTAATCCGTCACCTGCCCGAGAGTTAACAACAACGCGTGATTGCTGCTTCGGTGATGGGTCGCGCCGAGAGCAAGGGAGGCGCATAAACAACTGCAACTGTCTTAGAGAAAAATTAAATCCTGCAACTTGCCTGCTTGATTATGCTTATGGAGTTAAGCTCAATTACAAGATACTACCAGTATACATTTATACAAGTGCACGGCAGTAGTGGTAGAGCAAGCAATGGTTCAGACTTTCAGAGGAGCATTTCTCTCCACTGTTTTTTAGAGTGAACTAGTAAGATGGCCCGCGCAATTTGCGCGGGTAGCTAGTTTTTTCATATTGATATTTGGGCTCTTCTTTACATGGAAAAATGTTTTCATTCATATAATTTTATTTTTTTAATTTTCTTTATTGTGTCCAAATCAATGTTTTAAATAGTGGGCTAAGCCATTTAGATATGAGCCTATAAGAGCATATCCAAGAGCTCTTGTATATAGACTTTTTTGGCTAAAAAAAGAAAAGGATTCAAAAAACTTCTATCCAACCGCTCTTCTATATGCTTTGCCATAAATCGAGGATTGCTATCATACCGTCCTCGCTTGCTATTTTTGCCCAACGCTGCCCGTTTGCTATAGAGGCCACGTTTTAGCATGTCTCTTGGATTAGGCCATTGAATTAGGGGGATTTCTACTTTTACAAAGAGGTACAATTCTCATATTTAACAAACAAATACAAGAGCTCTTAGAGATGCTCTAAAAACGGCTAATAGCCTGGCTAAATGGAGCTATAGCAGGATATAGATAAATTGTACATAGAAGCAAATAGCGGTATCATGCTCAATCAAGCTATAACCGGAGGTAGCAGAGGCTATAGCTAGCTATTTAAAACATTGGTTCAAATACATAGTCTAAACCGAGTTATTATCATATTTGTGGCATGAAAACCTGTATTTAGGATAAAAGGAATAGATCAGGTTATAGAAACATATATTTTCTATTTTTCTTGAAGGCAATATATTTTTGTTTTATAATGTGAATTTTGTCAGAGGGTTTTAGTTATGATGATAAATAATTCTTAAGGTTTAAAAGAATATATGGGCGAATTTGAAGTTCTTATATAGCTTGTTGTTGAGAGAAGATGTTGAATATTGCCCATCCCTACTTATCAGCCCAATTATTATGTATTTATGGTTAATTGGGCTAGTTTATAGTACTTTTTTCTGAACCATAGATGTAGATGTTCACATGCATTATGCATATCGGACTTGTCTCTTCAATATTTTTATTGGCAGATTAATTATTTTGCAAGTTAGACACATTGTATATTCTAGACATGGAGGCATTGTGTCTTCACTTATTATGTATCGTGGTGTCAAGATGTTGTCCTCTTTGAACTTCATCTACTCTTCTACTCCGCCAACCCTATTGTATTATCCGTTAGTTGGTTGCTTGCTTCATTCTCTAAGACATGTTGTACTTTTTCATAAACCTGGTTGATATATCGTTTTCATGGGATACTCTCTTCAAAATTATTTTTTTTGTAAGCTCACATAAAAATTAGAATCAATGATTGTATTACTTATGAAGAGAAAAAATTGGTGTAACATACAAAAGCTAAATTGTGGTAGAGTATTGGGTCATTTCGTATGTCTTTAAGTCTTTATAGAAATTTATGTGCAATAATTTGATATCATTCTCAAAACTTTTCAGTTTTTCATTTACATGCACGGATGCGTCCATGAATGCATGCGCATGTGCCTTTGTTGACCTATCCCTCTAGGTTACCTTTCTCTCTGCTTTCTTTTCTATCAGTATTACAATGGAATAAATAAAGAACAATGACATGAATGAAATATATTATTAGATTTATTTTCTCATACATGAGTTGCTCTTCTCTTTACCATGTGTGCTAGATTTCTATTAATATTAGATCCGAGCATTTTTAGGCCTAACCCTAGCCCGCCGAGTTTTGGCCTGCCCACGACCTTTTGTGGGAGGACAAAGTAAATGACGTCCAAAATTTGTTAGGGCTGAATTATTTTTTTAATTATTTTTGCACTAAAAGAAAGGGGAAACTCGATCCCTATGTGACCGGAAAAAAATAGGCTCATTGCTTCCTATATATGTGACGGGCGTGGGTACAAATATTTAGCCTAAAACCTACTGGGATTTTTTAGGCCCTGCCTGGCACGCAAAATGCTCAAATCTAATTAGTAATAGTGTTAAATATCAAAAAACTCAAATAACAGTGACGCATACTATTACATCAAATCTCTTGCCTATGAGTTGCTCTTCCCTTTTACCGTGCGTGCCAGATTTTGAAAATTGATAGTGAAAAGAAGGCATAGTTATGAAATGAAGCCATGATGCTGGACCTTATTGTTAAGAGTGTCGATAGCCTCCCACTCTCAGTTTGGATGTGCTTGCTTGCTTGCTTATCGCCTGTGGTGCTTTGGCTATAATCCAACTTACCGCAGCCGCACAAACTAATGCTTACAAAGGCTACCGTGAATGGATCAGCAGGAAGCCAGTCAAAATAAAATTATTTGACCATATCAAGCTGCTACTCAGGATTCATCGTCACATATGAACTTCTAGGTCTAGATCCACTTGTCCATTGGCTGGCAGTCAGCTACACTCAACCATTGGTCATACTATAGTCAACAATTGAAAAATAAATTTGATTTCTTTCAAGAGTGCAGCATGAATCAACTGATTTTTGCCTTTGGTTGCCCACCAGGAGGGTTCACGGTGGCTTGATTTTATTTTGAGATATTGTAATATTGTGTTTGAATCATTATTGGATATAGGATATGGAGTCTTTTTTTTTAATTCTATGCGTACATGTTAACATGCATGTAAGACTTAGAATAAATAATTGGCTCAAAGATTGATAGTTATATTGTTAATTGTCATCAATATAATGGACTCTTTAGGTTCAAGACGTATCAAATGCAGACTACTACTTGTCACGCACGTTCAATTTTTTTAATGTTTTAATTCTAGATTAAATTGTCTTACATTTTAATTCTAAAATTAGCTATTTATCAGCTGTATGTGACATGGACTCTTTGCGATGATCTAAACCGTTAGATCTTCATAAAATCCAACGGTCTAAATCTTTCTCTTTTTTAGATTAACGTGGGATTTTCTAGACTCTCTCGGCGAATCTGGTGGCTCCTTTTGCTTCTGCTTTATTAAGATAATAGATGATTCCTCTAATGGATATTTTTTGTATCTACTAACTTTTTAGCGATTTATTTTATATATTCTTTATGAGGTTTTGGCAATTGGGATGAGCATCATTTCCCACAATAATAATGTCCCAAAACAAAAAAAAAATGGTAGCAAGTCCTGTCAGTAATGGCCCAACAAACATATCGTAACCCACAGAGATAAGAGAGAGCATACGGGCTTGGCTGAAATAGAAACCCATTTCTAGTCTTCTGCACTCACTGGGCCCATACTACGGAGCCCGAACAAAGCCCACCCAACTTCCTTCTGTTTTCCCCACCAGGCCGGCCGTCGCAGCTCGCAGTCGCAGTAGCAGATCGGAGAGAGAGAGAGAGATGGCTGGGAGGCTAACCGCAGCGGGATCCCGCATCCTCGGCGGCGGCGGCGCACGCGCCGCGGCCGCTGCGCTCCGGCACCGCGCCGGCATGGGGCTCCCCGTAGGCCGCCATATCGTCCCCGACAAGCCCGTAAGTCCCCCCGCCCCCCGAGTCCAAATCCAAATCCAACCCTAGCAAATGCTCTTCTCCTCCCCGCTTGTGGACATTCCTTCTCTAATCGACTCTGTTTCGGGGATTTTGTCGGTCGCAGCTCCCTACGAATGACGAGCTGGTGTGGGACAACGGCACGCCCTTCCCGGAGCCCTGCATCGACCGCCTCGCCCCGCACATCGGCAAGGTATTATGGGCCTGATCCAACACGTTGCGGCGCGCTGAATCATATTATTGGCGTTTGGATTGTATGGGTTTGATTTGACTTGATTTGGTTGGTTGATTGTCTGTATATTTGGTGGTGGATAGTACGAGGCGTTGGCGTGGCTGTGCGGAGGACTTGGGTTCTTCGCTATGCTCGGTGTGGCCGCCACTGTGAATGACAAGGCCTCCAAGATCCCATATGTGAGTGCTCAATGCAAACTTTTGCTTGTGTAATGGCATTTTGATTTTTCAGTGTTTGGATGTGCTGCAGATGGTACACTAGGTGTTGTTCAGACTATGATACAGAAACTTGACTTACTGGATTGTTCTAAAGATACAAGTATAGCTTGATAACTAGCCCAGATAGGTTACAGATTACAAAATCATGGACAACCTCAGCAAATATCAGCAATGAGGAGGTTGTCCATGATTTCTAATCTGTTATGATTGTTTGTTAGCTTGTAGAATCAAACGAAAATACTAGATCAGGGAAACAGGTTAATGCATTGATATAAATATTATGTCCGAGTTGGACACTTATTTGACCAACAGCCATAGACCAGTCATGGTTCCCTAGTGTTGTTTGGACTGTTATATGGAAACTTGATTTGCTGGATTGTTCTAAAGGTACTAGTATAGCTAGATGAGTGGTGCACATAGGTTACAAGTTATAAAATCATGGACGACCTCTGAAATGTCAGCAATGTGGAGATTGTCCATGATTTTGTAATTTAAACTAAGCTTGTTTGTCAGTATGTAGAATCAGAAGTAAACGCTACAACAGGGAAACAGGTTAACGCATAGAGATATACGGAGTATGTTATGTCTGAGTTGGACACTTAGGCTGTCCGCACTCCTCGTACTCTATTTCCATCCTCTATAAGGAATATTCTGCCCTGGTCATCGAGATTCTTTCCTCTATACCAATTTCTCCCGCACCCGTCGTACTCTATATCTCATACTCTATACCAACTACCACATATTTTATTCAAACATCTCCAATTACCATCTAACGTTTAGACCCTGCAACTATTCCATCTTCAAACACAAACCCAACATTCTTTTAAAAGAAAAACCATGAACTTTTGTTTCCTTCTTCCTCGAGGTCCCTGCTTTCCTCAACTTCGGTCAACAGGGCCGGCGGCCCCTTTGCTGTAGAGGCGATGGCCGGTGACGAGGGAAGAGAGACGCATCCGTTTATGTGTTTATTGCCGCGGGGTTTTGACTGGAAGACGGCTGACGACGGGCTATGGCGGCCAGGAGAACCGGCTGACCGACGGCGATGAGGGTCTCCATGGCGGCACGGCGGACGAGCGGATCGGTGGTGGCCTGTGCGTAGCTGGGCGGAGCAGAGCCGAGCAGAGCTCCACCGCCGACCGCCGTCTTGCTCCTCCACCTCAACCCCTTCGGCTAATCTCTCTCTTCCTCTCGCCCAACAGACCGCACAACCATGCTCCTCCGCCGGCCAAATCCATCGACCTTGCTCCACCTCTGCCAAATTGCCACCGCACACAGCTCCGCCACCTGCTCCGCTTCAACCCCCGAAGCCACATCGCCCCATTTTGTCCCCTGCTTTGTTGGGAATCAAAGATTTTCCGACCGCCGGACCCTTGCGCCTTCGTCGGTGTTTCCTGTTCCCCCGACAGGAGTCGTGTCCTCACGGGCGCCTTCCCCTTTGGGCCCGACACGCCGCCGGGCAGGCAAGCAGCGGCGTAGCGCTCTGTCGAGGCGGCGTGGCGTAGGGGCCCGACTCGAAACGACGGGCGCAGCTTCCTGTGGACTACCTGGCACTCCAATCCATCTACCCAGCGCTCGCCTCCCCCTCTCTCGTCCCAGGCCGCCGTCACCAAGCTGTGTCCGCCCTTGCCTCCCTCTTCGTTGTCCCAGACTGCGTCACAGGCACCCTCTCCCTGCTGGCGCTATGCTCCCGGCTCTCCGCTTCCTCGCCCCGGGCAGAGCGGCAGCCAGCAGCGGCGTCCCGAACGCAACTGGGCAGAGCAGATGCACGCGCGGGGCGGCGGGGGCAACCAGCGCAGGGCAAGGGGCGGTGGCCAGCGCTGGAAGGAAGGGTCCCCGAGCATTGAGACGATAACGTATCCTGCGTGGTACGTTGGGAATAGAGGGATGGCTAGCGAACGCTTGTTTACCGTGTTCCCCTTCCAGTACGCTGGTGCAAGTGTTTTCCCTGTAAACATGTACTGCAGGAACGGGTACCGGTTCGCTTACAGTACCCAGTGTGGGCAGCCTTATGTGGTCAGTAGCCATAGAGGATCTTGTTTGATATATTAACAATGCCTTCTTATTTCAGTAAAATTTATGATGGCATTTGTCTAATTGTTGATATTCTGGGCCTAAATGACTTAATATTTGAACAAATATAAGTAACTATACTACTATGGGTCTCAGTCTTAAGGTTTAGTCGTAGCTTACCATTTGGGTTATTACTTATTAGTTTAGAGACTCTCAAATTGGAACTTCAGATCAGTGGTAGCATACTATAGTTAAAAATCTTAACTAGTGTTCAACTCTGTGGCTATGTTAATTAGTGTTCAACTCTGCGGCTATGTTAATTAGTGTTCAACTCTATGGCTATGGCGAACTGTTCAATTTACATCTGGGTCAGGCCCTCCATATTTGTTCAGTCTATTATGAATCCAGCACAACTTGATCTATATTTTTTGTTAATGCGCCAGTTGAACTCAATTACTCAGTGACTAACGATTACTTTTTTATAGAAAGCATTAAGCAAAATAAAGTTGGCTGGGGTTTCCAGCTTAATGAACTGCACAGCAGGTGAACATAATGACTGACACAAGCTCTAGCAAAAACTAACGCTAACCCATAGGCAGGACTAGGCTATGTAAGCAACAGTTTGTTCCCAGAGCCGGCAATAGTTAACAATTACTGCAAACTTCACACAAAAGCAAACCAACACAGTTCTATACCACAAGAATACCTGCCAGTTAACAAAATCATCCAATCCCAGCCGGCAAAGGGCTCCATTGTTTGATGATGGTAGGGGTAGCTCTCCTTCACCTTGACTACAATTATTTCAATCTTACACTTTGATCTGTGTATTTTGGTAGCTTTTGAAGTTAGATCTGTACACCTTTTCTTCTTTGAACCCTTTGATCCCTGAACTATAACATGTCCTTCTCAGCCATGCCCATATTGAAAAATGATTCTGCGGGAATGTTATCACTTGATAGAGCAGTCTATTTGAAATCCACCTGAGGAGTGACATTTGATGCTGCACATAGCTGTTTTTAGATTTATGCTAAACAGCCTTTA
Source organism: Urochloa ruziziensis (assembly GCA_015476505.1). Lineage (NCBI taxonomy): Eukaryota > Viridiplantae > Streptophyta > Magnoliopsida > Poales > Poaceae > Urochloa > Urochloa ruziziensis. Next base: position 23,878,388 of record CM027118.1, read on the forward strand.
TTCCATGAATTAAGTCTCTCTTAGAACTGATTACATGATTCAATATTTAATCTGCCATCTGACTGTGACAACAGAAAGTATAGATGCTAACTCAACTTAACTGTGTAACTGCTTTAGTGTTACAATTCTATAACACATTAAAAAATCACAAGCCTCCCTTTGGTGCAAAACCTTAGAAATGGATAATCATCTCATTTATTTAACATGTTGTGTAAAGTAAATTTCAGCACAATGGCATGCCTGTTGAACCCATTGTAATAGATCTCTGCGGAAGGGATCCTTAGATCTGCGAATGTAGGCCAAATAAAGTTTTTTTTTTCTCTTGCGATTGGTAAACAAGGATGCATGAGATTGATGTGTTTTGCTGAATGAGCTAACTTAAACTTCTCATATCTTTTTTATGCAGACTCCCAAAGTCTACCCGTACGACAATTTGAGAGAGGAGCTTGGTGACAGGCCATAAAAGATTATAGTTGCCTGTTCTACTGGAGACTCTGATGATGTCTCCTTTCATCAGATAAAAGCAGGGAATCTTTGTTGTTTTTCATGTTTGTTTCTGTTGTGATCATCTTGTTGTAAACCGCTATCATGTGATTTGCTGAACCTTGCCGAGCATGGCTTCACCCTACAATAATTTAACCAGTGTCTTTGGCAACTATTTCCCGGGTTAAGGAACCAATCAACTGTAATGATGTGGTGTCTGGTTTTCTTTGTTCACATGTGGTATGGTACTTTGTAACTTTGTACAGCGCTCTGAATCTTGTTTGCATCATTCATCTATCAACTGATGTCATTGCCGTGCCTTGTGATTCCGGCGTGCAGCCAGCACTTAAATTTTTTTAGTCAGTGAGCACATAGTATTTGTGTGTGTAACACAGTTTACCGTACATGTCACCAGTACAGAAAAGTTGAGTGAATGCACTGGAGGTATGAACAAACTTGTTGGAATCCATAAACGAGTTGAATACACTGAATTAATGATCACAATCTTACAGCAGATTAACTAAGAAACACGTTCAACACGATTTCCTACTACACAAGAACACAATAGCACACTGCGAACGCACCAACATCATAGTAGCACAGGATCTGAATCTAACGAGTCACGACACAGGTACACACAACGGCTATAGAAGAAGAGGCCACATAACAGCGTCAATATGGCTTTCACCTACTAATAGCGAATCAAGTTGATTTGCATGCGCTCGTGCACGCACGCACGAGCACTACTGTTCCATCAGGTGGGGCACTGGAAGCCCTGCGGGACCTTCTTGCCGCATGAGTTGACGAGGACGCTGAGCTGGACGGGGAGGCTGAGCTGGACGACGCCCAGCACGTTGGCGCGCAGCGCCGTGCACATGCACATCGCCGCGTCCAGGTCCGCCAGCCCGCCCAGCAGCTGGCAGCACGGCTTCTGCTGCGTGGGGCTGGACGCCGCCGAGCCCGAGCCCGCCCGTGACTGGCCGAGCTCCAGGCTCAGCAGCCCGCCCAGCAAGCTCGCGCACGCGCCCAGCTTCAGCGTGTTCACCGGGCACCTCCCCGCGCCGGCGCCGCTGGCCGCCGCCCTCGGCGTCGGCGGGCACGGCGCCGGCACGGGCGGCGGCTTGGGGCACGGCGAGTAGCCGCCGCAGGCAGCCGAGCGGGTGGTCAGGAGGAGGAGCAGGACGGCGGCTAGTGCCGCTGCGCTACGGCCATTTCTCCGTGCCGCTGCCATTGCCATTTGCCAAAGTTTCCAGCAGGGGTTCTGCAGCTACGCTACGTGTGTCTCTTTGTGTGCTCGATGTTACAGGGCCGAGTGTACACACAAATGTGCATGCTCTGGCTCTGCTACGGCGTACTGGTGGCATTTATAGGGTAGGACAGGGACTCAAGTGTCATTTCACGAGTGTACCGTCTGATCGATGCAATGCAAGCAACAACCGGTTTGTTTTGATCTTTAGGAATGGAATGGGGACAAAGGGTCACAGGGGAGGTGGTTTCATTCTTTTGGAGCCTTGTACAGTACTAATTCCCTAGCGGTGGGACGGTGACTCACGGTTTCGAAAGGCTGTGTGCTGGCCTGCCACTCTCGGCCTTCAACTGCGCGACGAGTGACATGGTTCGGTTACGGCTTAGTGAGGGCAAGTACGAGTAATTGGTCCGGCAGAACGCATAACTTTGCTATACAAGTGTAGTACGGGCAGTTCGGTGCCACCTGTCCGGCTGATCGGTGCGGGCGCTGCATAGCTTTAATGCCGTACGATCGATGTCCTCGTACTCCAGCTGCACATTCGGTAGTGCATTCAAAATTTCCGATTTCTCTCCCTCCCCTCTATTTATCTGACCTTTTCCTTTTGGAATCGCATAGCCTTCTGCGGTCCATTTGTGACTTCTTACAGGGACTCCTAAGCTCACAAGCGTGTTTTATTTGTGTAGATCCTCGCCACGGGCTCGCAGGCCCATAAACGCCTCCCGCATTTGGCCTCCTTTAAATGACCTACGGCCCAACACATGTGGCGAGCCAGCGGCGTCGTTGGAAGTTGAAACCATTCTTATCTTTTGCGCCTCTCTCCATAGATGCAGGCTTGATCATCTCCATGGTAGGAAAAATGACAAAAAGGGCAAAGCACTAATATCTAATGGCTGGAACTGGTCAAGGAACATAATATTAAGGCAATAAATGAACAAAAGAGGGTGTGGTCTGTGCCGCCATAGAGTTGGACAAAACTCAATGCGAATGCTGGCTTTTGATCCACTTTTAGGGGAAGCAACCCTGGAAATGGTAATTAGAGATAATACAAGGAAGGTGTTAGCGGAGGATATGTTGTGTGTCAGTGGAGGATGCTGAGGCTACATCTTGCCTTGAAGGGGTTCAATTGATAATCTAGTGTTTGCCCTGAATTCCAATTTTGACAATAGAGCTAGCTTCTCCAACATTGTGAAAGAAATTAAATCTTGGCTATCCGTGTTTCCAGAGGTGAAAGTGTGCAAAGTTGGGGGGAGAGTGCAATACGTTGTATCCATTCGGCGGTTTGGAGAGATCAAGCTCCAACTTGTGTTCATGAGCTTCTTTGTAATTATTGTAAACGATTATCAAATTAATGATATGCACTCTTTCTTCTAAAAATAAAAGGAGAGCAACATGCTAACATAATGTATCAGGAGCACGCGAGATAAGGCAGTGGTTTCGATCACGGGCTGCATGGATGGCTTGATCATGGCGCACGTCATTACCCTGGACGTACGTAAGCTTGGCCAGTCGCCATTGGGAAACTGTACATGCGCGCCCCGATCGATCACAATGCAGAGACACGCAAAGAGTACCGATCGGCACGTAGCTAGGTACGTGCACGGACACGCCACACTGCACCAGGGATGTTCGTTTGCTCTCAACGAAGAAGAATCCATCTGATGGATGCCTCTCATCGATGATCACTCGCTCGCTGGCAGCTAGCTAGGCACTACATATATAGATCGAGCTGCAGACTGACAGTGAGACGGCACTGTGAAGAGACGACTTCGCTAGAAAACGGAAATTAACGGATGGATCTATGATGTGAATATATATGATCACTGGTGCTCAACTTTTGGCGCGTGTGTGGCGTGACCGCGTGAGAGCAGTGGGCTCCCTTGCCGTGTGGGTGAGCCGGTGAGGTATCAGGAATCTCCTGGCTCTGGCTTTGCTGCTTGCTACTGCATCTGCATGCCAGAAGCCAGAGCATTGGCTCGTTCACTAGATTCTGTGTCACAAGACAAGCAGTAGAGTGAGCCAATAATGGTGTTGATCATTCCTTTTCTTTTTTGAGGAATTGATCATTCCCATTTTACATGTATATAGAGGAGTAGAGGACTAACTCCTATCCCTATTTTTTTTCTTTCAATGAACGGGTACGAGAATATACCAACTACCAAGTTATTGATAAAGGAGTTGTGAACAAGCAGGGACGAAGCGCCAAAATGCTACTCTCTCCGAATCAATGATCCAAGTATCTCGATCGCTCGAGCGGTGGCTGCAGCGTCGCACCTTTGAGAAGTATTATAAGGCTGACTCAGCAGACGAAATGAGAAGACACGTAAGCACAATCTAACGTGGAGGAGAGAGAAACAAGGAGAGAGAAGAGAGCGGGCGAGCTGCGAATCGCAAGCGCAAAGCGGGCGCATGCGCCGTCGCGACGGCTCTCTTTCCTCCCATTCGCTCCTCATTGCCGCTGGACCACAAAGAGCATTAATGCTTGTAGGGCCCGCCATCACAGTTCAAGCCAGACTGCTATACATGCAGGCGAAGTCGCCCGCGTATGAGCCGGCAGCTGCCGAGTTTATTATCCTTGCTCTGAGATGTTGTTTGCTCGGTAGGGGATAAAGCAGAAAAATGCTCCGTTATCCCCTCGTTCCTATTCCCATTTTACCGACAATGAAGCCAAATTAGTCAAAGGGATAATCTGTAATCCTTCAGATTGTATTTAGCATTCCTGCACTTCCATATGTTACATATAGTATAGGAACTAAGACGACGCCAATAACTACCAAATTTCAAAAAGATGGCCGGGACGATCTCCTACTTTTGTCACGTACGTACATCGAAGTAGTGATCCTTCAGATAAAGGGAGAGAGTGCCTGAGTAGTTGAGTGGACTAGTTTTTCCTTATGTACGAGTAGTCTGTAGCTCACACCCGTCTCCGATCTTCACTTCCGGCATTTTTGAGTTTAAGTACTATAACTCTGTAATTGTTTCTGATGATTAATAAAGGTTCAGGCAACCAAGGGTTGCCGTAGCTTCTCTAAAAAAAGTTGAGAGGACTGTCGTAGGATCTGACGACTCGCAGCATTCAATTGCAATAATAAGGTTCGTTTGCAATGGTTCCAAGCCACAATTGTTTTTACAAGGAAGAGACATACATGCACAGACCATTGTAAACACTAAACAGACACACATGCGAGACAAATCAAGGTTTTATTTGATATATAGCGGCATATAGCGCGTACAGATAGGAACATGGATTTTCACCGTACACGATTCATATATCTGTAATGGGATGTTACGTACGGCTTACAAGTAGCGCTGCACGAGCACCGTTTGACACGCAGTTGACAAGTAGTATATGCTTTTCATGCGACCATGTGAAGGGCGGCCGCATGCATAGCAAGATATCCACGCACATGACATGACGTGTGCATGCGTGCTGAAAAAGCACGTACATACGCCAGCTGATCAAGTTCAGTTGGCCGGGCAGATGAAGCCGGCGACGCGGCCCTTGTGGCAGTAGTTGAGGAGGAGGGTGAGGTCGACGGGGACGTTGAGCACGATGCCGAGGACGTTGGCGCGGACGGCGAGGCAGAGGCAGACGGCGGCGTCGAGGTCGGCGAGCCCCTGCAGCAGCGGGCAGCACTGCTCGCCGTCGGGGACGCCGATCTTGAGCCTCAGCAGGTTCAGCACGTCCGCGCACACCTCCAGCTTCAGCGTGTCGATCGGGCAGCTGCTGCCGGAGTTGCCTCCTCCGCTGCCGCCGCCTCCGCCGCTGCCGCCTCCACCTCCTCCGCTGCTGCCGCCTCCACCGCTACCACCACCGCCACCGCCACCACCCCCGGACGGCGGCTGCGGGTACGGGGTACCCGGCGACGGGCAGGCGGAGCCGCACCCGCTCGAGATCGAGGCGGCGGAGAGGAGGAGGGTCATCACGGCAAGGAGGAGCGCGAGCCTCGGCGCCATCGCGAGCTCTTCTAGCTAGCGCAGTGAGCTAGCTAGCGCTCGTGTCGTGAACTGCTGCTAGCGCAGAGCTGCGTGCGTTTGTTTTGGGGGTGGGTTTAATTTTCTCAGGGAGCCTCCTGCAGCGCGTGCTACTTATAGCCGCCGGGTCAGTCAGAGTGACTGTTTGTCGCTATGCGTGCATGTGAGTGCACATCGAAGGCCAGCCTGAGCAATCATGTACACAAACGACGAACTAGGGAGAGATGACGGTGATTCGACGACGCGGCTGCTCGCGATCGCTCGCTCCCCTGCTTTTCAAAGCGCGAATGCCGCAGGCAACCGTGCATGATGATGGACGACCATGATGACGGTGATTCGGAGAACTTCTTCGGACCAAGCCGTCTCGTGAGCCGAGCCGTTCGGATGGGAAAAGGTTAACTGAAACAAATCGGATTCTGGTTTTCATGAATCTGACTTTATGTAATCTTGTACCTTTGTGATCGGTAGCTATCACGTATATAACATAATATATTATGTTCATAAAAAAGACCATAGTACAAAGTTGAGCATTTACACATGAAATGCGATTCTTAGTACAAGTCCATTAGACTAATCAACGATAAGTAAATATTCCGCGTAACGGATAGCTAGGGCTTTGAGTTTACATCTCCAATCTTCACCACCAGCATCTTTGAGTCAAGAACACAACCCTGAGCTATTCTAGCAATCATGGCTCCCGTCTCAACCTCATCGTCATCTCCTCGAGTTAATGGGAAAGTTTCCTCCATTCCCATCTCAGCGGCCAACGCCGGATCCTATTTTGAACTAATAACTCTCATCCCATTCTATAATTTTAGAAGAGGAGATAGAATATCCCAAAATTATAATCAGTTTAACATATTGCACGGGTGTCCATCACTACGGGAAACCTGTGAGTTGCTGAGTGCCAAAAACACTCGGCAAAAAGCCAAAAACACTCGGCGAAGAGTTTGCCAAGTATTACACTCGGCGAAAAGCACTCGACAACAGTTGACTCGGCAAAGGGTCCTCTTGCCGAGTGTCCTTTTTCGGGTACTCGGCAATGGATTTGCCGTGTGTCCCAGATGACACTCGGCAAAATTTTTTTGAAAAAATAATAAAAAGTGAAAATCCGGCAGTCTCACAGGCCGGCCGTCACCGCCGCCACCAGCCTGCCGCTGCAGTCCCGTCGGCAGCCGCAGTCCCGCGCCGCCACCGACGGGGCCGCCGTCGTTGCCCGCGCCAGCGCCGTCAGAGGCTGCCCACTCCTCCGTCGCTGTCCGCGCCGGCTGCCCGCGCCGCCGCCGTTGGGGCCGCCGCCCGCAGCTCGGCCTCGTGGCCACCGCCGTGGTGCCACGCCGGCCGGACGCCGACAGGGCCGCCCGTGCTGCTATCGGAGGGCGTCCGCCCGTTTGCCGCGCCGTAGGGGCCGCCGCCTCTGCCCGCGCCGCTTCCGATGGGGCCGCCACCGCTGCTGCGCCGCCCGCAGCTCGGCCCGGTGGTCGCCATCGTGCTGCCGCGCAGGCCGGCCGTCGACGGGACCCGCCGCCACTGCTGCCGGGGGCGTCCGCCATGTGCTGCATCGTAGGGGCCGCGCTGCCGGGGCGGAGCCCCACCCGCGCGCCAGGGGCCACGCAGCCGGCCGCCGGCCGCCTGGTGAGGAGAGAGGTGAGGAAAGAGGTGTGACCGGTGAGGAAAGAGATAAGAAGAGAGAGAGGGGCGTGGGATCCTGGGGGGCATCTGTTAGCCAATCAGAATGCAGCCAATCAGAATGCAGCATTCAAGTCACGAGGATTGCTGACGTGGCAGCTTAGTGTTTTCTCTGTGTGCTCTTATAACACAATTTTGGATAGCTAAACAATTTTAAATGAAAAAGTTGTAAACTACAAAATTTTCTATCTTTTCGAGTAACTTTGATATAAAACTTATTTACATCCAAAGTCATTTGAAATTTTTAAATTTTAAAATTTAAAATCGGATTGCTTATAATGTTTTTTAAAGTACTAAACAATCTCAAACACAAAACTTTTGAACTACAAAGTTTTACATTTCATTTAGATGTATAACTTTCGTGTAGAACTTATTTACATTCGAGATCATTTGAAAGTTTTAAAATTTATAATTTCAAATTAGATAACTTATAATATAATTTTAAAATATTTAATAATGTTAAATACAAAAGTTGTAAATTACAAAGTTTTATATTTCGTCGAGTTGTACGACTTTGGTTTAAATATTTTTTTCATATGAGGTCATATAAAAAGTTTGTATTCAAAAAATACATTGACTAACTCTCTCACATAGAATAACACATATACTTCTTATGAGATGTTTCAATTTTGTAAACATTGTTATGATAAAATGTGTGAAATCTTCTCAACTTTTTATCACGGCCTTTACGTATGATATCATCACATTATGCTAGATCTCATGATTATTAGACTTCATTTGCTTTTTAAAAAATTTAAAAACTATCATCTTTGCCTAGTGTCAAAAAAATACACTCGGCAAAGAAGCGCTTTGCCGAGTGTCAAAAATACACTCGGCAAACACTTCTTTGCCGAGTGTCCGAAATAATACACTCGGCGAAAATTTGACACTCGACAACTTCAAGGTTTCCCGTAGTGCATGATCGGGACGCGACTATTTTTAACTCTACAGAGTGTGTACACCTAGACCCATTTGAGCCGCAGATGGTGGTCGCTGTCTTGAGACAGAGCCCACAACCACGAGTCTCTGACGAGAACGGCACCATCTTTTACTTTCGGACTGGGACCAATTCGGAACGGTCCGTGAAACTAACTAGGCCAATTGGTGTGGAGGGTCTCAGAAACGAAGCGCTAGAAATAGCTGGACTCCGATCATCCTCCCAAGCCTCTCGTGATGGTCTGTGTGTGCAGCCTGCTCGCGGATTACGAGCCATCGACGGTGGTTTTGCCTTCAGCTCGCCGGCAGAGGTGCTGGCGCAGCATGCAGACGGGTTGCCCATCCCTAGCACGAGAGCCGGGCCCTGTTTACAGATGGCAGTGAAATTTTTTTCGAGTACGTTCCCTCACGTGCATGGCGTATTAAATGTAGTAAAAAAATAACTTATTATATGGATGGAGTGTACGTCGTGAGGCGAACCTAATGAGCCTAATTATGTCATGATTAGACAATAAATTGCTACAGTAAACATGTGCTAATGATGAATTAATTACCCTCATTAGGTTCGTCTTGCAATTTACGGACAGAATCTGTAATTAGTCTATATTTAATACTTTAAATGTGTGCCCGACATACTCATAAATTTTTCCAACTTCCATCTAAACACTGCCCTAGCCCGATCTGTCCTGGCCCGATACGACCTGGCCCTATAGGGCATGGTTTCTCATGTCGGGCTAGACCGGGCTGCCGTGCTGACCTGATGGCCCAGCCTGATACGACGGCTTGTTTTTCGTGCCGGGTTGGCAGGCTCGATGGGCCGTGGCTAGGCCCGACACTATCCCCAGCGGCGATGGCGCTGCTCGTGTCCCCAGCGGCGGCCAATGTGACTCTTTTCCGTGCCCGCACGACAATGGACAACGCGACGACCGGCTGGGGAGGAGATGGGAGGGAGGGCCGGCGCGGCTCCTCGCTACATCCACGCGGCGACGGCCGACACGGTGGCCGGTGGGGCTCGTAGCCGCCGCCGGCAAGGCTTGCAGCCGCTGCCGGCGCGGCTCACTGCCTCCCAGCGGCGTCCGACGCGGAGGAGACGGGAGGGAGGGCCAGCGACGCTCACGGCCTCCCGTGGCAGCGGCGGCGGCCAGCATGGAGGAGATGGGTGAGAGGATCAGCGTGGCTCGCGGCCTCCCATGGCGGAGGGGAAGGGAAGGTGCGTGGTGGAGGAGGGAGAGCCGGCGTGGATGAGGGAGTGAGGAGCGGCGGCTGAGTCTGGGAAAGAAAAGAGAGAGGAGTGAAAAAGAGAAAAGAGGAGGTTAGGGTTGGATCTATTGGTTCATTGATGAAGAAAACACCTTTGACATGCTAGTTACTCCGTATTTGAGTAGGCCTGCCAAGACATCGTGCCACCATCGGGTCAGCTAATATCGGGCCGTGCATCGGGCCAGCACTATGGGTCGGAGCAGCGGCCCAGACACTATCGACCCATCGGGCTGCCTATTGGGCCTGACCTATTTGGAATTCTGTAACAACTCTCTTGGATGGGCAACATTACCGTAAACTTTTTCCAATGCAGACGGGCACACCTGAGTGCTGGACATTTAATTTTTCAGCACTGCAGCTTATGGAAGGAGAAACAAAGTCCCGCAGGTGGCTTATTTGCTGAAATCTGAGTCGTATGATTTGGTTGCACCACCGAATATTATAATTACTTGACAGACAACACATCAGAAAATAGAGATTCCAAGACTATTCAGCTTTATATGTTTGAGTTCTCTAATGGATTAAACTTTTAATTTCAGGAAAACATCCCAAAAGTCACAGCAGAAAAGTGAAGGAAGACATGCTTGGAGGAGGGGAACGGAACATGCTTTGGAACACAATTTACACAATAGTGCAGTTGTGGTATAACACTTCACTAAGTTGAAACACAAGGACAAACTAATGTTGAAATCGCAGGGGCGCAGCTGTGCCCATGAACACTCCAGGAGTATCATGCATATTTGATCCCCTTGGAAGAGCAGGCATTTGCGGGGACTGGCTGGCTTACAGGTTCAAGCATAGAAGCGGCAGTTTTAAGTCGAATGTCTCTTGCAAACCATGTAAATTCAGATATCCGTTGCCAATTTTCTGAATATTCTACATCACATATTTATTGTTAACGAGAAGCAACTAATTCAGCAGCTGACTAAAAGAAAATAATATGAATTCAATTTCTAATGAAGATAGCTAACTACTTTGTGAGTCACGGTGAAAGGTCTGAAGAGTTTGCGATTCGTTTGTATGATAAGAACCTAAACCAAGTTGAAGGGCACGATATTACAGAGGAATGCCCAAACCTTTAATCGACAGCAACGAAATACAACTCAATTGGTAGAAGAGATCAAAAGGGAGTTAGGATTATGGGTACAGGCTAGATATTCCTCTCTGGATAACATTGCTTCTGCTGTTGGCATTCAGTCGGGTCGCCAAATAGAATCTGTGTAATAGAATTGTACAAAAAAAAAACTTGTACTCGCGTTTCGTCATCACTTGCGATGACTACGCGCTTGTAGGTTGTAACTTGCTTTTCCTCTTAATGAAAAACGGGCTAAGGCACGGTCGCGAAAAAAAAAAGGGCACGATATTGGTCAGTTTCCCGGGTTAGACTCCGAGAAGCCACAATTAGCAGCTCAGAAGCCACCTGTAGCCCAAGCTCAGTTGACGCCGAGCATAAGATCAACATTGATTCGTGATTTTGTACCGACGGTGGATGTAGTTTGTATGATGAGTTGATTTTTATTTCTTTATTTGTTACTAGGAACTTGTATATTGTAACATGCAGCATATACATGTATCATTGATGTAGAAATTTGTTAAAGCTGAAGTGGTTATACTTATCTTTGTTTGAAGTTTTATATATCTAGTTAATGCATAATTTCTTTCCCTGAGAAAATACAGCATAGCAGCAACCGCATACATTGAAGATAAGAGCCAAAGAAATTGAGTACAATTCACAGCTACCACATAATTGGTAGTTTTGTGGAATGACCGGTATTAGTCGTAGTTTCGTGTATTAGGACAATAATGCGTGGTGTTTTTGTGAAATTTACTTAACAAAATTATCAGATGAAATTAATTGAGAAAAAAACAACTCATTGTTGGCGATGAAGTCACAAAATATCATTAGTATCGCATAACTCATACCCAACAATTCAAGAACGCTTCCCTCGGTTTGGCAGGAGTTATAATAACAGAAATTAACATTACTAAGACAATGCTAGAACACGGCAGTATCCAAGGATAACCAAATACGCCCATCCACAAGCAAGAAGTTTGCACAATAGGCTAACTTGTCTCAGTAATACTGCAGCTACTCGCAATTTCAACACTGCCTGTATGATGCCATTGTTTCATATTGGAGCAGCACGTGTAGTTCTGAAATCTCCTGTCTGGTTGCAGCAGCTGCAGTGAACGACTTGCTTGATTCGTCCACAGTCCTCCGCATGGATTCTCTTCTTCCTTGGCCTCCTCGGGGGTCTCAATGACTTTGGTGGCATGATGATCATCTCCATCTTGTCCTCTTCAGCTTGGACTTCGCCTGCTGTTTCATTCCAGAGGGTCCTGTCTGGGATTGGGTGTATGGTCTGTGAGTACGTCTTGCGGTACGTTGCTACGGTGAAGCAGCCCTCAGTGTAGCGGTGGACGTTCTGTCTACAGTAGAGGAGCGCCGCCACACCATGAGCACAGGGCACCCCGTCGAGTTGCCACCCCCGGCACAAGCAGCACCTGTTGCGGATGTCCACAATGTTTGTTCCCTCGTGAGCCGAGATGACCATGAATTCCACCTCGTTGGCTCGGGCTACCTGGTAGCCCCGTCCATGTTCAATGGCCTCTTGCACACGACGCTCAGCTGTGGGCACAAGGATTGTTGCCCACTGCATGCTTGCTTCACGCCGTTCGTTGAACCACATCACCAGCTGGCGGCGGATACATTCCATCATCTGAATTATAGGAAGGCTAGATGCATCCAGTATCCAGGAATTAAGTGACTCTGTGATGTTTACTGTTAGGTGACCGTACCTTGTCCCCTCAAAGTAAGCTGTGGCCCAAAGACGAGGAGGTAGATGCCTTATCCAAACAACAGCTTCTGGTGAGGTCTCCTCTATCTCCAGCAGCTTAGTTTCAAACTCCATCACAGTCAGTGCATGAGAAGCTTCCCAAAGAAGGTTGACAAGCTGTGGATTGCTGAACTCCTTTTTGAAGGTTTCACTAATATGGCGCATACAGTACCCATGGAATGCAGATGGAAAGTTGAATTCAACTCCATCAATAATACCCTTTCGTCTATCTGATACGATGGTGAGCCTTGGCATGTTCTCTGTGTTCTTCTCCAGCAACTCATGCAACTCGGACAAAAACCATACCCAATTCTCATCAGTTTCCTCATCAACCACGCCAAATGCCAAAGGAAAGAGAGCACCATCGCCATCAAAGCCAGTTGCAAGAAACAAGGTACCTAGATACTTGTTTTTCAGAAGAACCCTGTCAAGCCCAATGAGTGGACGGCATGCATTCACAAAACCAAATATTGATGCATTGAATGATATGAAGAGCTGCCGGAAGCAATTGTCATCTGGGTTTGAATATACTCGAGCAATACTTCCTGGATTTGCTCTTTCCACCTGCTTACAGTACTCAGGCAAGAGACGATATCCTTCCTCAAAAGATCCTCGAACATCTGGAAACTCCTGTCCCACTGAAAGCTGAAACTCGGGGCTCACAACCATGGTCCGTGACTGGACGACAGGAGCAACTGAGATAGGAGCCTGGGAGAGGTCATGTGGATGCACAGCCAGCTCATGAGCCTGCTCGAGCGAGAGCTGGTCGTCCAGATTCTGATCGACACCGAGGTGACGCGTCTCGGCAAGGGTCAACTCATGGCTCTCTGACAATTCAAGCTCGTCGTGGTGGTGCCCCTGCACGTCCAGGGCCCCGGAGTCCCCCTCATGGCCCTGCCTCAGAGCCAGCTCCCCGGCGTGGTCGTGCCCAAGGACCAGCTGTTGGTCGTTGTAGTGCCCCAGCCCCAGGTCATGGTCGTGCGACTGGCCGATGACAAGGTCGTGGTCCTGGCTCAAGTCGTGGTGGTTCTGCCCCAGCGCATGCTCAGTGTCCTGCCCGTGCCCGAGGACCAGCCCGTGGTTCGCCATCGCCGATCACCGCGCCAACAAAGACAGCTTTTGAGTGATACCTGAAAGCATCAGCCAAGTCAAATCGACACGAATCAGTGATGAAACACACGGATAAACAGTGAGTCCCACGGACAGAATCCAGGAACAAGCTCAAATCGCACAGACCAAAGGCAAGAACAGCGCAATAACTCACCGGAAATCGCAGCGGCGGCGACAATCAAGTCCCGGAAGACAGCGGCGTCGCAATCCGGCCTCTTGCAGCCCCGCCAAGATCCAATCCCTCTGCCGGGAAACCAATCCAACCTTTCACGCATCCATCACCCCGGAACTAGCCACAGCCATCACCACCCAGCAAGCAGTCCGAATCGCCAAGAGACGCCGAGACCAACGAAACCAGGCAAGCGCCTCCCGCGAGATCCAAGAAGCTTGACAAGCCCACCGAACGCCCCCCCGCCGCGCCGGCGCGGCGAGGGAGGGGGCTGCGCGCGAAGTTGGGGATGGCGGGGAAACAGCGGGCGGATTTGAAGGCCGCGAAGGGGCAGGATGGTGGCAGCAGCGCGGAGGGCAAAGAGAGGAAGAAATTGAGGGGAGGGGAGGCGAGGGGCAATGGTGGAAGACAGGGGCGGCGGGGTGGAGGGGATGAGACGTTGAGGGGAGAGGGGCATTTAGGTCAAACCCGGGGGCTCCGGGCTGCCCAGTGTTGGGTGATTACCCGATTTGCCATCGGGGGATTTGGGCATTTTTGGAACTCAATTTATGCCAAAAGAAAACATGATTTATGAAATATCGAGTTCTTCAACTCAAAAGAAAAAAGACATTTGGTTGGGTTTTCCTTCTCTAAAAAAACATTTGCTCTTCTAAGGCTATATTTGGATATACCCCTTAGCTAGCTAATTGCTATAGCTAATACCTAGCAAGGTAACTAGCGCTAATAACTAACGCGGGTAGATGTTTTTTGTTTTATTTGGCAGTATTAGATTGCTCCTTCAAACATAAATAGATGTAAATAGTGTAATTCTTTGGTCCTAGTGGCTCATTAAATTATCATTTTTTTCAATTTTCATATTATGTTGCGTAATTTTTTTAGAAAATAAACTTATAGAAAAAAAACCTTATAAAGAAACATGTTTTCAATATTATGTAATTGAATGTCGATTTATCGATGACAGAACGGGGATAACTCGATTGGTGGATGGAGAATAGTTGTCCATGCAGTCTGCAGCCCATTGGCCCGCCCGAGACATGGGCAATTTGGCCCGGTCCAAGCACGACACGGCCCGCTCCCCATCATTCCCGGGCTGGCCCGACTCGACAGCCGTGCCCGGGCATGGGTCGCCACCCCAGCCAATGGGCTGGCCCGGCCCGACAAGATAACTGTCACGATCTTGTGGAGTGTGACGCCCGGCCACTAGGGCACTCGTCCTGCAAGCAATCGAAAAACTAATGGGAACTAAGACCGGGCATAATTAACCGAGAACCGAACCGAACTAACCGAAACCGAAAAAAATCAGCTAGTTGTTCGGTTACAAGTCTAGAGAAACCAAAATAATTCCAGTTACTTCGGTTCTGGACCTCGGTTAACCGAATAACCGAGTATACTAGGAGGCCTAACAACAACACAGGCGGCCCAACCCAGTAGAAACAAAACCCTAGGGTGTCCCTCGCTCCCACCCCATCCTCCCACCCCACACCCGGTGGCCGGCTACCGCTCAAGCCTTGGCTCCCCCAACCCAACTGCCATGACATCCGCCTGCGGTGGCGCCGGCGACCCCGCCCACGGCCGCCCTCCACTTCTCCCCGGCGGCTCCTCGACGGCGCCCCTCCCGACCTCCCCGTCTCCTCTCCTTTGCCCGGCGCCTCATCCTCCCCATCCCCGACTCGCGACTCTCTCCAAGCGGTGCCCCCTCTGAGCGGCTTCTTTCCGACTGGCGCCCCCACCACGGTTCCTCTCTGCCAACGTGTCAAAGGGGAGGCGAGCCGCTGGTGGCCACCGCGACTCCTCCCGCTCTTTCCAGTCATGCCACCATGAAGATGCGGTGCCAATTTCTTCGTTATGATCTTTTCTGTGTAAATTGCTTGATCCGTGACCCATTTTGGGGTGTAAATTGCTTGACCGTGACCCATTTTGGCAATTCTGTGTTTGGTTCTTCTAAATTTCTATTGGGCTCATTTAGATTTTATTTGCATTACTTAGTAACTCAGTTAGTTCGGTTGTAACTGAAACCGAACCAAATTATCTAAGACCGAATTTGCTCGGTTTTGATTTTCTTGAGGAACCGATGGGTTCCAGTTTCTAAGGAATCGTATTTCTTGAAAAACCAAGGAACCGATCGATTTGGTTTTGGTTAACCGAATGCCCACCCCTAGCAGGAACAAGTAGAACAAGTACTAAAATACTAGATGTCAATAAAATGTTCATACTCAATCTCAATTTTTGTGGGGGTTCCAAAAACAAGAAGATGGGCAGCTGGTCCATCACACATGCTTACAAGGAACTAGTGAATGCTAACTTGCAACTAAAAAAACTTGAGTGTCCCTGGTGGCGACTAAGGGGTATAAGAACATGAGAGGATGACCACCAGAGATGTCATGGTCATGCTCCAACCCCTAGGACGTGTTTCTAATGGACCCAACTTGATACACGACCCATTGAGCCTAAATAAGGTGGCACAACACCTTAATAAAAAATTATCTGGGGGTAAATCGACGATTGTGGCCGCCTCAAAGAAGATATAGACATGAGTCCAGATCCATATGAATGTAGACTTGATAAGATTTTCATCAAGCACTTGAACGCACAAAACAGAGTCCGGATGAAATCGTGGCAACTGCCAGAAGTTGGTGTTGTCCTATAGTCCCCACATGATTCCCCTTTCCCTTTGTTCCACTCCATCGTTCCTAAGCAAAACAAGAGTACACACGTCTCTATGGTCTAAATATGATGGACATGAGTTTAATAATGTAGTTTCCTGATCGTTGAGTTAGACCTGCTCATGGGCCACCCAACCCGACAAACCCGATGCAATCCGTCTGAAAAAAACCCGACCCAACCTGACCCGACCATGCGACAGGAGTGGCACAAGCCAATTTTTTTGACCTAGAACCTAAAAAACCTCGAAAATTACATGTAAAAACCTGAACCCGACCTGACCATGCGACGGGTCGGGCGCGGGTCAGAAATTTTGACTCGTCAATCTGACACGACCCGACTCGAACTCGACATGACCCGAACCATGATCAGGTCTAGGTTGAGTTGATCAGCATAAGCGCGAGTAATTGGATCAAGAATTGGTACTTGCATTGGTGGGAATGTATCGTTGGTATGGACGTCCTCATTATCCTCCTCTTCTTGCATTTGAGTCGTCCTCGACTCAAGCTCATCCTCTTCTCCCAAGTATGGCTTCAAATATGCAATGTTAAATGTGGGACTAACCCCAAAGTCCACAGGCATATCTAGTTTATATGTATTATCATTAATTCTCTCTAGCACTTTAAATGGTCCAACAACTCTAGGCATCAATTTGGATTTTCTCAATTTAGTAAACCTATTCTTTCTCAAATGCAACCAAACCAAATCTCCAGGTTCAAAAATTAGTTCCCTTCAACCTATGTCACTAGCAATCTTATACTTAGCATTCATGTGCTCTATTTTTTTAGTTGACGCATGCAGTTTTAGCATCAATTCAACATGTTTAGTAGCATCAAAATTTAGTTTCTCAGAAGATGGCAAAGGCATCAAATCAATAGGAGCACGAGGCAACAATCCATATAAACAATCTGAAATGGGCACATCTAGGCATTTGACTCTAGCTGGACTTGTGCCATGTCCTCATTTGACTCTAGGCATTTTTCAATGTGCATAACATGTCTGCCCTTTTGGTTTGGTGTACTATTGATGTACATATAATCTAGAGTGTTTTTTTTTGGATCAGTAATAAAAAGCTCAGTTTCAACTCCGTAGATGAAATGCATGCCCTTCAGATCACCAGTAACTGATCATTGAATATACCAATTCCGGTTTCAAAGCAGTAGATAGGCAGTGTTATATAGCTTGGTTTCGGTGATTACCTTTTTTTTTTGTGATGGTCATCATATAGGCAAATATGTCAAATTTGGCACATTTACTTGAATGTTATGTTTATGAAGGTGGTGCCTGCCGTAACCCCCGAGGTTAAGGATGCTCTAGTGAAGAACATAAGGCTATGTGCAACGGGAGCCTGTAAAAGCTCCTGAACCGGTATTGTACCGGTTTTCTTGCAAAAAATCAGCTGCAGCGGCATCCTCTACGTCGTCCTCTACTCTGCAGGACCGCCGCTCAGGCTATGTGCAACGGGAGCCTGTAAAAGCTCCTGAACCGGTATTGTACCGGTTTTCTTGCAAAAAATCAGCTGCAGCGGCATCCTCTACGTCGTCCTCTACTCTGCAGGACCGCCGCTCACTCCCCCTAATTTCGGGGAGTCCGCCTCCTCCGACAAATCGCTGCCTGCCCCCTCCTCCCATCCTCTCCTCTCCCTCGCCGGCGGTGGAGCTCGGCGGCGCGTCGTCCGCGGCCGGATATCGCCTACGCGCGGCGCGGGCTCGAACTCCGGGGCGGAACAGCGGAGGTTGCCCGGCGCGGCGCCCGCGACCGCATCTCGCCTGCGCGCGGCACGGGCTCGAGCTCAGGAGCGGAGCTCGCTCGCCGGCCTCCCCCACTCTTTCCCCTTCCCCGCCGGCGTCCTCCCCCTTGCCTTCCCTGCGCGGTGCTCGATCTGGCCAGCGCGGAGGCGGAGCCGACGGGTGGCTGCTCGATTTGGCCAGAGCGGAGGCGGAGGCGGGCGGCTCGAGGGAGCTGAAGCCCGCCGGCCGCGTCCTCTGCTTCCTCCCGTCCCGGCAGGCCGTGCAGACCACCGTTCTGTCCAAGAGGTGGATGGATCTGTGGCGTTCGGTGCCTACCATCAGCATCAGCGGCAGTGATTTCGGAGGAGGCATCGGCTAGTGCGGAAACTGGTGGAGGAAGATGCAGGATTTCACCACAAACTTGCTGACATTCAACAAAGCCCGCTGCCTAGACGCGTTTCGGCTTGACTTCCCCTGTTGCTGAAGTTTTGGTTCTTCACAGTTGTGCCAACGACTTTGCTGCCATTCAATCCGGCACGCTCATGAACTTGGTGGTTCATACTTGTGCAAGTGGAGGTGTGTGGATAGATTGGTCGTCAGGGCTCCTTGTCTTGCTTCCATGTCCCTGAACTTTGTCTACCACCAGTACAGAAATAGTCTGTCATTAGAGGCAGAGAATTCCCTGATGACAACATTAATTTCTGTAGGGCATAAATATTTCTCTCCGAGGACTGAAGCCATTCTTCTTTGTAGTGTATTTAATGTGACAAGTTTGAAGTTGCAGTATTTTCAGAAGAATGTTTACAGATTCAGAAGAACTAGTGAAATGGTTACAGATTTGTCATTATCATTTGTATGAAGAATGTTTCTGTCGGTGTGATATGACACAAAGGTTTTATTCTCTGGATGAATTTCTGGTGAAGAAGTTCACTTCTCAGATTTCTGATCAAGAACTAGTGAAGAACTAGTGAAGAAGTTTGCAGAACCATTTCTGGAATTTTGCTTCTCCTTGTGTGACTTTAAAATTTTGCTCCTTTTTGGTGTGCGGGTGACATGCTTTGCATTTAGCACTAAAGAGTACCTGAGGTTGCCTGATTGGCCTCTCTTGGAAGGTCCAGATACATGCATGTTAACCAATAATGTTATATGAACTGGGACTTCATATTAATTCTGAAAGTCCAAACTTGGCGGTAAATGATGAGGGAAGAAACATTGCAGATGTGTTTGGTCACTACAACAATTACTGTAAGATCTTCAGAAACTAGCAGGGAAGCAGGTAAACAGATGACCCCTCATTTTTCTCCATCTTATAAGCATTCATCAAATGAAAGTTATGTCTGTGTGAGAAATGACAAGAGCCTCGACAGTTTTCAGACTTTATTTATCAAGTTCCATGGCAAGAATGACAAGAGCCATTCTTGTTTCTTCATTGATGCCAAAATTGAAATTTCTTACTTCATCATTTTGTTTGCTTGCTGGAGTAACATATATTCCATGGCACATTTATTTCATCATTTACTCAAGTTTCTTACTTCCAGAATTGCACAACCATCTCAAATGTAAAAATGAGTGCTCCCTGTCACATCATAATTTACTGAACTTATATTTGGCTTTCAACAATGCATCTGACTGCCTGACTGTATAGATGTAAACAATGGTCATTCAGGCCATATATTTGGATTATATCAAATAAAGTACAGAGCTTAAAATAGGACAGGAGCTTGAAACAATGGTCATTCAGGCTATATAGATGTACAGAGCAGGCCTTGTGGTGAGCCAACGGCGGGGACTTGGCCGGCGCGACGGCGGAGGACTGCTCAAGGACGCGGGGGACGGCGCCGACGGCCAGGAGCAGATGGGCGGCGGCGGACTTGGAGCAGATGGGCGGAGGACTGCTCGAGGCCAGGAGGATGATGCGGGGGACGGCGCCGGCGGTCAGGAGCAGGTGGGCGGCGGCGGCCAGCGACGGCGGCGGGACGATGGAGCGGCGCTGGCTCGGTCGGGAGGATGGAGTCGATTTGGATGGAGGATGATTTTCAAGTTACCGTTGCAGGACACTCTCATTTACAGGATAATTAAAACCCCTAAATTTATAGAGGAGCCTTTTTGGAGGATGATTTTAGGGGTGACCGCTGCACATAGCCTAAGGAGGAGGATGACACCTCAGCCAGTGTGGAGGTGAAATGCTTCCAGTTTGATGGAGTGCTGCACATTAAGGGTTTTTTTTGGGGTTAAGTGCTGCACATTAAGGTTGTAGTTACTGTAACACCCCGAATTTTAGAAGCATTATAAATACATATTTTCTTAATTAAATATAATTAATTATCTCCAAATACTCACAATCTATTTTATAAATTAAATCATGCATTTAACCTTGACATGATCACATGAGTGTTGCATATTGAATACTTTAGAACCCCTCTCTAATCTCTAAATTTCAAGAGATAGAAATCCCACCAAGTCTCTTTCCAAGACTTAGATATTCAAATTCGAATCTCAAATCCTTTTCAAACAATTGAAAACCTCTCTATTTCCTAAAATGGGCCACAACCCTTCCTTCCAGCCCATCAGCACAGCCAGCCCATCGCCGAAGTCCATTTCACACCCTCGAACTCCTCACTTCGCCTGTCCCTCCTTCTCTCCCAGCCGTGGCCCACCGCCACCGCGCGGCCCATCCGCGCGCCGCGCCTCTCGACCTGCCCATTCCCTCCCCCCGGCCCGGCTCGCCTCCCCGGCCCAGTGCCTCCACCTCTGGCCCGCGCGCCTCCCCCGCAGGCCGAGCGGCCCGCTCGACGCGCGGCCCAGCCAGCCGTAGCGGCCCACGCGCCCGCAGCCTTCCTCCCTAGCGTCGCCGCCGTCTTCAGCAGCGCTGCCGCCTAGCGCCGCTGCCGCCGCTCCGGTGCTTCTTCCGGCCACCAAAGCTCACCGCCGCTCGCCGCCGGGGCCCCTCTCCCCTTCCTCTCTCCGCTTTACCCCTTCGTTCCTCCCTCCGTTGCACCGGGCGCCGGCACCCCGAGCTCCGGCCGGTCACCGAGCCACCATCCGTGCCGCCTTCCCTTCCTCCTTGCGTGACCACGCACGGGTGGACGCCGCTGCACCAGCACGCGAGGGCCAGCCCTCCACTGCCACGCGGCACCGCTATCCCGGCCCTTGACCGACGTCAGCCGCCTCGCTTCCTCTATTCCAGCGACGAGCAGAACCAAGAGGGGCTTCGCTCCTCTCGCCCAGTGCCGTAGAGCCACGCACCACCAGCCACTCGCCGCCTGCCACGCCGCCCGCTCCCTCTCGCCAGAACGCCAGCAGCCCCAGCGCCCCCAGCCTCCTGCGCCTATAAAAGGGATCGAACCCCTCCGTTCCTAGCTCGCCAGAACTGGGAGCTCCGAGCTCTCTAACACATGCATTATCGCATGCACGAGAGCGCAGCTCTCTACACACTGCGGAAGCCCTACCCACGTACACAATAGAAAGGTGCGCCAACTGCTGCTCTGCTCTGCTCTCGGGTATGCCCGGGACAGTCTAACCAGCGGCGTAGCTTTAGTCATGCCACAGTGCCCACATACACATAGGAAAGGTGCGCCAACTGCTGCTCTGTTCTGCTTTCAGGTACGCCCAGAACAGTCTAACCAGCGGCGTAGCTTTAGCCATTTAACCCAGCATTGTGGACGATGCCAGTTCGGCTGGCCGCGCAATGCCCAACCCTGCCGCTAAACCCCATCGCTGCTTGCTGCTTCGCAACCCTAGCCGGGATGCTGCCCGATTCCCAAGTTTCTAGGCCAGTCCACCCTAGCCGTTATAATGCCCGACCGAAACCCTGATCCTAGCCCCACCTAGCAGTTACGCTGCCCAAATCCAAACCCCAGATATCTCCCGGTACAGCCATTATGCCGCCCAACCAAAAACCCCGGTTACTAAACCCTAGCCCCATATAGCCGTTGTGCCGCCCAAATAAAACCCTAGGTTCCAGTAAAACCTAACCCTTATGCTGCCCAACCAAAATCCCAGCTATTAGCAAACCCTAGCCGGCATGCCGCCCGATTCCTCCCATAATATTCCTGGAAAATTATATTATTAATTTTCCGGAATATTATTAGAAATCCAATTCAATATCCATTAATTATTTGGAAATTCTATTTCTAAATAATTAACATAATTATTCAGGAATTATTCAGATATCCGATAATTCTCAGAATAATTATTCCTAGCCTTTCTTCAAAGCCACCCTATCACCTAGATCATTCCTAAGCCCCATCATCCTATCCATTAATTATTATTAAATAATTAATGGATAATTCATCAATTATTAGATTCCATAAACCCTAAACATCGATGAAACCTTAGGCGCCATATTCTCCAGACAAGGACCTTCTAGAAGCCCACATCGGTAATTCGGGAATTATTCCTTAGAAATCTATATAATTCTCAGAATATCGATCACTACCATTCTTTCATCGCTGTCAGGGAGAATACCCATCAGTCTTCTGGGATTATTCTCTGGAATCCCAATCGTCCATCCATTAATTATTTCCTATAATTAATGGATTATCCGTCACTATTAGGTAAATCTTAGAATATTTATCTCTCCTCTTTATTTCTATTCTATAGGTATTGATTGATGTATTGATTATTGTTTTCCATGTTTTTACCGATAGCATGACCGGGCCCGACGAGACGCCGAAGCTCCAGAAGGCCCGAAGCCCCGCCCGGTCAACATACAGTTTACGCCCGCGTACGGAACGTCTAAGGACCGATAATGAAGGCAAGTCTCACCAATAATATCACCCTCCCCCTTCACTAAAGTTTACCATTCTTGCCGCATAAGCTATAAGGAGGCATGACGTGGGTAGATGCCTGGCTCCGCTGTAGTATAGGATGCTTTAAGATTGGGAGTGGAAGGATGGCCTCGCTAGGAGGGTCCTAAGAGCCG
Organism: Urochloa ruziziensis; assembly: GCA_015476505.1. NCBI lineage: Eukaryota > Viridiplantae > Streptophyta > Magnoliopsida > Poales > Poaceae > Urochloa > Urochloa ruziziensis. The sequence continues at coordinate 23,901,408 of CM027118.1, forward strand.
CTCTGATCCCAGCTAAGGACCGGTTCATGGGAGAGTCTTTCTAGTGCCTAGTACAACCCCGCATGCCAAAAAGGCACAGCCTATGGGAGTGCCTATTTATGTGAGGCCTTGATTCACACCCCACCAGCTGAACCTAGTAATCCATCCCAAGGAGCCGTATGATTGGTGCAGAGTGCCGACCAGCGAACTAGGTAGCGCCTGGTGCCGAGTCGGGCACGCACCAAGTCGGGAACGGGTATGCTGGAGACAGCCCAGGCAGAGGACTGGGACTGGGCGGCACGGGTCGACTAGGATACAGGGTCGGAGACCCTGAGGGCCGAGGGCCCTAATTAATGAGCTCACAGACCCGGGTCGACATCCGCGAGGCGGATGATTAGTGGCCCCTGCTTAGCCCCCAGTATTACCTGTGGCTGGACCTAGGGAATGCTGACCAGCGATGTTCACCGGTGGGTATGAGTCTCGCAGGGCAGTACCTGCCTTGACAGAGGTAGGGACTGACCGAATGCAGGGTAGATAAGTACGACCTCTGCAGAGTGTAGAATCTATCTTGATAGCCGTGACTCCGGAATGAGTCCACTTAGTCGAAGCCCCCACTGATTAGATTTTCTTTATTGCATGGGGAACCCGGACGGCAGGAGTGCCGATGACTGGGTTCTGGGGTTGATATCGGGACTGGCAGGGAGGAAATGCCCCTCTAGGCCCAACATTTATATTCTTTTAATTTATTATTATATTATTGAATTTGTGAGATTTGCTGGGTATTCAACTCTAAATACTCACTCTTGCTTTCATTGTCATACAGGTTTAGGACTCCAGGGCGATGAGGTGCTACAACTCATTCCAACTGAGGAATGAGTGCCCGCCCGCTCTCCGCTAGTTAAAACGATATATAGTTATTTTAGTTTATACGTCATTTACCGCTTCTGACACTAATCTGTGTTGAGATCCGTATCAGCGTACTGATCCAGGGACTGATACGGGGTCCCCACAGTTACCCCTGTTGCCGCTCTTATGATTTAGCAGATGTCTTTTGCCAAAGCTAATTGTACCTGTATTTTGCAGCAAGCCATGAAGAAAGCTGAAGCCTCTGGCAAATGGTAACTGTCCTATGAAGATTAAGCTAGTTGCTCCTCCACTTTATGTTCTGACCACACAGACTCCTGACAAGGTTGGTGTTTTCTCAGCAATTAATTCATGTATGTTAACTTTTTTATAAGCTTGAGCTCTCAGATAGAGTTTCATCTGCGATAAAGGCCCCTGTAGGAGATGTATTTACGGCAGAACGAGGGGTTGAGATTTTTAGTGTCGGAAAAGGATCGGAGAGGTGTCGACTAATTATCAGAATTATTTTATTTGTTTAAATTAAATTAAAATGACCGATACTTGTCCGACAAGAATCAGACGAGTATCAGTGTCTGATACGAGGGTGTTCGCAAGTCTCCGTGCATCGTAGCGTGTGCACTTTGGTTGAGATATAGATATAGTCCTAGTCCAATAACTCAATCATCAACAACAAGATTTGTCCAATGTTACTCCCTCCGGTTTGGTAAAAGAAGTCGTTTTGGACAAGATTTGAGTCAAACATTGGGAATATAAATCGTGAATAACTTTTAAGTCATTAAGTTTGGAAATGTGAAAACTACATGAATAGATTTGTCTTGCAAAATACTTTCATAAAAGTATACATATGTTAGTTTTTAATAAATATCTTTATAAAAATAAGAAGTCAAAGTTGTACTTTGGAGACCGTGTCGCTGTTCTAAACGACTTCTTTTGCTGAACCGGAGGGAGTACTTCCAGTTTTTCTGCAGGTACGGTTTCACCAATGGCACGATATGTGTCTTTTAGTTGCGTGTACAATTTTCGATACCTAGCAGAATGTCGTGTGATATTGATGCCATAATTGACCAGCACCAATGGCAGACTGGTTTAACAAAGAACTTGTATAGAAACACAGACAGCACATGCTAAGATGAGTTGCCATTGTTCAGTGGTCCCGCCATATATTGATGTCATAATTTATCATCGGCTTCACTTGTGCAAGGATAGAATACCAAATGGGCGGCCCCGGCTCTAGCCCAATGTGGCCCGACCCGACGCAGCCTGGCACTATCAGGCCCGGTGACATCTTCGTGCCGGGTCGGGCTGCCGTGCCGAACCGGCGGCCCAGGCCTGTCATGATGGCCTGTTTTTCGTGTCGCGCTGGCCCGACGGCACGGCTGGCCCGTCGGGCTGGGGCGGCCCATCCCCTGTTCCTGCCACGCCCGATCAAGCGGCGGCGGATAGATCTAGAAATCCTATATACCTTCCGGAATTTTTTTTCTCCCCCACCTTCTAACGTTTGAGATCCGTGCGAGCTTTGTGGACCACTGGATCAAAACCTCAAACCCTAGCTTCCCACACCACCATGCTGTGCGCCGCCGAGCATGGAGCCACCCCTAGCCTCGAGGCCCCGCCGGGCGTAGAGCCGCCGCTGGCCCCGACGCGCTGCGGGCCGTGGAGCCGCCGTCGGCCCCGAGGCGCCGGCGGCGGCCAGCCCGGTCTCCCCCAAGCGCAACCGCTGTCGACGTGCCGCCGGGCGTGGTGCCTGCCCACGAGGTCACCTCCGACGTGCTGTCGCCAGCCGCCCCCTGCCTGCCCACACGCCGCCGCTCTGCTAGCCGAGCTTGCCGTCGTCAGGTGCGGCCCCATGCTGCCAGCTGGCGTCGCCGCGGCCAGGGCAGCCGCCTTGGCGCCGCTGCTCGCCGGCACGGGAGACGATGAACACAATGTTCAACTTTTTTTTGCAAAAATGTTGGTGCAGAAAAAAAGGCTGACCTTCAACATTTATGTTGGTGAAAAATGTTGAGGCTCAACATTTTTCGAAACTGTTAGAAAAAAGTTGATCAACATTTTTTGAGTTTCAACTTTTTTCTAAAAATAGTTGCGGAGGAAAAAAATGTTGACGAAGAAAAGTTGGAGATCAACATTTTTCAGAAACGTCGACGAAAAAAAGTCAGAGGCTCAACCTTTCTCTAAAATGTTGATCCACATTTTTTGAGTTTCCACTTTTTTTTTCAAAAAAAAGTTGCTGAGAAAAAAATGTTGACGAAGATAAGTTAGGGGCCAACATTTTTTAGAAACATCAGCGAAAGAAGTTGAGCCTCAATATTTCTGAAAAGGAGATGCGGGCGGCGGAGTTGCGAGAGGAGGACGGGAAGAGGGCGGATCCCCGCCGCCGGGGAGTTGGGGAGGGGCACCGGGGACGCGACACACCGGAGCCGAAGAGGAGAAGGCGGAGTGGGGCAAGGGCAGCGACCGGGATTGGGGAGGGGAGCCACCAACAGAGGTGGGGCGGGTGCAGGTCGGCCGGTGGAGTTGCAGAGGAGCGGTGGAGGAGATGGGGGCCAGGAGGGGATTTACGGGAGAGAGAGTGGAGGGAGGGGGAGAAAAGGAGAAGTAGTGCAATAGAGGAGAGGATAAGGTTGGGTTGTGGGCAAATGGAGGTGTTAGAAGGCATTTTATCGGGGTCCTATATAACTTGTGAAATATTTTTAGCAACATATCTATAAAGCCCATCAAGACACACTTGAAGATGGGTCATTCAACATTTCACTAGAAAATATTAGGTAAAAAATGTTGACCAACTGTTTTTTTTCAAACCTGCAACTTTTTTAGAAATGTTGAGCTTCAACATTTTCTTTACCAACTTGAATATTACTATTCCTCAATCTGATTTACATGAGACTAGTTTGTCGGGTGCGCCAAGTGCTACTGCAGAAACTATATATGGCATGCCGGCTAACTTTTATTCAGGGCAAATGACTCCACCAAAAAGTGTTTTTAAGCCGACCTCAGGAGGACCGGTCCAACCGCCCTTTGCAGCCGGTTCGACCGCCCCTGTCAGTCAGGCTGGGCAGCTTGCACTTACCCCTGAACAACCAACACCGCTTGCTGTTGTTCCTAATAAAAATCATGTTAGCAATGTGAATCATGCATATACTACAATAGCACACACATCACCACCCTTGCCAAAAACTAGAACTTCTTCTTATGGTGTGCCAAATGATGTGTTTGATGATTTACATCATATGCAAAATTCTGGTTCGTCTCATGTGAATAATATGAATGCTTTATCCACCATGCACTATCGGCCAACTTTTGATAGTGAATTTGCTAGGATTAAAGAAGAATTGGCCGGTATTATGAAAAACAAGCTCGGAATTGATATGGGTACTACTAGGTTATATCAAAAACCTTATAAAGCCGAGTTTGATAATGTTTCCTATCCTCAAGGTTGGCGCGTCCCTGATTTTGTTAAATTTAGTGGGGAGGATAGTCGTACAACTTGGGAGCACATAAGTCAGTATATTGCTCAATTGGGTGAAGCAGGTTTTTATAAATCTTTAAGAGTTCACTTGTTTTCGTTATCTTTGACTGGAACTGCTTTTGCCTGGTTTTCTTCATTAGCTCCTGGTTCTATTGATTCCTGGGATCAATTAGAAAATAAATTTCATGATCACTTCTTTAGTGGGGGCTATGAGTGCAAATTGACAGATTTAACATCGGTTAAGCAAGGGAGAGAAGAGTCGGTAGCCGACTACTTTAAACGTTTTAAAGAAATTAAAAACCGTTGTTTTAATTTGTCTTTGTCTGAGATTGATATTGCTGATCTTGCAGCTAAGGGGTTGAGATCATCTATTAAAGATAGGACAGATGGTCAAGAGTTTTATTCCCTTACTATGGTTTTGATTAAAGCAACGGCAATTGAAATGAAATTGGCTAAGGAGAAAGATAGTTTTAAATCACGTCGGTCTAATATGCATGCTATTGATTATGATTCCGATAATTCGACCGATGATGATAATGATGTTTATGTTGCTGAATTTATGTGGCCTTCTAAATCTAAAACTTATTCATGTTCATCTCTTAAGCCGGCTCACAAAGGTCGGCAAGAAGTTAAATTTACTTTTGATGTTTCCAAATGTGATCGTATATTTGATGAGTTACTTAAGATAGGAAACCTCAAGATTTCACATACCATGCCACCAATGGAAGAGATGAGAAAACGTGCATATTGTAAGTTTCATAATTCTTTTACACATGCTACTAACGATTGCAATGTTTTCCGTCGGCAGATTCAGTCGGCCATTAATGAAGGACGACTGGCTCTACATGAGATGCAAGTTGACAAGTCACCTTTCCCTGTTAACACCATGGATCTGCAACAGCCTAAAGTGTTGGTCCGGCCGCATCAAGCCGACTCAACAAAAGGGAAAAACGTGGTGATAGGTGAAAAGAATCCTCAAAATTTGAAAAGCAAAGAGGTGATCAGGGAAGTGGTACATGAGAAGACACCTGATGGCAGTGATTCATTTAAAATCACTGTCAAAACTTCAGCACCCGGGAGGCAAGAATCATCAACTAAGCAAAAATCGTCCAATCCTGCACAGGAAGGGGCGGTGCAACCGGGTTTGAGGGGCGGTCAGACCGATCCTGCTGAAGTTACTGCTACACGGTCAGGGGCGGTTGAACCGGGTTCCAAGGGCGGTTTGACCGATCCTACCAGAGGACGTCCACGTATGTTAAAACCTAAGCAGCCAGAGGTGGGTACATGGAAGCTTAATCTGGAGAAGAATCAAAGGAAAGTTGAGAAGAAAGGACCTACTTTTGATCAATTTTTCGCTAAATACTCCAGTCAAAAGGCCGTCACGAGTGGTCGGCCGTTAAAAAAAAGGAGTAGGTCGCCAATGCAAAAAAGACTAAATTCACCACCAAGACCTGCTACCAGATTAAGAAGTGAGGTTCATGCTCCAGGAACGTCAAAACAAAGCTCCTAATATGCTATGGAATAATCCAATGTCTGGTTTGCCGCAACCGACAATGGACCACAATGGAGTTATGTGGATGCCTTTTTACCCCATGAATCAGCAAGGTTTTAAAAAAGTTTGGGAGGAATCTAGGAGGCCTGTACATGACAGAATTTCGCAACCTACGCATGACCGGCTGAGCTTCAGGCAGTCTGGTTGAGATCAGCGACACAGGGCGGTCAGACCGGTTTCCAGGGGCGGTTTAACCGCTATGGGCAGAGGAGGTCATCAATTTTTGTTAAACAAGTTTATAGACCCAAGAAGCAAGAAGATGTTGTGTCAAAAGTTGTTGATCCAGAGAGAACCACGAGCAATGATGTAATCCAGATTGGTTGCATGAAGGTGGATGCTAAAGACGGCGGCAAGAGGCCTATAGTTATTGAAAATAATGTTAATGCTAACTTGCAACTAAAAAAACTTGAGTGTCCCTGGTGGCGACTAAGGGGTATAAGAACATGAGAGGATGACCACCAGAGATGTCATGGTCATGCTCCAACCCTAGGACGTGTTCCTAATGGACCCAACTTGATACACGACCCATTGAGCCTAAATAAGCTGGCACAACACCTTAATAAAAATTATCTGGGGGTAAATCGACGATTGTGGCCGCCTCGAAGAAGATATATACATGAGTCCAGATCCATATGAATGTAGACTTGATAAGATTTTTATCAAGCACTTGAACGCACAAAACAGAGTCCGGATGAAATCGTGGCAACTGCCAGAAGTGGTGTTGTCCTGTAGTCCCCACATGATTCCCCTTTCCCTTTGTTCCACTCCATCGTTCCTAAGCAAACAAGAGTACACACGTCTCTATGGTCTAAATATGATGGACATGAGTTTAATAATGTAGTCTCCTGATCGTTGAGTTAGACCTGCTCATGGCCACCCAACCCGACAAACCCGATGCAACCCGTCTGAAAAAAACCCGACCCAACCTGACCCGACCATGCGACGGGTGGGGCACAAGCCAATTTTTTGACCTAGAACCTAAAAAACCTCGAAAATTACATGTAAAAACCTGAACCCGACCTGAGCATGCGACGGGTCGGGAGCGGGTCAGAAATTTTGACTCGTCAATCCGACACGACCCGACTCGAACTCGACATGACCCAAACCATGATCAGGTCTAGGTTGAGTTGATCATCATTAGCGCGAGTAATTGGATCAAGAACTGGTACTTGCATTGGTGTGAATGTATCGTTGGTATGGACGTCCTCATTATCCTCCTCTTCTTGCATTTGAGTTGTCCTCGACTCAAGCTCATCCTCTTCTCCCAAATATGGCTTCAAATATGCAATGTTAAATGTGGGACTAACCCCAAAGTCCACAGGCATATCTAGTTTATATGTATTATCATTAATTCTCTCTAGCACTTTAAATGGTCCAACAACTCTAGGCATCAATTTGGATTTTCTCAATTTAGTAAACCTATTCTTTCTCAAATGCAACCAAACCAAATCTCCAGGTTCAAAAATTAGTTCCCTTCAACCTTTGTCACTAGCAATCTTATACTTAGCATTCATGTGCTCTATTTTTTTAGTTGACGCATGCAGTTTTAGCATCAATTCAACATGTTTAGTAGCATCAAAATTTAGTTTCTCAGAAGATGGCAAAGACATCAAATCAATAGGAGCACGAGGCAACAATCCATATAAACAATCTGAAATGGGCACATCTAGGCATTTGACTCTAGCTGGACTTGTGCCATGTCCTCATTTGACTCTAGGCATTTTTCAATGTGCATAACATGTCTGCCCTTTTGGTTTGGTGTACTATTGATGTACATATAATCTAGAGTGTTTTTTTTTTTGGATCAGTAATAAAAAGCTCAGTTTCAACTAGATGAAATGCATGCCCTTCAGATCACCAGTAACTGATCATTGAATATACCAATTCCGGTTTCAAAGCAGTAGATAGGCAGTGTTATATAGCTTGGTTTCGGTGATTACTTTTTTTTTTGTGATGGTCATCATATAGGCAAATATGTCAAATTTGGCACATTTACTTGAATGTTATGTTTATGAAGGTGGTGCCTGCTGTAACCCCCGAGGTTAAGGATGCTCTAGTGAAGAACATAAGGAGGAGGATGACACCTCAGCCACTCAAGATCCGTTATGGTGTGGAGGTGAAATGCTTCCAGTTTGATGGAGTGCTGCACATTAAGGTTTTTTTTTTGGGTTAAGTGCTGCACATTAAGGTTGTAGTTACCCCTGTTGCCGCTCTTATGATTTAGCAGACGTCTTTTGCCAAAGCTAATTGTACCTGTATTTTGCAGCAAGCCATGAAGAAAGCTGAAGCCTCTGGCAAATGGTAACTGTCCTATGAAGATTAAGCTAGTTGCTCCTCCACTTTATGTTCTGACCACACAGACTCCTGACAAGGTTGGTGTTTTCTCAGCAATTAATTCATGTATGTTAACTTTTTTATAAGCTTGAGCTCTCAGATAGAGTTTCATCTGCGATAAAGGCCCCTGTAGAAGATGTATTTACGGCAAAATGAGGGGTTGAGATTTTTAGTGTCGGAAAAGGATCAGAGAAGTGTCGACTAATTATCAGAATTATTTTATTTATTTAAATTAAATTAAAATGACCGATACTTGTCCGACAAGAATCAGACGAGTATCAGTGTCTGATACGAGGGTGTTCGCAAGTCTCCGTGCATCGTAGCGTGTGCACTTTGGTTGAGATATAGATACAGTCCTAGTCCAATAACTCAATCATCAACAACAAGATTTGTCCAATGTTACTTCCAGTTTTTCTGCAGGTACGGTTTCACCAATGGCACGATATGTGTCTTTTAGTTGCGTGTACAATTTTCGATACCTAGCAGAATGTCGTGTTATATTGATGCCATAATTGACCAGCACCAATGGCAGACTGGTTTAACAAAGAACTTGTATAGAAACACAGACAGCACATGCTAAGATGAGATGCCATTGTTCTGGTCCCGCCATATATTGATGCCATAATTTATCATCGGCTTCACTTGTGCAAGGATAGAATACCAAATGGGCGGCCCGGCTCTAGCCCAATGTGGCCCGACCCGACGCAGCCTGGCACTATCAGGCCCGGTGACATCTTCGTGCCGGGTCGGGCTGCCGTGCCGCACCGGCGGCCCAGGCCTGTCACGACGGCCTGTTTTTCGTGTCGCGCTGGCCCGACGACACGGCTGGCCCATCGGGCTGGGGCGGCCCATCCCCTGTCCCTGCCACGCCCGATCAAGCGGCGGCGGATAGATCTAGAAATCCTATATACCTTCCGGAATTTTTTTCTCCCCCACCTTCTAACGTTTGAGATCCGTGCGAGCTTTGTGGACCACTGGATCAAAACCTCAAACCCTAGCTTCCCACACCACCATGCTGTGCGCTGCCACACCCCTCCCCATGCTCCGAGCGCCGCCGAGCATGGAGCCACCCCTGGCCTCGAGGCCCCGCCGGGCGTAGAGCCGCCGCTGGCCCCGACGCGCTGCGGGCCGTGGAGCCGCCGTCGGCCCCGAGGCGCCGGCGGCGGCCAGCCCGGTCTCCCCCAAGCGCAACCGCTGCCGACGTGCCGCCGGGCGTGGTGCCTGCCCCCGAGGTCACCCCCGACGTGCCGTCGCCAGCCACCCCCTGCCTGCCCGCACGCCGCCGCTCTGCTAGCCGAGCTTGCCGTCGTCAGGTGCGGCCCCATGTTGCCAGCCGGCGTCGCCGCGGCCAGGGCAGCCGCCTTGGCGCCGCTGCTCGCCGGCACGGGAGACGATGAACACAATGTTGAACCCTTTTTTGCAAAAAATGTTGGTGCAGAAAAAAAAAGGTTGACCTTCAACATTTATGTTGGTGAAAAATGTTGAGGCTCAACATTTTTCGAAACTGTTAGAAAAAAGTTGATCAACATTTTTTGAGTTTCAACTTTTTTCTAAAAATAGTTGCGGAGGAAAAAAATGTTGACGAAGAAAAGTTGGAGATCAACATTTTTCAGAAACGTCGACGAAAAAAAGTCAGAGGCTCAACCTTTCTCTAAAATGTTGATCCACATTTTTTGAGTTTCCACTTTTTTTTTCAAAAAAAGTTGCTGAGAAAAAAATGTTGACGAAGATAAGTTAGGGGCCAACATTTTTTAGAAACATCAGCGAAAGAAGTTGAGCCTCAATATTTCTGAAAAGGAGATGCGGGCGGCGGAGTTGCGAGAGGAGGACGGGAAGAGGGCGGATCCCCGCCGCCGGGGAGTTGGGGAGGGGCACCGGGGACGCGACACACCGGAGCCGAAGAGGAGAAGGCGGAGTGGGGCAAGGGCAGCGACCGGGATTGGGGAGGGGAGCCACCAACAGAGGTGGGGCGGGTGCAGGTCGGCCGGTGGAGTTGCAGAGGAGCGGTGGAGGAGATGGGGGCCAGGAGGGGATTTACGGGAGAGAGAGTGGAGGGAGGGGGAGAAAAGGAGAAGTAGTGCAATAGAGGAGAGGATAAGGTTGGGTTGTGGGCAAATGGAGGTGTTAGAAGGCATTTTATCGGGGTCCTATATAACTTGTGAAATATTTTTAGCAACATATCTATAAAGCCCATCAAGACACACTTGAAGATGGGTCATTCAACATTTCACTAGAAAATATTAGGTAAAAAATGTTGACCAACTGTTTTTTTTTCAAACCTGCAACTTTTTAGAAATGTTGAGCTTCAACATTTTCTTTACCAACTTGAATATTACTATTCCTCAATCTGATTTACATGAGACTAGTTTGTCGGGTGCGCCAAGTGCTACTGCAGAAACTATATATGGCATGCCGGCTAACTTTTATTCAGGGCAAATGACTCCACCAAAAAGTGTTTTTAAGCCGACCTCAGGAGGACCGGTCCAACCGCCCTTTGCAGCCGGTTCGACCGCCCCTGTCAGTCAGGCTGGGCAGCTTGCACTTACCCCTGAACAACCAACACCGCTTGCTGTTGTTCCTAATAAAAATCATGTTAGCAATGTGAATCATGCATATACTACAATAGCACACACATCACCACCCTTGCCAAAAACTAGAACTTCTTCTTATGGTGTGCCAAATGATGTGTTTGATGATTTACATCATATGCAAAATTCTGGTTCGTCTCATGTGAATAATATGAATGCTTTATCCTACCATGCACTATCGGCCAACTTTTGATAGTGAATTTGCTAGGATTAAAGAAGAATTGGCCGGTATTATGAAAAACAAGCTCGGAATTGATATGGGTACTACTAGGTTATATCAAAAACCTTATAAAGCCGAGTTTGATAATGTTTCCTATCCTCAAGGTTGGCGCGTCCCTGATTTTGTTAAATTTAGTGGGGAGGATAGTCGTACAACTTGGGAGCACATAAGTCAGTATATTGCTCAATTGGGTGAAGCAGGTTTTTATAAATCTTTAAGAGTTCACTTGTTTTCGTTATCTTTGACTGGAACTGCTTTTGCCTGGTTTTCTTCATTAGCTCCTGGTTCTATTGATTCCTGGGATCAATTAGAAAATAAATTTCATGATCACTTCTTTAGTGGGGGCTATGAGTGCAAATTGACAGATTTAACATCGGTTAAGCAAGGGAGAGAAGAGTCGGTAGCCGACTACTTTAAACGTTTTAAAGAAATTAAAAACCGTTGTTTTAATTTGTCTTTGTCTGAGATTGATATTGCTGATCTTGCAGCTAAGGGGTTGAGATCATCTATTAAAGATAGGACAGATGGTCAAGAGTTTTATTCCCTTACTATGGTTTTGATTAAAGCAACGGCAATTGAAATGAAATTGGCTAAGGAGAAAGATAGTTTTAAATCACGTCGGTCTAATATGCATGCTATTGATTATGATTCCGATAATTCGACCGATGATGATAATGATGTTTATGTTGCTGAATTTATGTGGCCTTCTAAATCTAAAACTTATTCATGTTCATCTCTTAAGCCGGCTCACAAAGGTCGGCAAGAAAGTTAAATTTACTTTTGATGTTTCCAAATGTGATCGTATATTTGATGAGTTACTTAAGATAGGAAACCTCAAGATTTCACATACCATGCCACCAATGGAAGAGATGAGAAAACGTGCATATTGTAAGTTTCATAATTCTTTTACACATGCTACTAACGATTGCAATGTTTTCCGTCGGCAGATTCAGTCGGCCATTAATGAAGGACGACTGGCTCTACATGAGATGCAAGTTGACAAGTCACCTTTCCCTGTTAACACCATGGATCTGCAACAGCCTAAAGTGTTGGTCCGGCCGCATCAAGCCGACTCAACAAAAGGGAAAAACGTGGTGATAGGTGAAAGAATCCTCAAAATTTGAAAAGCAAAGAGGTGATCAGGGAAGTGGTACATGAGAAGACACCTGATGGCAGTGATTCATTTAAAATCACTGTCAAAACTTCAGCACCCGGGAGGCAAGAATCATCAACTAAGCAAAAATCGTCCAATCCTGCACAGGAAGGGGCGGTGCAACCGGGTTTGAGGGGCGGTCAGACCGATCCTGCTGAAGTTACTGCTACACGGTCAGGGGCGGTTGAACCGGGTTCCAAGGGCGGTTTGACCGATCCTACCAGAGGACGTCCACGTATGTTAAAACCTAAGCAGCCAGAGGTGGGTACATGGAAGCTTAATCTGGAGAAGAATCAAAGGAAAGTTGAGAAGAAAGGACCTACTTTTGATCAATTTTTCGCTAAATACTCCAGTCAAAAGGCCGTCACGAGTGGTCGGCCGTTAAAAAAAAGGAGTAGGTCGCCAATGCAAAAAAGACTAAATTCACCACCAAGACCTGCTACCAGATTAAGAAGTGAGGTTCATGCTCCAGGAACGTCAAAACAAAGCTCCTAATATGCTATGGAATAATCCAATGTCTGGTTTGCCGCAACCGACAATGGACCACAATGGAGTTATGTGGATGCCTTTTTACCCCATGAATCAGCAAGGTTTTAAGAAAGTTTGGGAGGAATCTAGGAGGCCTGTACATGACAGAATTTCGCAACCTACGCATGACCGGCTGAGCTTCAGGCAGTCTGGTTGAGATCAGCGACACAGGGCGGTCAGACCGGTTTCCAGGGGCGGTTTAACCGCTATGGGCAGAGGAGGTCATCAATTTTTGTTAAACAAGTTTATAGACCCAAGAAGCAAGAAGATGTTGTGTCAAAAGTTGTTGATCCAGAGAGAACCACGAGCAATGATGTAATCCAGATTGGTTGCATGAAGGTGGATGCTAAAGACGGCGGCAAGAGGCCTATAGTTATTGAAAATAATGTTAATGCTAACTTGCAACTAAAAAAACTTGAGTGTCCCTGGTGGCGACTAAGGGGTATAAGAACATGAGAGGATGACCACCAGAGATGTCATGGTCATGCTCCAACCCTAGGACGTGTTCCTAATGGACCCAACTTGATACACGACCCATTGAGCCTAAATAAGCTGGCACAACACCTTAATAAAAAATTATCTGGGGGTAAATCGACGATTGTGGCCGCCTCGAAGAAGATATACATGAGTCCAGATCCATATGAATGTAGACTTGATAAGATTTTCATCAAGCACTTGAACGCACAAAACAGAGTCCGGATGAAATCGTGGCAACTGCCAGAAGTGGTGTTGTCCTGTAGTCCCCACATGATTCCCCTTTCCCTTTGTTCCACTCCATCGTTCCTAAGCAAAACAAGAGTACACACGTCTCTATGGTCTAAATATGATGGACATGAGTTTAATAATGTAGTCTCCTGATCGTTGAGTTAGACCTGCTCATGGCCACCCAACCCGACAAACCCGATGCAACCCGTCTGAAAAAAACCCGACCCAACCTGACCCGACCATGCGACGGGTGGGGCACAAGCCAATTTTTTGACCTAGAACCTAAAAAACCTCGAAAATTACATGTAAAAACCTGAACCCGACCTGAGCATGCGACGGGTCGGGAGCGGGTCAGAAATTTTGACTCGTCAATCCGACACGACCCGACTCGAACTCGACATGACCCGAACCATGATCAGGTCTAGGTTGAGTTGATCATCATAAGCGCGAGTAATTGGATCAAGAACTGGTACTTGCATTGGTGTGAATGTATCGTTGGTATGGACGTCCTCATTATCCTCCTCTTCTTGCATTTGAGTTGTCCTCGACTCAAGCTCATCCTCTTCTCCCAAATATGGCTTCAAATATGCAATGTTAAATGTGGGACTAACCCCAAAGTCCACAGGCATATCTAGTTTATATGTATTATCATTAATTCTCTCTAGCACTTTAAATGGTCCAACAACTCTAGGCATCAATTTGGATTTTCTCAATTTAGTAAACCTATTCTTTCTCAAATGCAACCAAACCAAATCTCCAGGTTCAAAAATTAGTTCCCTTCAACCTTTGTCACTAGCAATCTTATACTTAGCATTCATGTGCTCTATTTTTTTAGTTGACGCATGCAGTTTTAGCATCAATTCAACATGTTTAGTAGCATCAAAATTTAGTTTCTCAGAAGATGGCAAAGACATCAAATCAATAGGAGCACGAGGCAACAATCCATATAAACAATCTGAAATGGGCACATCTAGGCATTTGACTCTAGCTGGACTTGTGCCATGTCCTCATTTGACTCTAGGCATTTTTCAATGTGCATAACATGTCTGCCCTTTTGGTTTGGTGTACTATTGATGTACATATAATCTAGAGTGTTTTTTTTTTGGATCAGTAATAAAAAGCTCAGTTTCAACTAGATGAAATGCATGCCCTTCAGATCACCAGTAACTGATCATTGAATATACCAATTCCGGTTTCAAAGCAGTAGATAGGCAGTGTTATATAGCTTGGTTTCGGTGATTACTTTTTTTTTTGTGATGGTCATCATATAGGCAAATATGTCAAATTTGGCACATTTACTTGAATGTTATGTTTATGAAGGTGGTGCCTGCTGTAACCCCCGAGGTTAAGGATGCTCTAGTGAAGAACATAAGGAGGAGGATGACACCTCAGCCACTCAAGATCCGTTATGGTGTGGAGGTGAAATGCTTCCAGTTTGATGGAGTGCTGCACATTAAGGTTTTTTTTTTGGGTTAAGTGCTGCACATTAAGGTTGTAGTTACCCCTGTTGCCGCTCTTATGATTTAGCAGACTGTCTTTTGCCAAAGCTAATTGTACCTGTATTTTGCAGCAAGCCATGAAGAAAGCTGAAGCCTCTGGCAAATGGTAACTGTCCTATGAAGATTAAGCTAGTTGCTCCTCCACTTTATGTTCTGACCACACAGACTCCTGACAAGGTTGGTGTTTTCTCAGCAATTAATTCATGTATGTTAACTTTTTTATAAGCTTGAGCTCTCAGATAGAGTTTCATCTGCGATAAAGGCCCCTGTAGAAGATGTATTTACGGCAAAATGAGGGGTTGAGATTTTTAGTGTCGGAAAAGGATCAGAGAAGTGTCGACTAATTATCAGAATTATTTTATTTATTTAAATTAAATTAAAATGACCGATACTTGTCCGACAAGAATCAGACGAGTATCAGTGTCTGATACGAGGGTGTTCGCAAGTCTCCGTGCATCGTAGCGTGTGCACTTTGGTTGAGATATAGATACAGTCCTAGTCCAATAACTCAATCATCAACAACAAGATTTGTCCAATGTTACTTCCAGTTTTTCTGCAGGTACGGTTTCACCAATGGCACGATATGTGTCTTTTAGTTGCGTGTACAATTTTCGATACCTAGCAGAATGTCGTGTTATATTGATGCCATAATTGACCAGCACCAATGGCAGACTGGTTTAACAAAGAACTTGTATAGAAACACAGACAGCACATGCTAAGATGAGATGCCATTGTTCTGGTCCCGCCATATATTGATGCCATAATTTATCATCGGCTTCACTTGTGCAAGGATAGAATACCAAATGGGCGGCCCGGCTCTAGCCCAATGTGGCCCGACCCGACGCAGCCTGGCACTATCAGGCCCGGTGACATCTTCGTGCCGGGTCGGGCTGCCGTGCCGCACCGGCGGCCCAGGCCTGTCACGACGGCCTGTTTTTCGTGTCGCGCTGGCCCGACGACACGGCTGGCCCATCGGGCTGGGGCGGCCCATCCCCTGTCCCTGCCACGCCCGATCAAGCGGCGGCGGATAGATCTAGAAATCCTATATACCTTCCGGAATTTTTTTCTCCCCCACCTTCTAACGTTTGAGATCCGTGCGAGCTTTGTGGACCACTGGATCAAAACCTCAAACCCTAGCTTCCCACACCACCATGCTGTGCGCTGCCACACCCCTCCCCATGCTCCGAGCGCCGCCGAGCATGGAGCCACCCCTGGCCTCGAGGCCCCGCCGGGCGTAGAGCCGCCGCTGGCCCCGACGCGCTGCGGGCCGTGGAGCCGCCGTCGGCCCCGAGGCGCCGGCGGCGGCCAGCCCGGTCTCCCCCAAGCGCAACCGCTGCCGACGTGCCGCCGGGCGTGGTGCCTGCCCCCGAGGTCACCCCCGACGTGCCGTCGCCAGCCACCCCCTGCCTGCCCGCACGCCGCCGCTCTGCTAGCCGAGCTTGCCGTCGTCAGGTGCGGCCCCATGTTGCCAGCCGGCGTCGCCGCGGCCAGGGCAGCCGCCTTGGCGCCGCTGCTCGCCGGCACGGGAGACGATGAACACAATGTTGAACCCTTTTTTGCAAAAAATGTTGGTGCAGAAAAAAAAGGTTGACCTTCAACATTTATGTTGGTGAAAAATGTTGAGGCTCAACATTTTTCGAAACTGTTAGAAAAAAGTTGATCAACATTTTTTGAGTTTCAACTTTTTTCTAAAAAAAGTTGCGGAGGAAAAAAATGTCGACGAAGAAAAGTTGGGATCAACATTTTTCAGAAACGTCGACGAAAAAAGTCAGAGGCTCAACCTTTCTCAAAAACGTTGATCCACATTTTTTGAGTTTCCACTTTTTTTTTCAAAAAAATGTTGCTGAGAAAAAAATGTTGACGAAGAAAAGTTAGGGGCCAACATTTTTTAAAAACATCGGCGAAAGAAGTTGAGCCTCAATATTTCTGAAAAGGAGATGCGGGCGGTGGAGTTGCGAGAGGAGGACGGGAAGAGGGCGGACTCCCGCCGCCGGGGAGTTGGGGAGGGGCACCGGGGACGCGACACACCGGAGCCGAAGAGGAGAAGGCGGAGTGGGGCAGGGGCAGCGACCGGGATTGGGGAGGGGAGCCACCAACAGAGGTGGGGCGGGCGCAGGTCGGCCGGTGGAGTTGTAGAGGAGCGGTGGAGGAGAAGGGGGCCAGGAAGGGATTTACGGGAGAGAGAGTGGAGGAGGGAGGGGGGGGGGGGGCAGGAAGGGATTTACGGGAGAGAGAGTGGAGGGAGGGGGAGAAAAGGAGAAGTAGTGCAATAGAGGAGAGGATAAGGTTGGGTTGTGGGCAAATGGAGGTGTTAGAAGGCATTTTATCGGGGTCCTATATAACTTGTGAAATATTTTTAGCAACATATCTATAAAGCCCATCAAGACACACTTGAAGATGGGTCATTCAACATTTCACTAGAAAATATTAGGTAAAAAATGTTGACCAACTGTTTTTTTTTTCAAACCTGCAACTTTTTTAGAAATGTTGAGCTTCAACATTTTCTTTACCAACATTTTTGAAAAATGTTGAACCACAACTTTTCTTCAAGTTCAAAAAATGTTGACCGACAATTTTTATTTTCACGAAATGTTGAGCCCAATTTTTTTTGAAAAAATGTTGATCAACATTTAAAAAAATGTTAAACCTAACTTTTTCATAAACATTTTTGAAAAATGTTGGACTTCAACTTTTCTTTAACTTTTCACTGGACAAAATGTTAGATACAAAATATTGACCAATATTTTATCTTTTCAGAAAATGTTCAGCTCAACAAACAAACGTTTTTAAAAATGTTAGATCTCAACTTCTCTTCACCAACATGTTTTAAAAAATGTTGAATCTCAATATTTTTAAACCAACATTTTTTGAAAAAAAGTTGAACATCTCTTCCTCGTCTCTGACGCCGGCGAGTGGTGGTGCCCAATGAATGTGACCTTTAGATTTCTGAAACTGAAGCCTTTTCGTTGCCTGCATCTCTTCGCTTGCCCTTCCATCCTGTATAAATAAATACCGCCGCAACCCTGAATGTCCCCAGACATCACAAAAACAATCACCACCACCATCGTCTCCCATGGTTTCCTCCATCATGCACCTGTCCGTGCTCTCCTGCCTGCTGGCTCTGCTCGCCGCGACGGCGTCCGCGCACCGGCCGGCGCCGACGACGGCAGGCGGCGTCCGCACCGGCCCCGGCGCCGCCGCCTCTGGCCGGGCTGGCGCAGCGGCTGGAGGGCGAGGGATCGCAGCAGCAGTGCTGGGAGGCGCTGGTGGAGGTGAAGTCGTGCACGGGCGAGATCGTCCTCTACCTCCTCAACGGCGAGGCGTACCTGGGTCCCGGATGCTGCCGTGCCATCCGCGTCATCGAGCAGAGCTGCTGGGCTGCCGACGCCATGCTCTCCGCCATCGGCTTCACCCCCGAGGAGGGGGACATGCTCAAGGGCTACTGCGACTGCCGGTGACGACAACGGCGGCGGGCAGCACGGCGCGCCGCCGCCCGGTGTTGCTGCGCGCGAGCGCGTCGCCGCTGCGGCGGAGAGGAAGAGCGCCTCGGCGCACCGTTGATCTTGCTGAGGCCCGTGCCTTTTTCATGCTTGCGGAAGTAGTAGTGATAAGGTCTTCTCTTGGTGCCGCTGCGACGCCACACGCCACCAAATAAATTGTCTTGGAGAAATTTTGGATTACCGAGTTAAATATCTCACTATCCCATCATTTTGAGTTGTGACCTTGGAAAATCAAAATTTTGATGCTAAACAGGTTACGCTTTTAGTTAAGAAAGATCTGACCGTCTGAATTTGCCATTTGCCAAGCTGCGTTTTGCTTTGACTACGCGCAACAAGGGTCTCGTACAGTCGTACCTCACCGTAGTGATACCGCGCCCAAGTGACCTGAGAACAATCGGGTCGGCATTTTGACACGGCGAGTCATTTCCAAAACCGACGCTAGTTACAGTGACTAACTTTGGACTTTGGTGCCACTAATCAGTCTCGTTAGTTTCTTCAGTTCGGGGTTATCATATCGCCACCGCATCACGTTCTCTCTCACCACCGAGGCACAGACGACCGGCAGGGCGGATGGGGATGCTGCCGCGGCCACCGGCCGAGGAAGGCATCGCGGTTGGATCACCCAACACGTGAGCATCGGGACAAACGCCAGGCGAGCAGCGCTCGCGGGAGGAGGCAACATCCAGGCTCCGCTCGCCGTAACGCCCGTCGCCTGGCCACAAGCAGACAAAGCACCCACGCATCCTCGGCCACGCAGCCGCTGCGAATGCCGGCTCCGGAACCCCACCCGCCGCCGCCGCTTCTCCTCCTCCTGTGGTGCGGGTGGAGGCGGGGGCGGCTCTTGCGACTGCGAGCTCTCCGTCGCGCGGGGCGGCGCGCTCTACAGCTTCGCCCTCGCAGCGGCGACGGCAGCGCACCGTCACGGGAGACTACTGTACTTGACTCACGCTTTGGCATGCGTTTGGTTGGAGGGACGGGAGGGGATGAGACGGGATGATCTTTTTTTTGACATGTTTGGTTGGGAGATGAGTGGGACGGGATAATCCCTAAGGAGAATATTCCCTCTATATGGTATATACGGTATGCCCCTATCCCTTCAAATCGAGCGGACGGGGGCATCCTACTTTTTCTCCGTTGGGGTCCGTCGCTGGCTCTGTGAGGAGGTGGCCGACTGGTAGAGGAGGCCCGGCCGGGGAGGATCCGGCAGGCCGGCGCGAGCTGCAGGGCACGACGGGAAGGAAATCCAGCGGGGGAGGAGGCGGCACGGCCAGGGCGCCGCGGCGGGGTGGAGGTCCGGCTGAGGAGGAGGCAACGTGGCCAGGGCACCACGTGGGCGAGCTCGAAGCAGGGCGCGAGCGAGCTGCGGGGCGCGACGAGAAGGAGATCCGGCCGGGGAGGAGGCGCCGCAGCGGGCGAGCTGCGGGGTGCGTTTAGGGCCGGCGCTGCGGGCGAGCTCTAAGGGCAGCGCAGCCACGGCTGGCGCGGTGCGTCTGCGGCCGGCGAGCGGTGTGGAGCGCCCATGGCCGGTTTTGGGCAAGCTCCATGCGCAGGGGAGAAGATACCAGAGGGCGCTCGAGGAAGAAGATAAGAGAAAAAAGAGAGAAAAATAAGCTTTTAGTATGACATGTGGGACCCAATATGACATGTGGGGTTTATTATAAGCCTGTTGTTAACGGTGTCAAAAATACCATCCATACCACTCATCTCAACCTCTTCAACCAAACACTAGACGGGATCGTTCCGCCCCAAAAAACTGCGATGGGATCGTCCCATCCCAACTTGCCTTCAAACCGAACACATGCTTGAATTGGTTACTACTTCCTCTGCGTCCATTGATGCTAATTCCTTTTTGAGGGTAATAAGGTAGCGTCCTCGCGCTTCACGGTGACCTCGGGGCGCCCTCGTGCTAGCTAGCGGTCGCGGAGCCGCGCGTCTCGTGTTTGACAAAATGCTCGCCACGTGTTTGGGCATTGCTGAAGTTTTGAGTTCCTCACTTGCTTTGTTATGTGGAATGATTGGTCAGTATATCGAGCTTATATCGGTGGACGAGCACGGTGTCTTAACAGTCAACAGATTTGTGCATTCCTGGCCTGCTTGAATTTTTTTTTAAAAAAGCAAGAATGCGTGGCTTGCTGAAAGTTGAAGCCATATGACCTCCAAATTCGGTGTGTGGGTGGGGCAGCCCCTAGAAGCATGCCCTCACATATCTGGAAATCGATCAGCCTGGCTTTGTTGCGAACTCATGCGACTATTAGTATATATATTTTTTCCCTAGGGAATTGCATGTGTTGTATTATGATATTTTACGAATGTTGAGTGGTGTCCCGTAATAATTCCTATCTTGTGTTTCGGGTTTTACAAGGTGGCTGTGAATGATTTCATACTCTGGTTCCAGGTTGGTTATGATTGGATACCCTTTTCTGTGCGATCATCTTTAGCATATCTAGGCATAGTTTCTAAATTTTGGAAAGCTAATATGATTAGTTGGCAAATAGCTAAAAATGGGCTCTTGAATTTTCTAAAAGGAGCTCGATCTTGAGGTTTGGTGTTCCACTAATAATGGTGGTTTTATTTGTTCCAAACGTGCAGCTGTGCGATGAAATGCTATTCCACTTTGATCCACCTATGTGTCTTAATTGCGAGGTATTCCCTTGATCTAGCTACTCAATCAGTTAAACACAATCTGTTCAGATTTTTTCCTAGAATTTCCTTTGCGGCTTAGCATGCAAGCTCACGCCTGTACATCAACATGGAATTTTCATGCTTGTGTTGAATGAGCAAGCGACATCTGTTTCTGTGTTCATTTATCTGGACACTGCTTCATTAGCTGTATTTATATCATCCCAAAGGGCACGTTTTATCACTAGACTTGCCCATCAGAAGTTCATACTTCACTGCAAGTTTGCAGTTAGTTGAATTTTCATGTGCTAGGATACAGTTTTTCATTAAATAATCTTTGTCTCTGATAAATTTCCTAGTAAAGGACTAGCCTAATAGGTGTAGTTTCGCACTGAGGTGCTGTCAAAGATTCTACCATTTCTCGTTTGTTGCTTTAATTTCGTTTTGTTCTAACTATTTATATACCATAATAGGACTGTGGAGGTCCATTGAGGTGTGGAACCCAGTGTACTGCACATGTGTCGAATAATGTTTGAGGTAGCCTTTTTCTCTCCTGAGTCCGGAGTCTGATTGGATATGTTTTCAGCAGTCCTTTCCCCTATTGTATCCTTGTGGGATCTTGAATAATACCTGGTGGAACAACCGGTATCCCCTTTGCACTATTGAAATGATTTTAAATTCCATTTTACAAATACCAGACAGAATTGTTCTATTGTCCTCTTTTGCTGTTGACACTGTTTTTCAAGAGTTCAAGACCCGTTTTTATACCATCCCGTTAGGCCAGTCTCAATGAGAGTTTTATGGCATTAAGTTCTAAGACATGTCATCAGTTTCGCTGATGTGGCGGAAAGAGAGAAAGAGGGAGTTTCATGAGATGTGAGGGGAGTTTCATTCCACTGTCACAGTTATCTAGTTTCTAGTCTAGGTAACTGTGTCCATGAAACTTTCACTGAGATTTCACCCGCAAAAAAAAAAAAAAAACTTCCACTGAGATTGGCCTTAAGGACTCCTCCAATGGTTGAGCTAGCACACTAGCTCTAAGCACTCTAAAAGAAAACCTTTCCAATGATCTAGCTTTTGGCACATAGCTTTTAATATGAATGACCCCACACATCATCCTCATGTAATCTCGAAGTGTGTGCATGAGATTATCTCTTGATTAAGAGATAGCTCTTTTCTCTCTTCTATTAAAATTTGAAAAAGTATTCTATAAGCTATCTAAGAGACAACCATTGGAGGAGGCCTAAGAGACACTAAAAAATGGAGACGTTATATAGATTGGTAAAAGGGAGCTTAAATTAAACATCGATTTGTGTTGGCCATCATAGCCATCGAAATATACTAAGCATATTAGTTAAGTTAATTGTGGTGTAATGGAGGAGTATTCAACTGAGCACAAGTGCTCATACTTTCACCTAATTATTTTTTAAAAGGTAGGCAATATGCAATGGACAATCCTGCGATGACTTTGTAAATATCGAGATCCAGGGTCTTGTCTCTCGAAAACGTTAATAGGGGTTGCAATTGTGCATGTGCGTTCACATGGTGAGCGCGTGTGTGTATGCGTGTCTGTAACATATTTTTGAAAAGAATAGCCACTAGACCTAATTTACAATTAATTTACCCACCACCTTTATTATGAAAAATAGCCTCAAGTGAACCCTTAACCAGGGGAGGTTCCTTTCTATCCTATGTGGCTATGTGACAAACCCTAAATCTAGTTGTTACATAATTTCCACACAAATATAAACACAAATCCCTACCTTTTAATATTTTTAGTAGGTAATGTTAGAGAATAACGACATATCATCTCTAGGGAGAGGGTAAATAGGTATTCCATATCAAAACTAGCTCTAGAATTAGAGCTAGCCCTTTTTTAGGTCAGGACGTATAAACTTGGATAATTTTGGAACTATGTCCAGGTCCATCCAACAGCAGCATCAGCCTAACTTTATAGGCCATCCTATGAACATAGTGGAATTAAATTGTCAAGCCAGTGTGGACTCGCCTGAATTTATGAGGGCCCAAGTAGCTTTTATCGGTCTAAGCCCGTCACTGCAACTGACAAGGGCGGGGCAAATATGGCAAGGTTAGGCCAACATAAAATGCTCAGGTCCAAGCAGAATCGTCAAATACGGGACAATCCAGGTGTAATTTTCTTTTTTCACGATGATTCGTCACTTCCAAGCAATGTAGATGTTTTAGAATGAAGAACACTCTTATTGATAATAAGATTCATTTCGATATTGATCAACAAAATAAAAGATAGTATTACCAGTACAAACTCCATACCTAAATGGATAGATGATCCCTGGAAACTAATAACCAAATACATGCAACAATGAAGAAATTCAAAATGAATTGAAGTGTGATGTACAATTAAAACATACTTATTTCCAACTTGCAAGGCTTAGACAGGTCGCCGCTGCAAGCAATAAACCTTTGTAACAAGAGTACGAGACACACGCCTCGTGTGCATGGGCGTAAATGTGGCTTGGTCATGATTCACAGTCGAACTTTAATAGCGAGGGCAAGTCAAGCCGGGCGGGCAATTCCTGCCGCCGCATCGGTTAAGACTTACGCTAATGTCGATGGGCACACTAAGAGAAACACCGAGGACGTTGGCCTTGAGCACGGTGCAGAGGCAGGCGGCGGCATCGATGTCGGCGAGCCCACCCAGAAGCTGGCAACACTTCTCCCGGTCTTCCGGCAGGCTGACCTTGACGAGGCCGTTAAGGAGGCTTGCGCACACTTCGAGCTCTAGCGCATTCACCGAGCACCGATGGCCGTTGGTGTCAGTCGCCGGTGTTGTCGGAGTGGGTGGCTCTGGGGCATATGGGGATGGCGATGGTGGGACTGGCGTCGCCGGAGCTGGTGGCTCAGGTGCGTAGGTCGATGGTGCCGGCTCGACGGGCGGAGTGGGATTGGTTTGCCCACAGTACGGCGCGCAACCGTGCACTGCAGCGGCGAAGAGGAGCAGGCTGATCACGGCGTGGAAGAGACTGAGTTTGGAAGCCATTGTCGATTCGGTGATTTGCTACCACAGCGTGATTGTAGGAAAGCTTCGAATAATGGTTGTCTAGGGCTGCTAGGTGTCTCGACTTTGGGGGTGGTTTGGAGGGGCTAGTGTTTGTGCCTAGTATTTATAGCTGATCGAAGCTGCAAGTGCCTGCTATCATATCATGCATGCATGCTGGGCGTGTGTAATTTATTAGTATGAGGTCAATGCATATGCATGTTTAATCATCGAGGAATCAGATCAGTTTGATTTGCCTTGTTGTCCCCTAAACGTTCGTTGCTAGGAGAGATTAGTGAATATTTTGGCATCAGCGAAAAAAAAACTTGATGAATCATGTTACAAGCTGGTGATGGCTTAAGACTCTAATCATATACTACGTTAGGCTACTATACATTAATGAAGCGGTATACACTCGTGGAGTAGTTTATCGTCGCTCTAGCGGCTGGTCGCATGTGTCAAGTGGAGGTTTTGATTGCAAGTAAATCCACATAACTGATGCTCTTGATATTTATGCAGATCTGCTTAACGAACAAAGTACAATTTTGTCAACAAAGTTGAGTAAGTTAGTAAGCGATTAAGCTAAACCATACCATGGGCTCGTGGTGTGAGTAGAACAATCACAATTATTATGTTTAAACTACATAGCAACCGAGAGACGACGCACCCAGCGAGGCCGCGAGGGCCACCAGAAACTGATCTTTCAGACGAAAAACGCGTGTGCAGCTGTGCACCTTCTATTCCGAACTCTGCATGTCACTCAATGCAACCGGCAGCTCGATGTCCCGACCAGACTGTACAGTCTTCTGGGGTGCGTCTCATTTATCAAAAATATTTATCACCCTTTGTATTCTATTTTACTTTGACATATTTTCAGTTTTTTCCTTTGCAAATATGGCTTGTGGTAGTCAGCAGCCTTATTTCTAGGGGTCAAGTATTAAGTACGCGTAGGCGTGTGTAACTAGTAGGAGTAGAGTTTAACCCTTTTTTTATACCTTCACATTAAGAGACACTAAAAAAGGGAGACGTTACAGAAATTGTTAAAAGGGAGCTTGTTGGCGGCGTAAACGCACGCCAAGATCCACCACAAGCGTACGGATCATTGTAGCTCTTCCCTTAGAGTATTCCCCCAAGGTTTATTAATCCGTGGATCGACAGCGAATTACCTTGCTTGGGTTTCCACCTAATCTAATGGAGCTATCCTAATCATGAAGCGTTGATTGCATATAGACGGTAAACCTATTAGATATGAATTAAGGTATAGGGTTGATCTCATCCACAAGCGTGAGCAAAGGTAAAGCGTAACCAAAGGGATAACTAGGCCTATCGTCTTCTAGTTGTAGTTCTAGCCAACGAGCAAACAAATCATGCATCTCATCCAAAGCATCTTTAAACTCGTACCTCCGGTCAACCTCCCGAGAACGCCACCTTACACGGGCCACACCCTGTCACGATGCTCCCTATCGGCATGGCTAATTACAAGGGCACGCCCACGAGTGAACGTGTCTAGATATCATGAAGGATCCACTTACTAGGTCTAATCACCATGATTACACAAAGCAAGCTAACTAGTCTAACCTAGCATTAGACTAAGGAACATGCATATTCATGATAGGTAGAAAATAAAAGGAGACATTAAGTCGCTAAAAGATCGGATGACATAATTATCGTCACTCGGTCAAATGTATGCATTACACCATCACCTCCGAGGCCATACCTATGATGATGAACGCTCGGCTACAGAACTCCGCCATAGCACAACCAGCTAGGTTCGTCCTAGGCCATTCCCTAGACAACTTCGAGGACTTGCGGCGGCCGTCGTCTCCCTCAGGTGCTCACTACTAGGTTTCGCCGACTTCTGGTGAATGGATACCGCCCTCCTCAGGAAGACGAGCTATTTATGCGCCGAGGAAACCCTAGCTCAAAGGGGAGGCCGAACCGCCTCAAAAAAGTGCCAGGCTGGCCGGCTGGCCAAAGCCTTTTATGGCTCGGCTCGGGCCCATCTTCCGCCTGTAAGCTTCTCTGATGTTTATGAGTTCATGTTCCAATTCCTGTGGGATTTGGACGTCGGTAGCTCCGGGATATGGATGGGTCTTTATGTGTCCTCCGAGTCTACGTTGGATTTGGCTTGGACTCTGGCCTTATCTTCAATTAAGCCTTGTCAGAGGTGGCCCGTTGGAGTAGAGCGTAAACGGGCTTCGATCTCTTTGGGCTTTATAAGGGCTTTTGGCCTTTATCTTTTGCCATGTTGTCTCTAGTCTCGAATTCAACCTATAATCGCTCCAAAATAACCAAATAACCTGCGTAAATCCTTCAAAAATATGTGCACATGCGAAAACGGGGTTATTTCAATGCCAAGTGGCGGGATTAATATAAAAATTAGTCAAAAACATAACCTAGATGACATTAAAAGCGTGTCAGTTTGTAGCGCCAATAGAGCTTAAATTAAACATCGATTTGTGTTGGCCATCATAGCCATCGAAATATACTAAGCATATTGGTTAAGTTACTTGTGGTGTAATGGAGGAGTATTGTGGGGACCCCTTGGCCAGGACGTCCCTCGATCACCCGTATCAGTCCCTGGATCAGTACGCTGATACGGATTTCGATACAGATTAGCGTCAGAAGCGGTAAATGACGTATAAATTAAAATAACTATATACCGTTTTAACTAGCGGAGCGCGGGCGGGCACTCATTCCTCAGTTGGAATGAGCTGTAGCACCTTACAGCCCTGGAGTTCTAACCTGTATGACAATGAAGGCAAGAGTGAGTATTCAGAGTTGAATACTCAGCAAATCTCACAAATTCAATAATATAATTATAAATTAAAAGAATATAAATGTTAGGCCTGGAGGGGCATTTCCTCCCTGCCAGTCCCGATATTAAACCCAGAACCCAGTCATCGGCACTCCTGCCGTCCGGGTTCCCCATGCAAGAAAGTAAATCTAATCAGTGGGGGCTTTGACTAAGTGGACTCATTCCGGAGTCACGGCTATCAAGATAGATTTTTCACTCTGCAGAGGTCGTACTTATCTACCCCGCATTCGGTCAGTCCCTACCTTCGTCAAGGCAGGTACTGCCCTACAAGACTCGTACCCACCAGTGACCATCGCTGGTCAGCATTCCCTAGGTCCAGCCATAGGTAATACTGGGGGCTAAGCAGGGGCCACTAATCATCCGCCTCGCGGATGTTGACCCGGGTCTGTGAGCTCATTAATTAGGGCCCTCGGCCCTCAGGGTCTCCGACCCTGTATCCTAGTCGACCCGTGCCGCTCAGTCCCAGTCCTCTGCCTGGGGCTGTCTCCAGCATACCCGTTCCCGACTTGGTGCGTGCCCGACTCGGCACCAGGCGCTACCCAGTTCGCCGGTCGGCACTCTGCACCAATCATACGGCTCCTTGGGCTGGGTTACTAAGTTCCGCTGGTGGGGTGTGAATCAAGGCCTCACATAAATAGGCACTCCCGTAGGCTGTGCCTTTTTGGCATGCGGGGTTGTACTAGGCACTAGAAAGACTCTCCCATGAACCGGTCCTTAGCTGAGATCAAAGCGGCTCTTAGGATCCTCCTAGCGAGGCCATCCTTCCACTCCCAATCTTAAAGCATCTATATAGCGAAGCCAGGCTTCCACCCACGTGAAGCCTCCTTATAGCTTAAGCTGCAGGAAAGGTAAACTTTAGCGATTTGGGTGATATTATTGGTGAGACTTGCCTTCATTGTCGGTCCTTAGACGTTCCGTACGCGGGCGTATACCATATGTCGACCGGGCGGGGCTTCGGGCCTTCTGGAGCTCCGGCGTCGCGTCAGGCCCGGTCAAGCTATCGAACAATAAAACACATAAAATAACGTCAATACATCAATCAATGCCTATAGAGTAGAAAGAGAAAAGGGAGATAGGTACTTCGGGACGTACCTATGGATCTGGATGGATTTGTTGATGGATTATCCATTAATTATTTAATAATAAGTAATGGATAGGACGATGGGGCTTAGGAAGGGTTTAGCGGGTGGGATGGCTTCTAAGTGTGAAAGAAAGGGCTAGGGATAGTTATTCCGAGAATTACTGGATATCTAAATAATTCCCGAATAATTATTTAATTATTTAGAAATAGATTTCTAAATAATTAAGGATATTGGATTGAATTTCTAATAATATTCCGGAAATATTATGGGCGGCATGACGGCTAGGGTTTGTTAGTATCTGGGATTTTGGGTTGGGCAGCATAAGAGCTAGGTTTTACCTAGGGTTTTACTAATACTAGGGTTTTTTTGGTCGGGCAGTATAACTGCGGGGTTTTATTTGGGCGGCGCAACGGCTATATGGGGCTAAGGTTTAATAGCCGGTGCTTTTGGTTGGGCGGCATAACGGCTATGCCGGGCTAGGGTTTAGTAACCGGGGTTTTTGGTTGGGCGGCATAACGGCTGTACCGGGGAATATCTGCGGTTTGGACTTGGGCAGCATAACTGCTAGGTGGACTAGGATCAGGGTTTCGGTCGGGCATTATAACGGCTAGGGTGGACTGGCCTGGAAACTGGGGAATCGGGCAGCATCCCGGCTAGGGTTGCGAAACGGCGAGCTGCGATGGGGTTTAGCGGCGGGGGTCAGGCATTGTGCGGCCAGCCGAACTGGCATCGTCCACAATGCTGGGCGAAATGGCTAAAGCTACGCCGCTGGTTAGACTGTTCCGGGCATACCCGAGAGCAGAGCAGAGCATCAGTTGGCGCACCTTTTCCTACGTGTACGTGGGCAGTGTGGTATGACTAAAGCTACGCCGCTGGTTGAACAGTTTCCGAGCGTATCCGGAAACAGAGCAGAGCAGCAGTTGGCGCACCCTTTTCCTACGTGTATGTGGGCGGCGCTTCCGCACTGTATCGCTCGAGAGCTAGGGCTCTCGTGCTCGCAAGGGCTGAGTTTTTCAGCTCCTGCGCGTGTGTGCTGCAAGAACGGAGGGAGTCCTCCTTTTATAGGCGCTCGAGGCAGGGGCTCGGCGCTGGCTTCTGCCATTGGCTTCAGCGCCAGGGCTAGCCGGGGCGACGTGGCTCACGGGAAGTGGCGGGACGAGGCCGAGGCGAGGCCGTGGCGCGGGGCAGGCGGAGCGAGCACGCTTCCTTCTACGCTAAGGAACTGAGCCGTGACGTATGCAGAGGAACTCATGTGCATTCAACGAAGGCAGCAGGGAGAGGTAGCGCCGGCGGCCGGCCTGGGGCAGCGGGCACGGCGCTCACGCTGCGCGCTGCGCCTGGCTCCCCTCGTGGCGGGCTTGAGGCCACAGTGCCGCGTGGCGGCAGCAGTTTGGCCCGGTCCAGGCACGTATGCAGGCGGCACATCAGCACAGGCGGCGGCGGCCGGTGGCCTTGGCGGAGTAGCGGCTTGCGCCTGCCCCGTACGGCCGGTGACGGGAAAACGGACAGCAAAAATGGAACGAGGGGAGGATGTGCAGCTTCGGCGGCGTGCTGCGGCGAGTGACGGCCGCCGGAGTGGCAGCGCCGGCGAGGAGCAGCGGCGGCGCTACCTGGCGGCGGCGGCGCTGCCTCAGTCGCTAGGGCAGGAGAATGAAGGGGCACGCGGCCACCTGGGTCGGCGGCCTGCTGGACTGCGCGGTCACCTGGGCTGGAGCGCGCGCGGGCCACGCGGGCCAAGGTGGAGGAGCGCGACTGGGCCGTTAGGCGGCCTGCTGGCGGGGAGGGTGTGGCGCGCGCGCGGGCCAGGGAGGCGCGCTGGGCTGGAAGGGGGAGGGCGAGCTGGGCCGGCTGCGCTGGGCTGTAGCGGGCTGCGCGGCGCGGCGTGAGCGCGGGCCACGGCCTTCGGAAGCGGGCGCGCACGCGGTTGGGAAGAGGGGAGGGGAGGTGGCGTGGGCTGGGGCGCGTGGGCCACGGTGGCTGGCTGGGCCGCGAGAGGGGGGGGGGGGGGGGGGAACGAGCCGGGCCGGCGGAGGCTGGCCGGCGTGCTGTGCGCTGTGCGGCCTGGGGGCACGTTGGGCCCTGGGCCGGCCGGAGAGGAGAGGAGGGGGGCGGGTGAGGGGAAGTTTAGGGGGGTGTTTATGGACTTTGGTTTTGGGCTGAAAGGGTGGCTGGGCCGGAAAGGGGAGCTGCGGCCCATTATCTTTTAGAAAGCTTTTGCTATTTATTCCATTATAGTTTTGGGGTTAAATTTGAATGGGGATTCAAATTGAAATGGAATTTGGATGGGAGGCTTGAGGTGAACATGTACTTGGGGTATTTTGGAGGGATTGGAAAATTGGATTTAATTATTAAATCCAGGAATTGGAAAGAGGGGTTTCTAACACATTCAAATGCCACACCCATGTCTAATTAAATGCATGTTTTATAAAATAACTTTTAAATGTTTAGCGAAGGAAAATTATATTTAGTTAGGAAAAATTATTAGAAAATTGATATTTTAAATGCTCTAAAAATACGGGGTGTTACAGGGCTACCCCACTTAAAGAAATCTCGTCCCGAGATTTGGGGCTAGAAAGAGAGACTAGGGTTTTCTCCTAGGATTCCCCTAATTCACCGTGTCGATGAGGATTTCCAATATTTATTAGAAGGAATTTCTTCTCCCTTTTGATCTTTAGAAATTCTTCTCTTGGTAATATTCCTGTTTCTTATTTCCATGCGTGGGAGTATGATTGTTGACACTTACTTTCTTTACTCCCAGATGTATCCAACTAATTTCCTGCCGTACCTGGGGTGACTCGATGAAATACTTTTCCTAAGTTGTTTTAATCCTCAAGTTCTTGAGGTCAAGTATCCTTTTCTTTATTTGGGTTACTACCCCACTTAAAAGGATCAACTCAGGATTTCCTTTAATTTCAATCCGAGATTTTCCTTCCGAATGGATTTCTCAAATTCTTGTCTTCCTTCTCAGCTACCATTCTCGGATTTTCATATCTTCTCAAGGTCTCTGTCCAAACTTCCTATCCAAGTTTCTTTTTACTTGGACGTATTTGTGCTTGGTCTTACTACTCCTTCAAGTGTCCTATTCTTCATTATTAGAATTATCTCCGTTGTAGCTCTCTTCTTGATAACCTTGCTGCACCTAAGGTGGTTAGGCTCGGGGAAAGGTTTTGGCCATAGCTAGGGTTGTAAGGGATCTGGTAATTGTTTCGGGGTTACCAGACGGGGGAGAAAGGAATTTAGGGTAAGAAAACTTGGGTGACCACTTCTCACCAGAAAATTTGGTATGGTGATTCTTCTGGATTGAGAAGTGTCTCCTCGATTGGACAGATGGTTGTGGACCTGGGGTTGGTGGGTTTGCTAGCCATTCTTAGTAGAATTTGGCTTCCAAATTTTTGGTATGGTGATTCTTCTGCCAAATCACCTAATTATTCCACTAAGATTTATTCCTTATATTTCTTCCATCCGGAGCGGATGGTCTTGAATTTTCCTAGGGAGGCAGCTAGGGCTGAATAGTTTGTTGCTGGGGTATTGAATGAGAATGGCTGTTCTAAGGGGATGAACCTGGTTTAGCCATTCCCTTGCATAAGGTGTGATGGGAGGGTTCTACTAGGTATTATGAAAGTTTGTCTCTTTTCGGAGTGCGGTGATGGTCATGGCTAATCTCAAGAGTGTAGTGGTTTATTCGGGCCATGACCTCGGCTAAGGTGACTAAGAGAAGACGGTTGGATGGTGACGGTTGTCGGAAGTGGTGAAGGGGAGAGTTGGGGGGTTCTTGGTTATGGAGGGAAAGGAATGCGACTGAGGAGCATTTGTTTAGAAACTTACATGCCTCAGTGATTTGTGAGATCCGAATGGTTTATTCTTAGTAGCAGAGTATGGATGGAAGAATGGCTATGGTTGTCGAGTTGTGACGGGTTGTATTCTCAGGATGGTCCTGAGGTTTCCGTGGATGGATGACGGATGAGGGCAGGCTCAGAGAAGCTTGCATGCTTCAATGATTTGCCAGGAAACAAGATGATTTCCTGGTAAGGAGAGATGGTGGGGTCTTGCGCTGGCCAGAGTATTTCGGCAGAGTGTCGGTTTGGTTACGAGGCAGGTTTCTCGGGATATTTTGGAAAGGAGTGTATGTAATGGGGGGTGGTGTCGAGGTGATGAATATACGAGATTTCTTTTTAGTTTTTGGGGGAATGGACCGAGTCAAGGATTGTGGTTGGCTAACTTGTTCAGGAGGTGATGGGTCAGAAATTAAATGTTTACTAGAGAGAAATGTACGGACTTCTCTGGTATTGTCGGTGTGGGGGGGGGGGGGGGGGGGAGGGAATGGACGGAGATTTCTCGGGGAAAATTGTACGGTGTGGCCCGATTGGAAAGGATTGTCGATGTACTTGCTGCGTTGGCATTTTTAATTTGCGAGGGAGTAGACTTAGCTAGTTCTCGGGTGAGAGAAGATGGGATTTTAGGGAAGGCTATTGACGAGTTGGTAGAGACGATTGGTGGTTTTGGTTTCATTAGGAATTGTGTTGAAGGATAGGCAGGGGTTTGGGTATTCCTATGAAAATCTTCATGAAAGTAGGCTGGATGAAAGCGGTATTGAGATTCTCAAGGTATGGGGTCGATGAACATGAATTTTCTAAAAGCGGAGGGAAATCAAAGGAAAGGTGGTGTCAGGAAAGACAGGGATTTTGGAGATATTTGGATATTGTCAGTCCTGATTTAAGGAATAATATTGGCCGATCCGGAGAATGCTTAGGACAGATGAGTTGGGCTTGACAAGAGTGAGGGTAGGGGTTTATTTCTCGGCTGAGGATTTACGGGTTGTGCGGTCTATGGGTCGGGGTTTCTAAGGAAAATCCTTATATCTTCCTTATTGGTTTCTTCAGCTTTCACAGACTTCTACTCCAAAATTTTGCTCAGGGATTCAATTCTTGTCACATTCATAGTATAAACTTGGTTTACACTATTTCTGTGATTATCCTGTATTTCCCTGAGATCTGTACGTTGGGGTTCACATTAACCGGCTTCCTGTGGTTTTCCATGTACAGTGTCTCGATGACTTCAAAATCTACCCCACTTAAGGGGATTAGATCTCGTATTCTGTATTAGATATGTAGAATTATTTTTCAGAAATTTTCTTCATTTCTGAACCTTGGCTTGATCTGATGACGTTAGAAGGGCAAGAGCTATAGATAATCCTTAGGTTTTAAAGGAAAGAGCGGATCTATTCACGCACGTCTACAATCAACTACCAATCAAATCCATATCTATTATATGGAAAGGGGAAAACTATTATCCGGGGCTTAATCAGACATTATTTAATCAAAAGTACGTTACTATAAAGTCATAGGCTTATTTTTTAATAGAACATTCTATAACTAGATCTCTAGTTACTCCGGCAGCATTTGCTTTTCGGCAAATCTTCATCTCATAATTTCCATATTACGGATCATCTTCTGAACTTCATTCTTATGATCCATACCTGTTAGAGTAACATTTGGCGTTAAGCACGAGGTAAGGGGAATTCAGGGCACGAAGTAAAGATTTTTCTGACAATTTTGAAAAATATGAAAAGAATAGAAGGTTTCAGACTTCCTAATGCGTATGGGCTATCTTATATGGTGCTAAGAATTTATTTACGGCTTTGATACCACCCTGTGGGGACCCCTTGGCCAGGACGTCCCTCGATCACCCGTATCAGTCCCTGGATCAGTACGCTGATACGGATTTCGACACAGATTAGCGTCAGAAGCGGTAAATGACGTATAAATTAAAATAACTATATACCGTTTTAACTAGCGGAGCGCGGGCGGGCACTCATTCCTCAGTTGGAATGAGTTGTAGCACCTTACAGCCCTAGAGTTCTAACCTGTATGACAATGAAGGCAAGAGTGAGTATTCAGAGTTGAATACTCAGCAAATCTCACAAATTCAATAATATAATTATAAATTAAAAGAATATAAATGTTGGGCCTGGAGGGGCATTTCCTCCCTGCCAGTCCCGATATTAAACCCAGAACCTAGTCATCGGCACTCCTGCCGTCCGGGTTCCCCATGCAAGAAAGTAAATCTAATCAGTGGGGGCTTTGACTAAGTGGACTCATCCCGGAGTCACGGCTATCAAGATAGATTTTTCACTCTGCAGAGGTCGTACTTATCTACCCCGCATTCGGTCAGTCCCTACCTTCGTCAAGGCAGGTACTGCCCTACGAGACTCGTACCCACCGGTGACCATCGCTGGTTAGCATTCCCTAGGTCCAGCCATAGGTAATACTGGGGGCTAAGCAGGGGCCACTAATCATCCGCCTCGCGGATGTTGACCCGGGTCTGTGAGCTCATTAATTAGGGCCCTCGGCCCTCAGGGTCTCCGACCCTGTATCCTAGTCGACCCGTGCCGCCCAGTCCCAGTCCTCTGCCTGGGGCTGTCTCCAGCATACCCGTTTCCGACTTGGTGCGTGCCCGACTCGGCACCAGGCGCTACCCAGTTCGCCGGTCGACACTCTGCACCAATCATACGGCTCCTTGGGCTGGGTTACTAAGTTCCGCTGGTGGGGTGTGAATCAAGGCCTCACATAAATAGGCACTCCCGTAGGCTGTGCCTTTTTGGCATGCGGGGTTGTACTAGGCACTAGAAAGACTCTCCCATGAACCGATCCTTAGCTGAGATCAAAGCGGCTCTTAGGATCCTCCTAGCGAGGCCATCCTTCCACTCCCAATCTTAAAGCATCTATATAGCGAAGCCAGGCTTCCACCCACGTGAAGCCTCCTTATAGCTTAAGCTGCAGGAAAGGTAAACTTTAGCGATTTGGGTGATATTATTGGTGAGACTTGCCTTCATTGTCGGTCCTTAGACGTTCCATATGCGGGCGTATACCATATGTCGACCGGGCGGGGCTTCGGGCCTTCTGGAGCTCCGGCGTCGCGTCGGGCCCGGTCAAGCTATCGAACAATAAAACACATAAAATAACGTCAATACATCAATCAATGCCTATAGAGTAGAAAGAGAAAAGGGAGATAGGTACTTCGGGACGTACCTATGGATCTGGATGGATTTGTTGATGGATTATCCATTAATTATTTAATAATAACTAATGGATAGGACGATGGGGCTTAGGAAGGGTTTAGCGGGTGGGATGGCTTCTAAGTGTGAAAGAAAGGGCTAGGGATAGTTATTCCGAGAATTACTGGATATCTAAATAATTCCCGAATAATATATTAATTATTTAGAAATAGATTTCTAAATAATTAAGGATATTGGAATGAATTTCTAATAATATTCCGGAAAATTATTAATATAATTTTCTGGAAATATTATGGGCGGCATGACGGCTAGGGTTTGTTAGTATCTGGGATTTTGGGTTGGGCAGCATAAGGGCAAGGTTTTACCTAGGGTTTTACTAATACTAGGGTTTTTTTTTGGTCGGGCAGTATAACTATGGGGTTTTATTTGGGCGGCGCAACGGCTATATGGGGCTAAGGTTTAATAGCCGATGCTTTTGGTTGCGCGGCATAACGGCTATGCCGGGCTAGGGTTTAGTAACCGGGGTTTTTGGTTGGGCGGCATAACGGCTGTACCGGGGAATATCTGGGGTTTGGACTTGGGCAGTATAACTGCTAGGTGGACTAGGATCAGGGTTTCGGTCGGGCATTATAACGGCTAGGGTGGACTGGCCTGGAAACTGGGGAATCGGGCAGCATCCCGGCTATGGTTGCGAAACGGCGAGCTGCGATGGGGTTTAGTGGCGGGGGTCGGGCATTGTGCGGCCAGCCGAACTGGCATCGTCCACAATGCTGGGCGAAATGGCTAAAGCTACGCCGCTGGTTAGACTGTTCCGGGCGTACCCGAGAGCAGAGCAGAGCAGCAGTTGGCGCACCTTTTCCTACGTGTACGTGGGCAATGTGGTATGACTAAAGCTACGCCGCTGGTTGAACTGTTTCCGAGCGTATCCGAGAACAGAGCAGAGCAGCAGTTGGCGCACCTTTTTCCTACGTGTATGTGGGCGGCGCTTCCGCACTGTATCGTTCGAGAGCCAGGGCTCTCGTGCTCGCAAGGGCTGAGTTTTTCAGCTCCTGCGCGTGTGTGCTGCAAGAACGGAGGGAGTCCTCCTTTTATAGGCGCTCGAGGCAGGGGCTCGGCGCTGGCTTCTGCCGTTGGCTTCAGCGCCAGGGCTAGCCGGGGCGACGTGGCTCGCGGGAAGTGGCGGGATGAGGCCGAGGCGAGGCCGTGGCGCGGGGCAGGCGGAGCGAGCACGCTTCCTTCTACGCTAAGGAACTGAGCCATGACGTATGCAGAGGAACTCATGTGCATTCAACGAAGGCAGCAGGGAGAGGTAGCGCCAGCGGCTGGCCTGGGGCAGCGGGCACGGCGCTCGCGCTGCACGCTGCGCCTGGCTCCCCTCGTGGCGGGCTTGAGGCCACAGTGCCGCGTGGCGGCAGCAGGTTTGGCCCGGTCCAGGCACGTATGCAGGCGGCACATCAGCACAGGCCGCGGCGGCCGGTGGCCTTGGCGGAGCAACGGCTTGCGCCGGCGCCGTACGACCGGTGACGGGAAAACGGACAGCAAAAATGGAACGAGGGGAGGATGTGCAGCTTCGGCGGCGTGCTGCGGCGAGTGACGGCCGCCGGAGTGGCAGCGCCGGCGAGGAGCAGCGGCGGCGCTGCCTGGCGGCGGCGGCGCTGCCTCAGTCGCTAGGGCAGGAGAACGAAGGGGCACGCGGCCACCTGGGCCGGCGGCTTGCTGGACTGCGCGGTCACCTGGGCTGGAGCGCACGCGGGCCACGCGGGCCAAGGTGGAGGAGCGCGGCTGGGCCGTTAGGCGGCCTGCTGGCGGGGAGGGTGTGGCGCGCGCGCGGGCCAGGGAGGCGCGCTGGGCTGGAAGGGGGAGGGCGAGCTGGGCCGGCTGCGCTGGGCTGTATCGGGCTGCGCGGCGCGGCGTGAGCGCGGGCCGCGGCCTGCGGAAGCGGGCGGGCGCGGTTGAGAAGAGGGAAGGGGAGGTGGCGTGGGCTGGGGCGCGTGGGCCACGGTGGCTGGCTGGGCCGCGAGTGGCGCGCGAGCCGCGAGAGGGGGGGGGGAACGAGCCGGGCCGGCGGAGGCTGGCCGGCGTCCTGTGCGCTGTGCGGCCTGGGGGCACGTTGGGCCCTGGGCCGGCCGGAGAGGAGAGGAGGAGGGCGGGTGAGGGGAAGTTTAGGGGGTGTTTATGGACTTTGGTTTTGGGCTGAAAGGGTGGCTGGGCCGGAAAGGGGAGCTGCGGCCCATTATCTTTTAGAAAGCTTTTGCTATTTATTCCATTATAGTTTTGGGGTTAAATTTGAATGGGGATTCAAATTTAAATGGAATTTGGATGGGAGGCTTGAGGTGAACATGTACTTGGGGTATTTTGGAGGGATTGGAAATTGGATTTAATTATTAAATCCAGGAATTGGAAAGAGGGGTTTCTAACACATTCAAATGCCACACCCATGTCTAATTAAATGCATGTTTTATAAAATAACTTTTAAATGTTTAGCGAAGGAAAATTATATTTAGTTAGGAAAAATTATTAGAAAATTGATATTTTAAATGCTCTAAAAATACGGGGTGTTACAAGTATTCAACTGAGCAGTGCTCGTTCTTTCACCTGATTATTTTTTAAAAGGTAGGCAATAAGCAATGGACAATCATGCGATGACTATGTAAATACCGAGATCCGGGGGTCTTGTCTCTCGAAAACGTTAATAGCGGTTGAGGATGTGCGTGTTCACATGGTGAGCGTGTGTGTATGTGTGTCTGTAACGTATTTGTGAAAAGAATAGCCACTATACCTAATTTACAATTAATTTACCCACCACCGCTATTATGAAAAATAACCTCCACTAAACCCTTAACCACGGGAGGTACCTTCCTATCCTATGTAGCTATGTGGCAAACCCTAAATCTAGTAGTCACATAGTTTCCACATAAACATACACAAATCCCTACCTTTTAATATTTTTAGTAGGCAACGTTAGAGAATAACGACATATCATCTCAAGGGAGAGGGTAAATAGGTATCCCCTATCAAAACTAGCTCTAGAACTAGAGCTAAGCATTTTTTAGGTGGACGAATAAACTCGGATAATTTTGGTACTAAAATTTGTGTCCAGGTCCATCCAACAGCTACACCAGCCTAATCTTATAGGCCACCATATGAAAATACTGAAATTAAATTGTCAAGCTAGAGTGGACCCGGCTGAATTTTTCAGGGCCCTACTTCTATCGGTCTATTCCCGGCACTACAGCTGACATGGGCGGCCAAACTTTGACAAGCTTAGGCCAGCATAAAATGCTCAGGTCTACGCAGAATCGTCAAATATGGAACAATCCAGGTGTAATTTTTTCCAGGATTATTGATCACTTCCAAGCAATGTAGATCTATTCCAATGATGAACAATCTTACTGATAATAAGATTCATTTCGATATTGATCAACAAAATAAAAGATAGTATTACCAGTACAAACTGCATACCTAAATGGATAGATGATCCCTGGAAACTAATAACCAAATACATGCAACAATGAAGAAATTCAAAATGAATTGAAGTGTGATGTACAATTAAAACATACTTATTTCCAACTTGCAAGGCTTAGACAGGTCGCCGCTGCAAGCAATAAACCTTTGTAACAAGAGTACGAGACACACGCCTCGTGTGCATGGGCGTAAATGTGGCTTGGTCATGATTCACAGTCGAACTTTAATAGCGAGGGCAAGTCAAGCCGGGCGGGCAATTCCTGCCGCCGCATCGGTTAAGACTTACGCTAATGTCGATGGGCACACTAAGAGAAACACCGAGGACGTTGGCCTTGAGCACGGTGCAGAGGCAGGCGGCGGCATCGATGTCGGCGAGCCCACCCAGAAGCTGGCAACACTTCTCCCGGTCTTCCGGCAGGCTGACCTTGACGAGGCCGTTAAGGAGGCTTGCGCACACTTCGAGCTCTAGCGCATTCACCGAGCACCGATGGCCGTTGGTGTCAGTCGCCGGTGTTGTCGGAGTGGGTGGCTCTGGGGCATATGGGGATGGCGATGGTGGGACTGGCGTCGCCGGAGCTGGTGGCTCAGGTGCGTAGGTCGATGGTGCCGGCTCGACGGGCGGAGTGGGATTGGTTTGCCCACAGTACGGCGCGCAACCGTGCACTGCAGCGGCGAAGAGGAGCAGGCTGATCACGGCGTGGAAGAGACTGAGTTTGGAAGCCATTGTCGATTCGGTGATTTGCTACCACAGCGTGATTGTAGGAAAGCTTCGAATAATGGTTGTCTAGGGCTGCTAGGTGTCTCGACTTTGGGGGTGGTTTGGAGGGGCTAGTGTTTGTGCCTAGTATTTATAGCTGATCGAAGCTGCAAGTGCCTGCTATCATATCATGCATGCATGCTGGGCGTGTGTAATTTATTAGTATGAGGTCAATGCATATGCATGTTTAATCATCGAGGAATCAGATCAGTTTGATTTGCCTTGTTGTCCCCTAAACGTTCGTTGCTAGGAGAGATTAGTGAATATTTTGGCATCAGCGAAAAAAAAAAACTTGATGAATCATGTTACAAGCTGGTGATGGCTTAAGACTCTAATCATATACTACGTTAGGCTACTATACATTAATGAAGCGGTATACACTCTTGGAGTAGTTTATCGTCGCTCTAGCGGCTGGTCGCATGTGTCAAGTGGAGGTTTTGATTGCAAGTAAATCCACATAACTGATGCTCTTGATATTTATGCAGATCTGCTTAACGAACAAAGTACAATTTTGTCAACAAAGTTGAGTAAGTTAGTAAGCGATTAAGCTAAACCATACCATGGGCTCGTGGTGTGAGTAGAACAATCACAATTATTATGTTTAAACTACATAGCAACCGAGAGACGACGCACCCAGCGAGGCCGCGAGGGCCACCAGAAACTGATCTTTCAGACGAAAAACGCGTGTGCAGCTGTGCACCTTCTATTCCGAACTCTGCATGTCACTCAATGCAACCGGCAGCTCGATGTCCCGACCAGACTGTACAGTCTTCTGGGGTGCGTCTCATTTATCAAAAATATTTATCACCCTTTGTATTCTATTTTACTTTGACATATTGTTGACGGTCAAATTTGGCACTTGTTGAGTCTGGCTAGGCAAGACCGGTCTAACCTTTATTCAAAGGCGGTTAGACCGGTATGGCCCTGTAGCCGGCTCAACAAGGCAGGGGCGGTTGGACCGCTATCCAAGGGCGGTTCGACCGGCTTTGTGCCGAGTCCGAGTAGTTTTAGGGAATTCGAGTTGATTACGAATCCTCTTGAGATTTTACTTCCGGGACAAGACCTTCCCACCCTATAAATATAAAGGGTCGTGGCCGATTGAGTTCTAACACAACCAATCGAACATTTATCTTTTACTTTTATCTCTCAAACCCTAGCTTTTTCCAATCTCGTGCTGTTCTTCCTTCGTCTCTACGGCGGTTGAAGGCGTTCTGAGTGGCCTGCCGATCTCAGAACAACCCTACGTGCGCTAGCTCCGTCGGGGTCCCTCCCGAGCCGGCGTTCTTAGGCTTTTTCGCACTTCTCAGCCAAGACCGGTCAGACCGCCTTTGCAGGCCGGTTGAACCGCCCTTGGCGAGGTCGTTGCGAGGTGATTGTTTCTACGCGTGAACTAGCGCAATTCGGTGTGTTGACCATAATTTGCGTCAACACATTTTTGGCGACTCCGCTGGGGAAATTAGAAGGTCTGGTTAGATTAAAACCGGCCAATCTATTCTTTGTATGCCAGGTGCTTGGACTGAGATTGATCAAGACAACATCGTGATGGCATCCATTGAGGATCTCAATGAGGAGGAGCAGAGGAACTATGCCGCGCTTCAAGTGTATATCAAGCAACAGTTCCTTGTAGGCATCAAGAAAGACCGACATGACAAGATCTCAAGAGAGGGAGAATTCAAGATGCCTTCGATCAAGATAAGTAACAATAAGGTTGAGGTACTTAACACTGTAAGTGAACCTTCTTCTGATTTAACTGCTGTTAATCTGAGAATTGAAAACATGCTTAAAAGTCAGCAAGAGATGTTTGATGTCATTCAAAATCGTTTTACTGCTATG
This sequence comes from Urochloa ruziziensis, assembly GCA_015476505.1. NCBI lineage: Eukaryota > Viridiplantae > Streptophyta > Magnoliopsida > Poales > Poaceae > Urochloa > Urochloa ruziziensis. The sequence continues at coordinate 23,942,401 of CM027118.1, forward strand.
GAGAAGGGTAAAAGTGTTAATGTTTCTTTAGATAATGATATTACTATTCCTCAATCTGATTTACATGAGACTAGTTTGTCGGGTGCGCCAAGTGCTACTGCAGAAACTATATATGGCATGCCGACTAACTTTTATTCAGGGCAAATGACTCCACCAAAAAGTGTTTTTAAGCCGACCTCAGGAGGACCAGTCCAACCGCCCTTTGCAGCCGGTTCGACCGCCCCTGTCAGTCAGGCTGGGCATCTTGCACTTACCCCTGAACAACCAACACCGCTTGCTGTTGTTCCTAATAAAAATCCTGTTAGCAATGTGAATCATGCATATACTACAATAGCACACACATCACCACCCTTACCAAAAACTAGAACTTCTTCTTATGGTGTGCCTAATGATGTGTTTGATGATTTACATCATATGCAAAATCCTGGTTCGTCTCATGTGAATAATATGAATGCTTTTATCTACCATGCAGTATCGGCCAACTTTTGATAGTGAATTTGCTAGGATTAAAGAAGAATTGGCCGGTATTATGAAAAACAAGCTCGGAATTGATATGGGTACTACTAGGTTATATCAAAAACCTTATAAAGCCGAGTTTGATAATGTTCCCTATCCTCAAGGTTGGCGCGTCCCTGATTTTGTTAAATTTAGTGGGGAGGATAGTCATACAACTTGGGAGCACATAAGTCAGTATATTGCTCAATTGGGTGAAGCAGGTTTTTATAAATCTTTAAGAGTTCGCTTGTTTTCATTATCTTTGACTGGAACTGCTTTTGCCTGGTTTTCTTCATTAGCTCCTGGTTCTATTGATTCCTGGGATCAATTAGAAAAGAAATTTCATGATCACTTCTTTAGTGGGGGCTATGAGTGCAAATTGACAGATTTAACATCGGTTAAGCAAGGGAGAGAAGAGTCGGTAGCCGACTACTTTAAACGTTTTAAAGAAATTAAAAACCGTTGTTTTAATTTGTCTTTGTCTGAGATTGATATTGCTGATCTTGCAGCTAAGGGGTTGAGATCATCTATTAAAGATAGGATAGATGGTCAAGAGTTTTATTCCCTTACTATGGTTTTGATTAAAGCAACGGCAATTGAAATGAAATTGGCTAAGGAGAAAGATAGTTTTAAATCACGTCGGTCTAATATGCATGCTATTGATTATGATTCCGATAATTCGACCGATGATGATAATGATGTTTATGTTGCTGAATTTGTGTGGCCTTCTAAATCTAAAACTTATTCATGTTCATCTCTTAAGCCGGCTCACAAAGGTCGACAAGAAGAAGTTAAATTTACTTTTGATGTTTCCAAATGTGATCGTATATTTGATGAGTTACTTAAGATAGGAAACCTCAAGATTTCACATACCATGCCACCAATGGAAGAGATGAGAAAACGTGCATATTGTAAGTTTCATAATTCTTTTACACATGCTACTAACGATTGCAATGTTTTCCGTCGGCAGATTCAGTCGGCCATTAATGAAGGACGACTGGCTCTACATGAGATGCAAGTTGACAAGTCACCTTTCCCTGTTAACACCATGGATCTGCAACAGCCTAAAGTGTTGGTCCGGCCGCATCAAGCCGACTCAACAAAAGGGAAAAACGTGGTGATAAGTGAAGAGAATCCTCAAAATTTGAAAAGCAAAGAGGTGATCAGGGAAGTGGTACATGAGAAGACACCTGATGGCAGGGATTCATTTAAAATCACTGTCAAAACTTCAGCACCCGGGGGGCAAGAATCATCAACTAAGCAAAAATCGTCCAATCCTGCACAGGAAGGGGCGGTGCAACCGGGTTTGAGGGGCGGTCAGACCGGTCCTGCTGAAGTTACTGCTACACGGTCAGGGGCGGTTGAACCGGGTTCCAAGGGCGGTTCGATCGATCCTACCAGAGGACGTCCACGTATGTTAAAACCTAAGCAGCCAGAGGTGGGTACATGGAAGCTTAATCTGGAGAAGAATCAAAGGAAAGTTGAGAAGAAAGGACCTACTTTTGATCAATTTTTCGCTAAATACTCCAGTCAAAAGGCCGTCACGAGTGGTCGGCCGTTAAAAAAAGGAGTAGGTCGCCAATGCAAAAAAGACTAAATTCACCACCAAGACCTGCTACCAGATTAAGAAGTGAGGTTCATGCTCCAGGAACGTCAAAACAAAGCTCCTAATATGCTATGGAATAATCCAATGTCTGGTTTGCCGCAACCGACAATGGACCACAATGGAGTTATGTGGATGCCTTTTTACCCCATGAATCAGCAAGGTTTTAAGAAAGTTTGGGAGGAATCTAGGAGGCCTGTACATGACAGAATTTCACAACCTACGCATGACCGGCTGAGCTTCAGGCAGTCTGGTTGGGATCAGCGACACAGGGGCGGTCAGACCGGTTTCCAGGGGCGGTTTAACCGCTATGGGCAGAGGAGGTCATCAATTTTTGTTAAACAAGTTTATAGACCCAAGAAGCAAGAAGATGTTGTGTCAAAAGTTGTTGATCCAGAGAGAACCACGAGCAATGATGTAATCCAGATTGGTTGCATGAAGGTGGATGCTAAAGACGGCGGCAAGAGGCCTATAGTTATTGAAAATAATGTTAATGTTTCTGCTAATCTGGATTTTAGTAATGTTGATTCTGTCAACAAGAATTTCTTGCCTCAATGGTGTCCTCCAGGTTTGACTCATACACAAAGGAGAAAGTTGCAAAGACTTCGTCAGAGGCAATTAAAAGAGCAACAAAAGGAACAGGAGGAGGAAAAATGGCGAGATGAACATTTCAACAAGTACAGACCTATGTTTTTGCAGAAGAAAGAATGGAAGGCAAAGATTGTTTCTCAGCCAGCAGAGGCGGTTGAACCGCTATTGAAGGCGGTTAGACCGGTTTCGCCAGAGGAGCCGGCAGGAGCGGTTGGACCGGTCCCTGGGGCGGTTGGACCGCTATGTTCCGAGCAGGTCGACGCTGGTAATGTTGTTCCTATTACTTCTGATCTTTCTACTGAGAAGTTGACGTCGGTTTCTGAAGAAAAAGACGACGAACAACTTGTTGATTATGATTCTTCTCCTGATCATATGAATCTTGATATTAATGTGATACATTTGTCATCGGATTATTACATTATTCCGGAAGAAGAGTTGGCTCATCTTGATTTTGGTCCCAGAGAAGCTATATTTCAGAAGCCAAAAGACAATGAAAATCATCTTAAGGCATTGTACATGAAGGGCCACATCAATGGGAAGCCTATATCTCGGATGCTTGTTGATGGAGGGGCGATTGTTAACTTGATGCCCTATTCTTTGTTCAAGAAATTGGGAGGTTCCGATGATGAGTTGATCAAGACAAACATGACTGTCAGCGGTGTGGGAGGAGGTGAACCTATGGGTGCTAAAGGTGTCATCTCTATGGAACTCACCATTGGAAGCAAGACATTGGCTACTGCTTTCTTCGTCGCCGAAACAGCAAGGTAATTTCAGTCTAATATTGGGCCGTGATTGGATACACGCAAATCAATGTGTTCCTTCTACCTTGCATCAAATTTTAATTCAATGGGTAGGTGACGAGGTAGAAGTTGTGCATGGTGATGCGTCAGCTTGTGTTGCTTTAGCTGATTCTTCCACTATAGGGGCTCATGATCATATTAAATGTTTATCTGGTTTAGATCTTTCTGATTATGAGTTCATTAGTTGTACTAGAGATGGTTTCATCCCTGCTGTTCTAAAGCCGTTAGAGAATCGGCTAAACCATATCATGTAATTTAATGGATACAAATCTAGAATGGTTACAACAAAGGCTTGAGGAATATCGGGCGCAAACAAATGATATGTGTGAGGCCATTGAAGATCTTGATGATTTGAGCAAATTGGGACAAGGTTTTACGTCGGTTGATCCTTTAGAGGAGGTAGATATTGGTGATGGTAATGTACCAAGACCGACGTATGTAAATAAGAATTTAGATCCTAAATTCAAATTGAGCTAATAAATTTATTAAGAGAGTATGTCGATTGCTTTGCATGGAATTATACTGAAATGCCTGGTTTGAGTCGTGAGTTAGTTGAACACCGGCTTCCTATAAAACCTGGTTTTAAGGCTTATAAACAACCTGCTAGACGTTTTAATCCTCTTATGTATGATCGTATAAAAGCCGAAATCAATCGGTTGTTGGAAGCAGGATTTATTAGGCCTTGTCGATATGCTGATTGGATCTCTAACATTGTGCCAGTGGAGAAGAAAGGTTCAGGTAAACTCAGGGTTTGCATTGATTTTAGAAACCTTAATAGAGCTTCTCCTAAAGATGAATATCCTATGCCTATAGCCGACACACTTATTAATAATGCTTCTAATCATAAAGTTCTTAGTTTTCTTGATGGTAATGCTGGTTATAATCAAATCTTTATGGCTGAAGAAGATATATCTAAAACTGCTTTCATATGTCCTGGCTTTGTGGGTTTATTTGAATGGGTAGTCATGACTTTCGGTTTAAAGAATGCCGGCGCAACTTATCAAAGAGCTATGAATTTAATTTTTCATGATTTGCTTAGCATAATACTTGAAGTCTATATTGATGATATTGTGGTTAAATCGGCTGGTCTACACTCACATTTAGCCGATTTAAGACTTGCATTTGAAAGAATGCGTCGGTATGGTTTAAAGATGAATCCACTTAAATGTGCTTTTGGTGTGTCGGCTGGGAAGTTTTTAGGTTTCATTGTTCATGAGAAAGGTATAGAGATAGATCCTAAAAGAATAGAATCAATTAGAAAAATAAAGGCTCCTACATGTAAAAAGGATTTGCAAAAGTTCTTGGGCAAAGTTAATTATTTAAGAAGGTTTATTTGCAACTTGTCTGGGAAGGTGAATGCTTTTACTCCTATACTTCGGTTAAAGAATGATGATGAGTTCACTTGGGGGGCAAAACAGCAAGAAGCGTTTGAAAAGATTAAATTTTATTTGTCTTCACCGCCTGGTACTCCGGGCGCCCAAGAAGGGAGTTCCATTCAAATTATATGTGGCTGCTGAAGATCATGTTATTGGTGCTGTTTTAATTCAAGAAACCGAAGGCAAGGAGCATATTATTTCTTATGTGAGTAGGAGATTATTGGACGCCGAGACAAGGTATATTTTTATTGAAAAGTTATGTTTATCCTTGTACTATGCTTGCACTAAATTGAGGCATTATTTATTACCAAGTACTTGCATAGTAGCTTGTCAAACCGACATAGTTAAATATATGTTGCATAGACCAATTCTAAGCGGTAGAGTCGGCAAATGGGCTTATGCTCTCATTGAGTATGATTTAATTTGTGAGCCTTTAAAATCTATGAAAGGGCAAGTTGTAGCCGACTTTATTGTGGAACATAGTATTGATAATGATATTGATTTAGATGTCGGTTATATTACTTTTACTCCTTGGAAGTTACATTTTGATGGGTCGGTTTGCAAAAGTGGATGTGGTGTTGGTGTTATTTTTATATCACCAAATGGTGCTATTTTTGAAGCTCTTAGCCGACTAGAACATGATTGCACAAATAACCAAACCGAATATGAAGCTTTATTGTTCGGATTAGAAATTTTGTGTGAGATGGGAGTAAAACATGTTGAAGCTTATGGTGATTCTTTACTGGTGGTACATCAAGTATCTAAGGTATGTCAATGTTTAAGTGGTCATTTGAATATGTATCTTGATAAATGCTTGGACATTATATCTTCCTTTGATGAATTTACTATACATCATGTACCACGTGAAGAAAATCCTAGTGCTAATGCTCTGGCTCAGCAAGCGTCTGGTTATAATGTTCAGAAAAGAATTTTTATGAACGAAAGCCGACGTATTCCAGGAGACGGGTGTTACACTGCGGCCGGACCGGTCACACCGCTCTTGGGGATCGGTCCAACCGCCCTGGCCGGTCTAACCGCTCCTGGAAGCGGTCTGACCGCTATATCTGCTGATAAATCTATTTCGGTTGAAATTAATTCTAATAAAGGAGAAAAGGAGGTAGATGATTGGAGAAAACCTCTTATTGATTATTTGCAAAATCCTGGACGTGTTGTTGACAGGAAAGTCCGACGATGGGCGTTTAAATTTATTTTGGTTGATGGTGAGTTATATCGTCGGACGGCTGAAGATTTATTGTTGAAATGTCTAAATTCTGATCAAGCTAGATTGGCTATGGCGGAAGTACATGAAGGTATTTGTGGTACTCATCAGTCGGCTCCTAAGATGAAGTGGCTTCTTAGGCGGGCTTGTTTTTATTGGCCTAGCATGATAGCCGATTGTTATAGATACTACAAAGGGTGTGAAGAGTGTCAAAGATTTGGTGATATTCAGATGGTTCCAGCTGCGTTGATGCATCCTATTATTAAACCATGGCCGTTTCGAGGATGGGCGTTGGACTTTGTTGGGAAAATTCATCCTTCATCATCGAAAGGACATTGTTTTGTATTGGTGGCCACTGATTATTTCACTAAATGGTCCGAAGCTATTCCTCTCAAAAATATGACACATCGGGAGGTAATTGAGTTTATCACGGAGCATATTATACATAGATTTGGGATTCCTCAAACTTTGACCACGGATCAAGGAACTTCGTTCATATCTAAAGAGGTGCGTGAGTTTGTTGAATCTTATGGTATTAAATTGCTCAATTCATCTCCATATTATGCTCAAGCTAATGGTCAAGCCGAGTCTAGCAACAAAATATTGATTAAACTCATCAAGAAGAAGATAGAAGATAATCCTAAAAGATGGCATGAAGTTTTGTCTGAAGCTTTATGGGCTCATCGTATATCTAGACATGGTGCTACTAAGGTCACTCCTTTTGAGCTTGTTTATGGTCAAGAAGCTGTTTTGCCGGTTGAAGTGAATCTTAGAGCATATCGGTTGGCAAAACAAAACGATCTTAGTGCTGTCGATTATCATAGTTTGATGATGGACAATATTGATGAAGGTGACCGATAAGCGATTGGAAGCATTGAGAGAAATAGAGAAGGACAAGATTCGAGTTGCTAGAGCTTATAACAAGAAGGTAAAGGGCAAGTCTTTTCAAGTCGGTGATATGGTTTGGAAACAATTCTACCTATAGGAACGAAGAGCAATAAGTTTGGCAAATGGTCTCCAAGTTGGGAAGGGCCATATAAAGTTACAAAGGTATGCTCGGGAAATTCTTATATGGTCGAGACGATGCAGGGGTACATGTTACCAAGGGCGCTTAATGGAAGATACTTGAAGACATATTATCCTAGTGTATGGCAAGAAGCTTGAAGATGAGGAGGCCGGTATAGTTGATATCGCCCTTAGTGCAAATGGCCGGCGATTCTTATGGTTTTCGTCGCCCTTAGTCTTATTTCTGTTAATATATGTTTTCTACTACGCAAGCTTTATTAGAAAACAGGGGGGCATATGTTGACGGTCAAAATTGGCACTTGTTGAGTCTGGCTAGGCAAGACCGGTCTAACCTTTATTCAAAGGCGGTTAGACCGATATGGCCCTGTAGCCGGCTCGACAAGGCAGGGAGGTTGGAACCGCTATCCAGGGGCGGTTCGACCGGCTTTATGCCGAGTCCGAGTAGTTTTAGGGAATTCGATGTTGATTACGAATCCTCCTGAGATTTTACTTCCGGGACAAGACCTTCCCACCCTATAAATATAAAGGGTCGTGGCCGATTGAGTTCTAACACAACCAATCGAACATTTATCTTTTACTTTTATCTCTCAAACCCTAGCTTTTTCCAATCTCGTGCTGTTCTTCCTTCGTCTCTACGGCGGTTGAAGGCGTTCTGAGTGGCCTGCCGATCTCAGAACAACCCTACGTGCGCTAGCTCCGTCGGGGTCCCTCCCGAGCCGGCGTTCTTAGGCTTTTTCGCACTTCTCGGCCAACACCGGTCAGACCGCCTTTGCAGGCCGGTTGAACCGCCCTTGGCGAGGTCGTTGCGAGGTGATTGTTTCTACGCGTGAACTAGCGCAATTCGGTGTGTTGACCATAATTTACGTCAACACATATTTTCAGTTTTTTCCTTTGCAAATATGGCTTGTGGTAGTCAGCCTTATTTCTAGGGGTCAAGTATTAAGTACGCGTAGGCGTGTGTAACTAGTAGGAGTAGAGTTTAAGACCCTTTTTTTTATACCTTCACATTAAGAGACACTAAAAAAGGGAGACGTTACAGAAATTGTTAAAAGGGAGCTTGTTGGTGGCGTAAACGCACGCCAAGATCCACCGCAAGCGCACGGATCATTGTAGCTCTTCCCCTAGTGTATTCCCCAAGGTTTATTAATCCGTGGATCGACAGCGAATTACCTTGCTTGGATTTTCTAGCAATTTATCGAATTAATCGGATGTTAAAAATGTTTTTCCAAAATAATTAATGAACTTAGCCTTGAATTGTTGCATTCATGCTGCTGCATTTTATTTTGAGTCGTTTGAATTTAATTTTGGTTGAATTCGAATTTAGTTTGAATGGTGTTTTGTTTAATTTTCAGCAAGTCTAGGTTTGGCCCTTGATCTCTTTCGGCCCGTTTAGTTTCGCCCCTCTCGCTCGCAGCCCAGCAGCAGCGCGCCACCACCCGGCCCAGTTCGGCTCAGCTCGCGCGGCCCGCCAGCACCGCAACCCGCGTCCGCCTGCGCTGTGCCGACGTCGAAGGCGTCCGCGAAGGTTTCCGCCTTCGAACCGCGCCCACGCCCCGTAGCCGCCTCAGCATTTTCCGCCTTCTCCGCTCGCACGCGCCCGCGCTCGCGCCTGCCTCCGCTTAGCCGCTGACGGGTGGGGTCCCCGTGTCATCCCCCACGCCGCGTGCCGCCGAGCCAGACTCGAGTCCGAGTCCCGGCCGCCGCCGCCTCCTTGGCCCGCACGCCAAGGCAAGGCCCTTGGCCTATTTAAACCGCATCGCCGCTCCGCGTGCGACCTTTAGCCCTAACCCTAGCCGCGCCTCGAGCCGCCGCCGCCGCTCGGTCCGCCTCCTCTGGTCGCCGCCGAGCCTCGCCGTCATCACCATCGTGCTCGTGGTGAGCTCCGCCGCCCTCTCGTGCCCTCGACGCGTTCTTCCGTGCACCATAGCGCCCACCCGCGTGTTCCGCCGCCGCGCCGGCCATGGCTCCGCCGCGCACGGGCTCGCCGCCGGCCGCCCGCTCGCCGGCGCTCTTGCCAGCTGTCGGATCGGTTGGACGGCCGGGATTAAATCCCGCGAAGGGGTAAGCTGCCGGTCCACCGTGGACCCGTGGACTGAGTCCACGGGCGTGGTGCACGGCGCCGCTCGCGCTGACGTCAGCGCCGGCGTTCGCACTGACGTCATCATGGCGTCGCTCGCCGTCAAGTCTGCCGTCGCCGTCAGCCGGTTTTGCAAAGAAGACCCTACACTTTAACCTTTTTACAGATCTATCTCGCGCAGTTATATGTTTCTCGCAGATTAGTCCTTTTATTCTTGTTTAGGCCCCTGGAAGTTCCTGTTCTTTGCCAGCAAGTCCTTAATCTTGTTTATATCATATCTTTACCATCTTAACTCCGCTTTACGCGTTCAAGATATCGTTGGAATCATTGTTTTATGTACAATCTATATGTGTGGACCATGTATTGGTTTCTTATGATTGTTGTACTGTTTTCTTATTATTTCTTTTGCTTGTTGCATGTGTGTACCGGTAGACGATCCCCGCTTTGCTGACTTCCCGGGAGAGGAATTCGAGGAGTTCGAGGAGTTTGGGCAGCAGCAGGCTTTCGCTGAAGGCAAGTCGCTTTGGTCATGCTTTGCCCCATTTAAATTAAAAACTTACTTTTATGTACAATCGACCTTAGTTGCATGTAGGATTTAATCTTGATGGGTTTTCCTACTAAGGACATGCCTAGCCACCCTACCCTGAATATTATGCCTTTACCATGGGTTAATGAATCCGTCGTAGCCTTTACTAGTGCTCTACTGTTTAGTTGAAACCCTATGTTAATCTTGATTTATTATGCTATGCCTCGGTAACAAGATCATTTATTTAATTGGAAACATGGAGAACTACCCGGGACATAACGTACAACCGCAGTGCTAATGGGCTCTGGCCTTGACTTAATAACTAGTGACTCTAGCTTGTGACAACCTTACCTGGACTGGGCAAGAGGGGAAGCGTTGACGGTGTATAGCCCGGCCCTGTTGAGGAGCGGCCTTTGCTAGGGAGCACTCTTCAAAGAGGGTTATGCGTGCTTCGTCTTGGAACCTTAGCGGGCTGTCACTTGTTAGAGAAGCTTCGTAACGGTCTCGTAGTAGATCCTTGACCATTCACCAAAGGGCCTTGCAAACCTCGGTCAAAAAAGGGTGACACTTCTGCTGGGTAAAGCTGTACAAACCTTGCAAGGTTAATTAAAAACTATCATGATAGCCGTGCTCACGGTTACGAGCGGCCTGGACACTCACATAATTAATTTATCAGAACTTTATTCAAATCATTTACTTTATGTTGAGCCTCTCATCTTTATGTTTTCTATTCATTAATTGTGGGTGGTATAAACTTATACTTATGCTTGCTTAATTAAAATTTGATCAACTAAAATGCTAATGCTTAAACCTATAGCCTATCCTTGTTTAAGCCTTGCATGTCATTTCGTTATCTTTCGCTTGTTGAGTACGGCATGTGCTCACGCTTGTTCCTTTATTTTTGCAATGACCGATCCGGATTTGTTCAGACGTGGAGAGCTTTGAGGAGTTCCCCAACGACTTCCAGGAGTTCTAGGCTGCGTGTCTGCCAGGCAACCTCAAGATCTTAGAGGAGATTTATTCGCAGCGTTAAATAAAGACTCTATTTATTTTATGGAGACGAACCTTGACTTGTAATAATGCTATTTAATACTCTCTATTTATTCTTGCACGCTGTGATAGTTATTTTCATCGGTTATATGTGAGTTGCCTTGATTAAAGACTTGCATATGAGATGGTTCGTTTTCTTCTTAAAACGGGGTGACAGCAATGGACAATCATGCGACTATGTAAATATCGAGATCCGGGGGTCTTGTCTCTCGAAAACGTTAATAGGTGTTGCAGTTGTGCGTGCGTGTTCACATGGTGAGCGTGTGTGTATGGGTGTCCGTAACATATTTTTGAAAAGAATAGCCACTAGACCTAATTTACAATCAATTTACCCACCACCGCTATTATGAAAAATAACCTCAAGTGAACCCTTATCCATGGGAGGTTCCTTTCTATCCTATGTGGCTATGTGACAAACCCTAAATCTAGTTGTTACATAGTTTCCACACAAATATAAACACAAATGCCTACCTTTTAATATTTTTAGTAGGTAATGTTAGAGAATAACGACATATCATCTCTAGGGAGAGGGTAAATAGGTATTCCCTATCAAAACTAGCTCTAGAATTAGAGCTAGCCCTTTTATAGGTCAGGACGTATAAACTTGGATAATTTTGGAACTATGTCCAGGTCCATACAACAGCAACATCAGCCTAATTTTATAGGCCATCCTATGAACATACTGGAATTAAATTGTCAAGCCAGTGTGGACCCGCCTGAATTTATGAGGGCCCTACTTTTATCGATCTAAGCCCGTCACTACAACTGACAAGGGCGGGGCAAAATATGGCAAGCTTAGGCCAACATAAAATGCTCAGGTCCAAGCAGAATCGTCAAATACAGGACAATCCAGGTGTAATTTTTTTTCACAATGATTGGTCACTTCCAAGCAATGTAGATGTTTTCCAATGAAGAACACTCTTATTGACAATAAGATTTATTTCGGTATTGACAAACAAAATAAAAGATCGTATTACAAGTACAAACTCCATACCTAAATGGATAGATGATCCCTGGAAACTAATAACCAAATACATGCAAAAACGAAGGATTTCATAATGAATTGAAGTGCAATATACAATTAAAACATTCTTATTTCCAACATGCAAGGCTCCAAGCAATAAACCTTTTAATGGGAGTACGCAACACACGACAAGCATGCACGCTCCTCGTGTGCGTGGACGTAAATGTGTCTTGGTCATGATTCACAGTCGAACTTTAATAGCCAGGGCAAGTCAAGCCGGGCGGACAATTCCTACCGCCGCATCGGTTAAGACTCAGGCTAATGTCGATGGGAACACTGAGAGAAACACCGAGGACGTTGGCCTTGAGCACGGTGCAAAGGCAGGCAGCGGCATCGATGTCGGCGAGCCCACCTAGGAGCTGGCAACACTTCTCCCGGTCCTCCGGCAGGCTGATCTTGACGAGGTCGTTAAGGAGGCTTGCGCACACTTGGAGCTCCAGTGCATTCACCGAGCACCGATGGCCGTTGGTGTTAGTCGCCGGTGTTGTCGGAGTGGGTTGCTCTGGGGCATAGGTGGATGGAGATGGTGGGACTGGCGTCGCCGGAGCTGGTGGCTCAGGTGCGTAGGTCGATGGTGCCGGCTCGACGGGCGGAGTGGGAACGGTTTGCCCACAGTACGGCGCGCAACCGTGCACCGCAGCGGCGAAGAGGAGCAGGCTGATCACGGCGTGGAAGAGACCGAGTTTGGAAGCCATTGTCGATTCGGTGATTTGCTACCACAGCGTGATTGTAGGAAAGCTTCGAATAATGGTTGTCTAGGGCTGCTAGGTGTCTCTACTTTGGGGGTGGTTTGGAGGGGGTAGTGTTTGTGCCTAGTATTTATAGCTGATCGAAGCTGCAAGTGCCTGCGAGCATATCATGCATGCATGCTGGGCGTGTGTAATTTATAAGTATGAGGTCAATGCATATGCATGTTTAATCATCGAGGAATCAGATCAGTTTGATTTGCCTTGTTGTCCCCTAAACGTTCGTTGCTAGGAGAGATTAGTGAATATTTTGGCATCAGCGAAAAAAAAGAAATAACTTGATGAATCATGTTACAAGCTGGTGATGGCTCTTGATGAATCATGTTACAAGTAAATCAGCATAACTGATGCTCTTGATATTTATGCAAATCTGCTTAAGGAACAAAGTACAATTTTGTCAACAAATAAAGTTGAGTAAGTTAGTAAGCGATTAAGCTAAACCATACCGTGGGCTCGTGGTGTGAGTAGAACAATCACAATTATTATATTTAAACTACATACCAACCGGGAGACGACGCACCCGGCGAGGCGGCGAGGGCCACCAGAAACTGATATGTCGGACGAACAACTCATGTGCGCAGCCGTGCACCTTCTATTCCGAACTCTGCAAGTCACTCAATGCAACCGGCAGCTCGATGTCCCGACCAGACTGTAAGTCTCCCGGGGTGCGTCTCATTTATCAAAAATATTTATCACCCTCTGTATTCTATTTTACTTTGACATATTTCTTGTTTTTTCCTATCCAAATATGGCTTGTGGTAGTCAGCCTTATTTCTAGCGGTCAAGTATTAAGCATGCGTAGGCGATTGTGTAACTGGGAGTAGAGTTCAAGACCCTTTTTTTATACCTTCACGTTAAGAGACACTAAAAAATGGGAGACGTTATAGAAATTGGTAAAAGGGAGCTTAAATTGACCATCGATTTGTGTTGGCCACCATAGCCACCGAAATATACAGAGCATATTAGTTAAGTTACTCGTGTAAATGGAGGAGTATTCAACTGAGCACAAGCGCTCGTACCTTCACCTAATTATTTTTTAAATGGTAGGCAATGTGCAATGGACACACATGCGATGACTATGTCAATATCAAGATCCGCGTGTCTTGTGTCTCGAATACGTTAATAGGGGTTGAGCATGTGCGTGTTCACATGGTGAGCGTGTGTGTATGTGTGTCTGTAATATATTTTTGAAGAGAATAGCCACTATACCTAATTTACAATTAATTTACCCACCACCGCTATTATGAAAAATAACCTCAACTAAACCCCTAACTACGGGAGGTACCTTTCTATCCTATGTGACAAACCCTAAATCTAGTAGTCACATAGTTTGCACATAAATATACACAATGTGGGGGAGTGCCCGCATTACGGGACTCCCGAAGTACTTGCATTAGTCCTGGAATAATCCCAATGCAAGTAATTTCTACACAAGGGGTATCGAAACCATCATCGGGTAATTTTTATTGATAATTTATATCAATGTACAACTTAAAGTCTGCACAAGGGTTTACAAGTGGGCCTCAAAGCCTCCGCTTTATTCAGAGAGTACAATACTACCAGTACTATGCAGAGCCTCAGCGTCGCGGTGGAGTACGTCACCATTCTGGACCTTCGTCGTCTGCTCCGTCTTCGGTGAAATCCTCTGGTATGAAGTGGAAGCAAGGGCGAGCACTCCTGACAGGGGTACTCAGCAAGTTCCAAAGTAGTTTTACAAGTTTAATAAGTTTGGTCTTGGAGGGGCATAGCCTCCCTGCCAGTCCCGGTTGGTGAGCAAAGGTATTTAGGAAAGTATGCGGGTCGTGTTCAATTTAGTGATCTAATCGTCGGGGACTTTGACCAGTTGGACTCTTGCCGGAGTCACGGCTATCCAGATAGATTTGTCGCTCTGTAGAGGTCGTACTTCTCTGTCCCGCATTCGGTCAGCCCATACCGTGTACTTAGGCGGTACTGCCCTACGAGACCCGTTCCCACCAGCGTCTACCTCTAGACAGCCCTTCCCTAGCTCTGTCCACGGAAGCTGTTGGGGCCTAAGTAGGAGTCGCGCACGTCCACAGAAGGACCTTCACGGGGAAATTTGATGCATCATTTATTTATCGTGGCATCCTGCCACCAGGTCCTGTCGTCCCTGTCACCTGTGACTCATACCGGCCAGACCCAGCCCTCTGTCGGGGTCTGTCTCCAATAGTACTGTTGCCCATCCGTGGCCCCTTGGGACAGGTTACTAAGGCTGGCTAGTGGGGTGTGGATCAAGACCTCACATAAATAAGCACTCCCGAAGGCTGTGCTTTTTTGGCATGCGGGACTGCACTAGGCAATGGAAAGATTCTCCCGCGAACCGGTCCTTAGTGGCGACCCGAAGTGGCTCTTAGGACAGAATCCCCTCCTTGGGATCACACTTCCACTCCCCGGTCTAAAGTAAACAATGCAATTTGAGTGCCAGTTTCCAAGGCTAATCATTATTGCATGCTTATATAATAAAAGTAATTTTTTTATAATTATTATTGTTGGTGGAACTTGCCTTGTCCAGCGTCGGTGTCGTCCCCTGCTTCCTCTTCGTAGTCCGGGTCTTCG
Source organism: Urochloa ruziziensis (assembly GCA_015476505.1). Taxonomy (NCBI): domain Eukaryota; kingdom Viridiplantae; phylum Streptophyta; class Magnoliopsida; order Poales; family Poaceae; genus Urochloa; species Urochloa ruziziensis. Next base: position 23,957,508 of record CM027118.1, read on the forward strand.
GCGCTGTTTTCGGGGTCAGAGTCTGCGAGTTAGTCACACAGATCAATACGCCAATCATCGGTTAAAAAGGGTGGCTTTACTATTAGATGGATTTAAACCTAGAAGGAGAGATAAATTATTCTAGGTGTTATGTGTAATTTTTTTGGGAAAGAAAGGTATTTCTAGGCTTAGAAATTATTCTAAGATTTTTGGTGAATTTTTGGGGATTTTTGGAAAGCTCTAGGGTGGAAAACTAGCTTTTTGTGTGCACTAAGCCGAGTATACCCAGCAATTTCCTAGGGGGGAGAGAGACAGGCGGGCCTGGGGGCACGGTCCCGTGCGGGGTACTGTTTTGTGGACCCGTGGACCACGGCCCATGGACCAACGGACCCCTGGGTCTGTGGTCCACGGGGACCGGGTGCAGGGAGAGGGGAGAGGGGGAGGTGGCGGCCGCGCTGGCGCGGCTGAGCCGCTGGCCTGCGGGCCCGCGGCCAGCGTGGCGGCCGCGTAGGCGCCATGCCAGCGCCAGCTGGGGACGCGGCGGCGGGGTACGGCGGCGCGCGGCGGCGGAAGCAGGGGGTTCGCCGGAGTTAGGCGCGCCGGCCGTGGTAGGACACCGGAGGCCCTAGGAATTTGTGGAGGGGTAGAGGGCGGCACGGCAGGGTGGCGGAGCATGTTCTGGCGCGACGGTGAAGCCCGACGCGGCGGCTCGAGCTCGCCGGAGCTCGAGCGGCGGGCGGCGCGAAAGGGGGAAGCACGGGTGGGGGTGTGCCTGGGCGCCTAGGAGCGGCGGGAGCGCCACCGGGGCATTTGGGGTGCGCCGGCGTGCTCAGGCGTGGAGGAAGGTGGCTAGGACCGGCCGGCGGCTTCTAGACGGCGATGCTTGTGAAGGAGGAGAGGGGCGGCGGCAAGGCTTTGTCGGGAGAATACTCACCGGGGTACGGCGGTAGGGCTTCTGGCGGGGCCTCGGCCAGTCGCACGCGGCGGTGGTGGAGCTTGCGCTCGGCCGACGTCGGCGTGCATGCGTGTAGTGTGTGGGAGGGAAGGAGGAGGGAATGAGGCTCAAGGAGGAGCCACCCGGGCTATTTATAGCCCAGGTATGAGCTCCCGGAGCTCCTCCGGCCTTCTCTCGGCCGGACGCGTGGCGGGGAGGCAGCTCGGGGTGGCGACACGTGCCCCCGGCAATGAGCTCCGCGCGAAGCCGCGGGGCGCGGTCGGTGCCGCACCCGTGGTGCAGTGGAGGGCCGTGGGGACAACACGCGGCGTGCTCGTCCCCCTAGGCTCGATCCGTGCCGGTGGAGGCGGATCGGGCGGCGACGGCGGAGGCGTGGGCGCGGCGGCGGAAGGAGGAAGAAGGGGGGATGGATGGTGACGTCAGCGTGACGTCACCAGGGAGGTGGGCCGCGGGCGCGTGGGAGTTGGAGGGGGTGAATCGGACCTGGAGAGGGGGAGGTGATGCTGGGCTGGGCCGCGGGGAAGGCGGGGAAGGTTGGGCCAGCCGGTGGGTTTCGGCCCGGGGTGATGTTTTACTCTTTTCTTTTCCTTATTTTCTCTTTTCTTTTCTATTTTGGGTTTGAATTTGGATTTGAATTTCATTTCCAATCCAATTTGAGTTTTTGGCTAGGATTTAGAGTCTAAAATTATTCTAGGGTTAGTACAAGCATATGCATATGGTTTATTTCAGAAATAACCTAATGCATTATATTTTCTAGTGCATTGTCCTATTTATGTAAATCTAGTTTGAATTTGTTAGATTTTCTTCCAAAGTTCTTTTTAAATGCTCTTTAAATTCTAGGGTGTTACACACAAATCCCTGCCTTTTAATATTTTTACTAGGTAACGTTAGAGAATAACGACATATCATCTCAAGCGAGAGGGTAAATAGGTATCGCAAAATCTATCGGGTGAGGGGTCTCCACCTAACCTTATCCCGACACCTCTCTCTGTCTTCACACGTTTTTTATCCAACGCTTCCCCGTGCGTGCCGCTTTTTCTTCCCTGCCGCCCGCCCGCGCATGCCTACGCTACGCCGCCCGGCTCCTTTCACCGTGCAGAGAGAAAGCAATTGCTCTCCTCCCATTTCGTATCAATTTTCTGAGAGCGACGTCTTCCATCCTCGCGTCACTCTCGAACCCCACCTCCCCGCGCTAGATCCGGCAGGACGGAGGAGCGGGAGCGGGAGCGGGCTAGCGGCGGCGCGGCCAGTTCGCGGGGACGGGGTGGTGGAGCGGGGAAGAAGGAGCAAGGGAACCTCGGCCGGCCCGCGTGGCGGCGCGAGGAGGAGCGCGGGCGACGTGGAAGAGCAGGGCCCACGCCGAATTGAGCCACCATGGGAGCTCGGGGCAGGAGGCACCGCTCCCTCACCCCTACCGACCTCACTTGTGTTGGATCGGCAGAATCGAGGAGGGGCAAGGACGGGGCCGACTCGCGTGGGAGGCATGGCATAGCGAGCGCAGGGGAGGCAGGCCACACACCGCAATGGAATTTGCTGTCAAGGGAGACTAGGAGAGTCATTCTCGCCTTCCTGCCCCCTCCCCCCTAGCTTTTCATGGGTTTGTTGGCGGTCCTTAGCCTAACAGATAAATCCGCAAGCGTACGGATGGCGATGTAGCTTTCACCCAGGAGTATTCCAGGGTATCGAATCCACGAGGAACGAGAAGTGTACTAGAAATGGCTCTGCTTTATCCAGGGACGACGGGAGTGAAGAAGAACAGATAAGTTGGGTAGAGGTAATCTAATGTCAACTTACTAACCTCCTATCAGGAATACTTGATTCCTCTAGTCGCTTCGACGGCTAGAACGGGAGAACCTCAGAACGGGGTGAGAGAGGGGGTTCTCCGGGCTCAGCACTACTGTTATGAGTGCACCCGAACGTGGTGGACTACGAAGGACGGACAGGGCTGTCACCACCTGCCGCCTACCACTGCAGTTCCGTGGGGTGCAACACAACCTGAGGTAGCTAGCCCGCACAGGCACCACGCCTAAGCTTTCAGCTACAGACCTCCACCCAACGCGAAGGGCTATAGAGGAAACCCCAAACAAGAGTCGTTGTCACTCGCGCAGACTCAGGTACCCACAACTAGAGAAAGCATTCAAGAACTACTAATGTAAGAAGAGAAAGTAGTAAAGACAAAAGAAGAGGAACTTTACTCGAACTGAAGCTTCATTCCTCGGAGGCACAAAGTTAGGCACAAAGTTGGAGAGGGGCCGTGTGGGGACCCCTTGGCCAGGACGTCCCTCGATCACCCGTATCAGTCCCTGGATCAGTACGCTGATACGGATTTCGACACAGATTAGTGTCAGAAGCGGTAAATAACGTATAAGTTAAATATTTACACCGATTTAGCTAGCGGAGGGCGGCGGGCACTCGTTCGCCGTCGGGGTGGGTGGCAACACCATATCGCCCTGGAAACCTAAACCTGTACGACAATGAAAGCAAGAGTGAGCATTCAGAACTGAATACCCAGCAAATCTCACAAATTCAATAATATAATTAAATAAATTAAAAGAATATAAATGTTGGGCCTGGAGGGGCATTTCCTCCCTGCCAGTCCCGACACTATATCCAGAACCCAGTCATCGGCGCTCCTACCGTCCGGGTGCTCCATGCAATAAAGTAAATCTAATCAGTGGGGGTTTGACCATATCACCTCTATGCCGAGAGCTGCGGCTATCCAGATAGATTTTACACTCTGTAGAGGTTTTACTTATCTACCACGCATCCGGTCAGTCCCTACCTTCGTCAAGGCAGGTACTACCCTACGAGACTCGTGCCCACTGGCGTTTATTGCTAGCCAGCCATTTACTATGGCGTCTAACGCTAGACAGCCAATCACTAGCTCTGTCCATGGGTGCTGCTGGGGTCTAAACAGGGATCGCATATTCGTCCACAAAAGGACATCAACCCGGGTATGGATGCATCATAAAAAGGGGCATGCATCGCCCATGGGCCCTACCAGCCCTGTCACATGCGACCCGAGCCAACCAGACCCAGCCCTCTGTCTGGGGCTGTCTCCAGCATACCCGTTGCCCACCGTGGCCCCTGGGACAGTTTACTAGTGCTAGCTAGTGGGGTGTGAGTCAAGGCCTCACATAAATAGGTATTCCCAAAGGACATACCGTTTTGGCATGCGTGGTTGTACGGGGCATTGGAAAGACTCTCCCATGAACCGGTCCTTAGCTGGATCAGAGTGGCTCTTAGGATCCCCCTAGCGAGGCTATCCTTCCACTCCCAATCTTAAAGCATTCTACAGCGGGGTCGGGCATCTACTCACATGATGCCCCCCTCATAGCTTATGCTGCAAGAATGGTCCTTAGGCGTCCTTACGCGGCGTATACCGTATGTTGACCGGGCTGGGCTTCAGGCCTTCTGGAGATTCAGCGTCTCGTCAGGGCCCGGTCATGCTATCGATAAAACACAGGAAAATAACAATCAGTATAACAGTACACCAATCAATTCGTAAAAGGGAAAAGAAGAATGGAAAGAAAGGCAGGGGATTGAAGGGTTCTCTAAGGGTTAAGGAATGACGGTTAGAGATTGGATTAATAACCCATTATATAAAATAATGGATTAAAGGATAGGGATTTTGAAGAGAATTATTAAATAATTCCCTAGAAGATTGCTGGAACGGTGATTATCGGTATTTCAGAAATTATATGAATTTCTAAGGAATAATCCCGAATAACCGATATGGATTTCTAGAGAATCCTTATTCAACTCTGGGCAGCAAGACGGCTAGGATTCCATTGAAACCTAGGTGTTTACGGACGGAGGGTATGACGACGGGGTTTTAGACAGGGCTAGGGTTTAAACGGGCGGTGTAACGGCGGGGTTTTAGGGTGATATAATGGCGAGGCTGACTTAGGATATAAATATTAGGGAACTAAGCATATGGAAATGCTTAGAATAATCCCTAGTATTTATGGGAATTTTATGGGGATTTATGGGGCTAGGATATGGAAAGGGGAATTTCCTGGGTACACCGAAGAAGGCTTTCTATAGGTTAGAAACTAGCATGATCGGGTTTGGGCTCTAATGACATGCTAAAAAGGATTGGATGACACTAATAGGCGTAGGAATATTCCTAGTATTTTTGGGAATTTTTGGAAGTGAGGAAGGGCTCTAAATACACGTGTGTACACTTACCGGGGTGTACCTAGCATTTAGCTAGGGCTGACGCAGCGGGGGTGGGGTCCAGCCACGGCGCTGTTCCGTGGGTTGCTCTTGTGGGTCTTCGTGGGCTGGGGCTACCTCCCCACGGTCCATGTGGACCGAGTCCACCCATGGTCTGGCGGCGGAAGACCGTGGGTCGGCCATGGACCAGAGGAAGGCCATGGGCCTTTGGTCCACGTGAACCAAGTCCCCGCACGGTGGGGCAGGGCGAGCCCGCCTGTCGGCGAGTGGAGGCGGGGAAAGAGGACATCGTCCGGGTGACGGTCGGCGGCGCACTCTTTCTTTCCTCCTCGCCGGCAGGGCAGGGGAAGGGGAGCGAGTGGAGGGCGGCCGGCGGACGGCGGGGAGCGGTCGGCGGCGCACTGTGGCGGGCAGCGCTGGTGGCGGCACGAGGCATACGCGCTGTACGCGTGCGGCGGTGCGGAGCGCACGGTGCGGCGCAGCGGCAGCGCTAGCGTGGCGCAGCGGCGCAGTGCCAGGCAGGCCGCAGCGCAGGAGGGGATGCGCGGGGTTGCCGGTGCGGCGGTGGAACTTCCGGCGTGGCATCACCACCGGCGACGGCTTGGCGCGAGGCGCGTCACAGTGGTGCTGGGTGCCCGGCATCGGGCGGCTTGGCAGGGTAGCGGCGCGGGCGTGGTTTGTCGGCGGCCGAGCGGTGAGGCATCACCGGTGGTGCGCTTGCTGGTGCGGCCCGACGGCGATGCTCAGAGCAGCGGGGAGCGGCGGTGTGGCCGTGACAGCGGCGAGGGGGAGCCAGCTCGAGCTCGACTCTGGCGAGGTCAAGAGAGGAGGAGGGGTTACCCCCCCTATTTATAGGTGGCCGGGGGTACCCCAGAGGTCGCCACGTCGTGCTGCGGAGGATGAGGCCGACGGGAGATTGTTGGGGGGTGGCGGCACCGCACTTGGCTCGCCGCGGCGACCGGCGGTGGTGACACATGGCACCCTGGTGCTCCGAGGGGTCGATCTCGGCCATGCAGTGGTGATCGGGTGGCGGGGGCAGGCCTGTAGGGGGTGAAGCCTACGGAGCCGTAGAGCGCCGGCGTGACCACTTCGGGCGCCATCAATGGCGCTCGGGTGGTTGGCCGTTGGACTGCTCAACGGCGGCTGACCGGACACGCGGGGGTTGTGATCCATGCGAGGCCTGCCCGTGCTTGGATGCGGGGCATCCGACGGTGGCGGAAAGGCACGATGGCGCGGCTGCGTGGCGGGGCAGTGCAGCCGGCGGCGGCGCTCATCGATGACATCAGCGCGGCGGGAGGAAGGGGAAAAGGGGAGGAAGGGGAAGGCGGCCGCGTGGGCCGAGTGGTGCGGCTGGGTTGGGAGCGCGCGCATGGGTCGGGAGGCGAGCTGGGCAGCGGCCTTGCTGCGCGCACGGGGCTGGGTGGAAGGGAGAGGAGGTGAGGTGGCGTGGCGTGGGCTGGGGGGCGAACTGGGCCGGCGGAGGCTGGCTGGGCCGGACCGCGGGAAGGGGAGGAGGCAGTTGGAGAGGGGAGTTCAGGGTGCGAGGACGGACTTCTGGGTTGGGCCGCGAGGGATGATTGGGCCAGATCTGAGGTTTCGGCCCGTCTACGTTTAAAAGAGTTTTCCATTTATTTGATGGGGTTTTCGGAGGGTGTTTGAATTCGAATTTCAACCAAATCTTTCCTAGTTTAATTCTAGGGTTTTCGATACTTATTTTAGTGCTCGGGTTGTGGAACATCCCTTTTATTTTCCCCTAGTTATTTTCCCATATTTATTCCTCTTTAGGACTATAATTATTCTAATGAGTTGAGTATTTATTTAAATAATCCTAAATTAACTCTATTTAATTTTGAGGGTGTTACAGATCTACCCCACTTAAGGAAATTTCGTCCCGAGATTTAGGGCTAGAATGAAGGTCTAGGGTTTCCTCCTAACATTCTCCTAATTTACGGCGTTGATAAGGATTTCCGATATTTATTAAAAGGATTTCTTCTCCCTTTTAATTTTTAGGAATTCTTCTCTTTGTAATATACTGGTCTCTTATGTCCATATGTGGGAGTATTGTTGTTGACCTTTATTTCTTTTACTCCCGAATGTATCCAATTAATTTCTGCTGCACCTGGGGCGACTTGATGAAATACTTTTCCTGAGTTGTTTAATCCTCAAGTTCTTGAGGTCAAGTACCTTTTCCTTTGTTTGGGTTACTACCCCACTTAAAGAATTAAGTCAGGATTTCCTTTGATCTTAACCGAGATTCTCCTTCCGAATGGATTCTCAAATTTCCTTTTGAAATCAAGACCTCGGATTTCCATATCTTCTCAGGGTTTCTGTCCAAACTTTCTATCCAATTCCTTTACTTGGATGTACTCATGCTTGGTTTTACTACTCCTTCTAATGTCCTATTCTTGATCATTCAACTGTCTCGGTCATAGTTTTCTTCTTGGTAACCGTGCTTCACCTCGGGTGGTTAGGTTCGGGGAAGGCTATAGCTAGGATTACAAGGAATCTGGTAATTGGTTCGGGGTTACTAGATGGGGAAAAAGGAATCTAGGGTAAGAAATTTGGGTGACTACTTATCATCAGAAAATTTGGTATGGTGACTCTTCTGAATTGAGAAGTGTCAGATGGTTGTGGATCTTGGGGTTGACAGTTTTGCTAACCATTCTTAGTGGAATTTGGTTTCCAAATTTTGGTGTGGGGATTCTTCTGCCAAATCACCCAGTTATTCCCCTAAGATTCTTTCCTTATGTTTCTTCTACCGGGAGAAGGTTGTCTTGGACTCACTTAGAGAAGTTGCTAAGGTTTGCTAGTTTGTTTCGGGGATGTCAGGCTGGAATGGTTGCTCTAAGGAGATGAGCCTAGTTTATCTATTCCTTTGACAGGGTATGATGGGAGGGTTATACGGGGTATTTGAAAGTTTGTGACGATCATGGCCGATCTTAAGAGTGTGATGGTTATTTGGGGCCATGGCTTCGGCTAAGGTGATCAAGGGAAGATGGTTGGGAATGACAGTCGCCAGAATTGGTGATGGGAAGATTCCCAAGGATGATTAGAGAGTTCTTGGTTATGGAGGGAAAAGAATGTGACTGAGGAGCATTTTTCTTAAAGAAACTTGCATGCCTCAGTGATTGTGAAATCTAGGGTAGTTTATTTCTAATGGCGGAGAATCGACGGGTAAACGATTATGGTTATCGAGTTGGGATGGGTGATATTCCCAGGTTTTCGTGGATGGATGACGGGTGAGGGCAGGTTAGAGAAGCTTGCATGCTTCAATGATCTGTCAAGAAGCAAGATGATTTCCTATTAGGAAAAGTTGTGGGTTCTTGTGGTGGCCATGGTGTTTTGCAGAGTATCGGTTTGGTTATGAGTATACGAAGGCAGGTTTCTCGGAATGTTTTGGAGGGAAGTATATGTAATGGAGGGTGAGGACGAGGTGATGGATATTTCGTTTAGGATTTCGTGGAATAGACTGAGACAGGGATTATGGATGGTCGACTCGTCTAGGAGGTGATGGGTCGGAAAGGAAACGTTACTAGAGAGAGGAATGTATGGACTTCTCTAGTATTGTGGTGTGTGGGGGAAATAGATGGAGATTTCTCAGGGAAAATGAATGGCGTGGTTTGATTGGAAAGGATTGTTGATGTTCTTGGTGCGTCGATATTTTTAATTTACGAGGGAGTGGACTTAGCTAGTTCTCAGGTGATGCAAGTTTAGATTCTAGAGAGGATTATTTGAGGACTTGGTAAGAGTGAATGGTGGTTAATGGGACCTGGTTTCACCAAGAATTCGATTGTCCTGAAGAATAGGCGGAGGTTTGGTTATTTCCGTGAGAATCTTCATGAGAGTTGACTGGGTGAAAATGGTATTGAGATTCTCAGGATACTGGGTTGATGAACATGATTTTTTTTTCTAGGAGCTGAGGGGAATCAAGGGAGAGAGAGTGCCAGGAATGACAGGGATTTTGGAAATATATGATATTGTCAGTCCTGATTCAAGAAATGATGTTGGTCAATCCAGAGATACTTATGGTGGATGAGGTTGACCTTGGTACGGATATATGTTTATTTCTTGGCTGAGGGTTCAAGGGTTATGGGATCTACGGGTCAGGGTTTCTAACGGAGATCTTTATATCTTCCTTATTGGTTTCTTCAGCTTTCACAGATGTTTGCTCCAAGATTTCACTCAGGGATTCAATTCTTGTCACATTCGTAGTATAAACTTGGTTTACACTATCCCTGTGATTATTCGTATTTCCCTGGGATCTGTATGTTGTGGTTCACATTAACCGATTTCCTGCGGTTTTCCGAGTATAACGTCTTGATGACTTCGGAATCTACCCTACTCAAGAGGATTAGATCCCGCATTCCGTGTTAGACATGTAGAAACAATTTTCAGAAATTTCTTCATTTCTGAACCTTGGCTTGAACTGATGACGTTAGAGGGACAAGTGCTATAGATAATCCTTAGGTTTTAGGAAAGAGTGTTCTATCCACGCATTTCTACAATCAACTACCAATCAAATCCATATCTATTATATGGAAAAAGGGGAGAACTATTATCCGGGGCTTAATGAAACATTATACAATCAAAAGTACGTTACTATAAGGTCATAGGCTTATTTCTAATAGAAAACTCATTATTATTTTAACTCAATTTCTAGTTACTCCGGCTGCATTTGCTTCTCGGCAAACTTTCATCTCATAGTTTCCATGTTACGGATCATCCTCCGAACTTCATTCTCATGATCCATACCTGTTAGAGTAACATTTGGAGTTAAGCATGAGATAAGGGGAATTCAGGGCACGAAATAAGGATTTTTCGACAATTTTTGAAAAAGATGAAAAGAATAGAAGGCTTGAGGCTTCCTAATGCGTGTGGGCTGTCTTATATGGTGTTAAGAATTTATTTACGGCTCTAATACCACCCTGTGGGGACCCCTTGGCCAGGACGTCCCTCGATCACCTGTATCAGTCCCTGGATCAGTACGCTGATACGGATTTCGACACAGATTAGTGTCAGAAGCGGTAAAAACGTATAAGTTAAATATTTACACCGATTTAGCTAGCGGAGGGCGCGGGCACTCGTTCGCCACCGGGGTGGGTGGCAGCACCATATCGCCCTGGAAACCTAAACATGTACGACAATGAAAGCATAGTGAGTATTCAGAACTGAATACCCAGCAAATCCCACAAATTCAATAATATAATTAAATAATTAAAAGAATATAAATGTTGGGCCTGGAGGGCATTTCCTCCCTGCCAGTCCCCACTATATCCAGAACCCAGTCATCGGCGCTCCTACCGTCCGGGTTCTCCATGCAATAAAGTAATCTAATTAGTGGGGGCTTTGACCATATCAGCTCTATGCCGAGAGTTGCGGCTATCCAGATAGATTTTACACTCTACAGAGGTTGTACTTATCTACCACGCATCCGGTCAGTCCCTACCTTCGTCAAGGCAGGTACTGCCCTACGAGACTCGTGCCCACTGGCGTCTATTGCTAGCCAGCCATTTACTATGGCGTCTAACGCTAGACATCCAATCACTAGCTCTATCCACGGGTGCTGCTGGGGTCTAAACAGGGATCGCATATTCGTCCACAAAAGGACATCAACCCGGGTATGGATGCATCATAAAAAGGGGCATGCATCGCCCATGGGCCCTACCAGCCCTGTCACATGCGACCCATGCCGACCATTCCCAGCCTCTGTCTGGGGCTGTCTCCAACATACCCGTTGCCCGCCGTGGCCCCTGGGATAGTTTACTAGTGCTAGCTAGTGGGGTGTGAGTCAAGGCCTCACATAAATAGGTATTCCCGAAGGCCACACCTTTTTGGCATGCGTGGTTGTACGGGCATTGGAAAGACTCTCCCATGAACCGGTCCTTAGCTGGATCAGAGTGGCTCTTAGGATCCCCCTAGCGAGGCTATCCTTCCACTCCCAATCTTAAAGCATTCTACAGCGGGGCCGGGCATCTACTCACATGATGCCCCTTCATAGCATATGCTGCAAGAATGGTAAACTTTAGTTGGTGATATTATTGGTGAGACTTGCCTTCATTGTCGTCCTTAGTGTCCTTACGTGTACATTGTAGTTGACCGGGCTGGGCTTCAGGCCTTCTGGAGCTTCAGTTCTCATCAGGCCCGTCATGCTACGATAAAACAC